>OY856186.1:241470063-241671544 GCA_963693315.1 Diogma glabrata
ATCATGAACAATTATGTAAAGCAAAATGTACTATATATTTTTAATGTCGTTCTTACTCGTAAGAGAAAAAATTTTATTTCTTTTTATTTCTCTCCTATGGAGTTGATTTTATTATTTTCTTCCATTCCATATGCAGAAAAAGGAAATTAGTACTTTTTGGTCATCCTTTTTATTTATTTGAATAGTAATACTTGCATAATTGCGTATTCATACGAAAGAAAGCAAAAATTATATGTCAGTTTTTCAAAAAAATTATCCTTCCGGCAACTACAAATAAAGTTTTATTTTTGTTTTTTTACAACCATAATTGTGTGCGTTATTAGTCTTAATAGAATAAAATAAACAGCTGTTAATTTAATTCTGTTGCGTTCTAACTAATGCAGAACACAGTATAAGTATTTTATTGGGTCAGTGTTTGATGATATATTTTAGTTTTCGAGCAAACGCTTACAAATTTACAAATTTTCGAAAGAATAAAATTCATTAAACACGAACCCAATACAACGTTTTTATTCTACCGACAGAGTAACATGTATTAATTAAATTATTTTAAAATTCATTGGTAAAACTAGTAAAACGAATAAAAAACAATAAATTTTGTAACTTTTGGTTTTGTCTCTTTTTTTTTGTACAGAGCACCAGATTCAAGGTCATCAGATTTGCAGAAATTAATTAAAAAAACACTTTTATTTCTTTTTTCTGCTAAAATAAAAATAAATTTTGTTTTATTTTTTTTTTTGTACCATTAATTCCAAACAATGAAATTTTATTTGTATATTCAATTTCGATACTCATTTATTTGTTTGGTATTTTGAAAATGAAATGAACTACAATGAAAGACATCAAAATTCTAACTACTAACACTAATGAGAATTGAAAAACCGAAAAATAATCCACTTTAATCGTAGTAGCCTTTTCCTGTTTCAATATTGAAGAGAGGGACCTGCGCATTAGTTTTAATTTATTGTTTTTTATATAATCAGAGCGAAAATGTTATTTTTTGATTTTGTTTATAAAATATAAATACAAAAAAAAAAATTTATTTTATTTAAAAATTTATTTATATTTAAAAAATTCTTTAAAAATTTATAATTTTTAAAATGCATTTAAATTTAAAAAAATATAAATTTTTTAAAAAATTTTTAAATATAAATAAATTTTTAAATAAAATAAATTTTTTTTTTGTATTTATATTTTATAAAAAAAATCAAAAATAACATTTTCGCTCTGATTATATAAAAAAACAATAAATTCAAACTAATTCGCATGTCCCATTCACGAATATTGAAAAAGGCAAAGGGCATTATTATTAAATTGAATTAAATTTCCATTGTGAAACAAATTAGTATTTTTTACGAATGCGTTTTTGGTGCCTCAATTCTTGTTATTATTAGTAGTCAGAACTTTGATGTCTTTCATTGAGAATTTTTTGCTTATTTTGAACAAACTCGATTTAAACGTAAACAAATGCTCAGTGATATCCTTTCATCGGAAGAACGATCCCGAATTCTTCATCTACTTCTCTAAATGAAAGCAAACTAACCCAAATATTTACAATGCGTGATCTTGGAGTAGTTCTTGATTCACAGCTTACTTTCAGAGAATACTATGACTCATATACAGAAGAAAAAAAAGTTCTGGACCAAATTGTGCAAAACCCGATCATTTATTATTTTCTTGAATCTCGACATATAAGTGGTGTGAACAAAATAAAAAATATCTCTTATTTTAGAATTTTTTTTAAAGATAATAGTTTGACCATAGGGGGCGCACAACACATGCATGAAAAATTAAAATTTTTGCCAATCCAAGGTAACTTTGAAATTAAATTGCTCAAGAACAGCTATACCATTTCAACCATTTTTTTACTTCGGTCTGAAAGACCTAAGTATTACATTCATGAGCCAAAAGTGAAATTCTTACCCCCATTTTTTTTTGGCATTTCTCGACGTTTTAGGACCTACTGATTCTAAAAAAGCAAAAAAAAAATGTATGTCTGTCGGTCGGCCGTCCGTTCGTCATTATCTACGCTGCAGGGAAAACCGCTGGAGGGATTTCAAAAATTTTTTTTTCTAAAAATAGGTATACTCAAGGGATAGGTCCAAAAGGATGCTGTGTTCGATAACTGTACCGGAAGTGTGTCAAAAAAAATCATTAAGTGTGTCAAAAAACAGCGAATTTTCATATTTTTGGCTTAAAAAACGTTCATTTTAAGTGATTACGAGTAGGAACATTGAATTTGGAGAAATCTTGATGATCGGGATTGGTATGTGGGATCAAAAACTAGATTATTGAATTATAAGCTTGTCAAAAAAAATGTTGTCAAGTGTGTCAAAAGAAAGATTTTTATTCATTTTTTTTACCCAATTTTTTTGGGAAAAAATAAAATCAATTATTTGTTTAAATTGAAATTTTATTATTATTATTGAGAATTATGGCATTATAAGTTTGTCAAAAAAAATAATGTCAAGTGTGTCAAAAAAATGATTTCATTTATTTTTTACCCAATTTTTTGGAAAAATATGTAGCTGTTTTTTATGACGTAAATGTAATTGAAAATGAAATTGGACATGGAAATTTTTGAATTTGTTATAGTTTTTGAAATATTTTTTGGAATTTGGAAAAAGTTTGCATTTTTTGATTTTGTAATAATTTTTGCAATGTTTTTTAGATTTTTGGAAAAAGTTTTAATTTTTGATTTTGTAAGAATTTTTGGAATATATTTAGAATTTTGAAAAATTTTAAATTTTTATAATTTTTGGAATTTTGAAAACAATTTCAATTTTTGATTTTGTAATAATTTTTGCAATATTTTTAGAATTTTGGAAAAAGTTTGAATTTTAAAGAATTTTTGGAATATTATTGGAATTTAGAAAATGTTTAAATATTTGATTTTATTCTAATTTTTGGAATATTTTTGGAATTTAGAAAAAAGTTTCAATTTTTGATTTTGTTATAATTTTTGCGATATTTTTGGAATTTTGAAAAAAATAGAGTTTTTGAATTTTATATATATATATATTTAGAATTTTGAAAAAAGTTTCAATTTTTGATTTTGTAAGAATTTTTGGAATATTTTTAGAATTTTGAAAAATTTAAAATTTTTGATTTTATCATAATTTTTGGAATTTTGAAAAAAGTTTGAATTTTTGATTTTGTAATAATTTTTGCAATATTTTTAGAATTTTGGAAAAGTTTGAATTTTTAAGAATTTTTGGAATATTATTGGAATTTAGAAAAAGTTTAAATATTTGATTTTATTCTAATTTTTGGAATATTTTTGGAATTATGAAAAAAGTTTGATTTTATTTAATTTTTACAATTTTTTTAGAATTTTGAAAGAAATATGAATTTGTGATTTGTAATATTTTCTCGAAACGCAAAATGAAGAGGTTTTTGAGTAGTTTGCTGAGTGTATCATCTTTTCACTAAATTATGTTAATTTATGATCTGTTATAATTTTCCGACAACGTATTGATGCTTCGTGTTAGTTATGTAATTAATTTCTAAAGAGAGATAAAAAAATACTTGTACTTTAACAAAGAGTTATGTTTGATATACATCGCTGCCCAAAACTAAAAACCATGTCCTCATAAAAGTTGTTTGCCGAAAACTATATCAAAATCCTTAACCCAGACTGAAGTCTTGATATCTCAGAGCTGTGAGATTTCAGCCCTCCATATTTTTTTATTAAAATCGTGCGGGATATTTATTATAGAACGATAAACTAGCAATTATTTATTTATTTATTTATTTATTTATTAATACAGTGTAGTTTCACATAAGGAAATCCTTTTTAAACCTAAGTTTATCGTGAACTAAGTTTAATATTAAAATATTAATTATTCATTGATTAATTAAAAAAAAAAAAAAAAAAAAAAAAGAATTAAATAATTGTGAAAATAAAGAATTATTGAAAATGTTACAAAATCAATCTGGTGACATTAATGAACTGCTTTCTTTAATAAATAGTAATTTGAGTTCAAAAAGCCTAAACTTATTGATTATTACTTCTGTGCAATGACCAAACCCTTAACATGAGGAGAAATGAAGCAAGCATTTCCTCTTGAAGTCAGAAGTTGATTCAAGAATTCTAATGCCTGCTTCAAGATTATTCCACAATCTAATACTCTCAACAAAGAACGATGATCTAAATTGTGAAGAAAGGCAACTGTTTGGAAGTTTCAGTAACTTATTTCGTTGAAATCTTGGAAAAATGAGAAGTTCATAAAGATAGTCTGGACATTTATATTTTATTAAATTATGCAAAAATAGACAAGAACGATATTTAAGATAATTTTCAAGAGAACAATTTAAAATTTGAAAAGAAAAGGTAGAAATAGAACTAAATCTGTTTCGATTAAATGTATATCTTGCGCAGTTATTAAATGTTACATTTAGTAAATCCCAACTTTTTCTTGAACAATTATGGAAAATATTTGAGCAATATAGTAATTTAGGTATTATTAAAGCTCTAACAAGTTTCAAACGTAAATTGACAGGTGTGAAACTAACTGATTGATAAAGCATCCCTAAGCAACTGTTAACTTCACCACAAATTTTAATAACATGATCATCAAAAGTGAGATCATAATTAAGAATTAAACCTAATGATTTTGTTTTTTCAACATAATTAATGACATTACCATCAAATAAAATGGGAGGAGGATTATTAATTTTCTTTCTGCTAATAATCATAGCATGTGATTTTAATGGGTTAACATAAACATGATTCAAATTTGTCCAATCAGAAATAGAAGAAAGAGAAGCATTCATTTTATCAACACATAAATTAAATTGATCAAACGGAAAAGAACAATAAATCTGAGAGTCATCCGCATAAAGATGGGTATTGATGCAACATAATCAGGAAGATCATTAATAAAAATAGTGAATAATAAAGCAGATAAAATGCCACCTTGAGGAGTACCAGAGCTAATCTCAACTTGATGTGATAAAATATTATTAATAGAAACTTGTTGTTTGCGATTAGATAAAAACGATTTAATAAAGTTACAAGATCTGATTGAGAATTTGAATTTATTTCTTAGTTTCAACAAAAGAGACATATGATCAACAAGATCAAAAGCTTTTTTGAAGTCAAGGAAACAAATTATTGACACTTTATTCTCTTCAAAGGCAAGGCAAAGATCATGAATAACTTTAAGCATTGCTGAATTAGTACTGAGTCCATTTCTAAACCCAGATTGAAATTTATAGAGAAGAGAATTATTATCAACATAACTTTGGTTTGGTTTTTCAATACTTTTTCCAAAACTTTTGATAATGATGGTAAAATGCTAATTGGCCTGAAGTCTTCTAGATTAGTTGGATTTGATTTTTTTGGGATAGGTTTTATAATACTACATTTCCAATGCTCAGGGAAATAAGACTGTGTAATACAGTTATTGACAATATAAGTGATAAATGGGATGATGAAACAACCAAGCATTTTTATGAAAAATATTGGAATCTCATCAACACCACAAGCATTAGTTTTAATAGAACTAAGATAAAAATCGACATCGATATCAGTGATAGTAGAGAATTCAAAACAACCAGCTTCATCACAATCATTATCAAAAGTTACCTGATGTGCAGTTTTTTTAGAAAATGAATTTGAAAAATAGTTATTGAATTCTTCAGCCGAAAAACTGGTAATAACATTATTAGAATCTTTAGTAACACCATTATTTTTCAAATTATTCCATAATGTCTTAGAAGGAAGGTCTGGATCAATTTTAGAATTAAACCATTCACGTTGAAGATATTTTCTAAGATTAGTACATTTGTTACGAAGTTTTTTAAACATTATGAGATGATTGTTTTTAAGGTGAATGTTCACTTCAGATTTAAACGATGAATAGTAAAAATTTTTACGATTAATCAAATTTATTAGTGAATCGTTCATCCAAGGTGCAGCAGTGTTTTTCTTGATTTTAATTTTCCTCAAAGGAGCAAAAATATTCATTAATTTTTTTAATTCATCGGTCAAAACTTGAACTTGGTCATCAATATTAGAAAGACAATAAATTTTATCAAAATCACATTTTGAAGCACAAAATAATAAATTATCTAAATTAATATTTTTGAAATTACGATAAAATTTAAAACTATTATTAACAAAAGAAGACATGTTGATTGAATAAGAACCAAATAATAAATCATGTGTCGTAAAGCTACCAATAGAAAGTTGGGAAAAACTTTTAACTAAGCTACGATTTTTGACAATTGACAGGTCAATTAAACTTGGATTACATCCGTCAACAAAATTAGTTGGTTCTTCAGAACAGATATTTAAGGAAATTGATGACAAAAAATTTATAAAACTAGTTGTTTTTTTTAATTTAGAAAGAAGATTAATATTAAAATCTCCAACAATAATTAAATGAGGATATCTAATTGATAAATCAGAAAAAACACGCTTCAAATTATCAGAAATTTTATTATTGGGAGGATTGTAAACGACTCCAAAACACAATTTCTCATTATTATTATTAATGATTTCAATGAATAAATATTCAACAATACTATTTGATCTGCTTTTGCATACAATTTTACCCTTAATACTATTAAGTAAATAAATAGCAACACCCCCACCACGTTTTCCAACACGATCATGTCTGAATAAATTAAGCCCATTAATTGCAATTAAACGATCATTAATACTCTCATTAAACCAAGATTCAGAAATAGCAAGTGCATGTAAGTTTAAATTATTGATAACAGAACGAATTTCATTTAGATTTGGTTTAAGACTTCCAGGATTAATATGAATAAAATTGAAATTATTATTGTTATTAAAAGCTGATTTTAAAATAATATTATTAATGTTAAGAGTATTTGTGGAAAGTTTAAATGAATTAATCTGGGAAATTAAATTTTGATAGCCTCAATAAGAGAGGCAAACATTTAGATATCATGAAAAAGGCATAATCAAAGGCACAGAAATAAAAATCAAGTGATGAAATAAACAACAAAATTAAAAAAGGAAACAAAAGAAAGCATTTCATAATAACACTCACCAGATTGAAGATAAAAAAGGTTAGATTTTCATATATATTTGTTTTTGACATTATCTTCGGAAAAAGAGAGCTCCTAAAAAACTTGGTTTGCGATAATCATAAGATTTAGATCATTAATTGATGAGAAACTAGCTTTTCTGCCATTGTTAAAAGTAACATCAAGACCGATTTGTCCAACTTTGACATTTCTAATTTTTCGTTCCTTTTTAAATTTCATGGCCTCTTTGAAAAGTGCAAATTGATTTTTGGACATCGCAAATTGAATAAAGATCCTATTGAAATTTCCTGGTTCGTTAAAGATATTTTCAACGGTTAGACGGTTTGCAATTTTCATATAGTTGAAGAAGAATTCATCCTTGTTAAATTCAGATTCAAAGTTTAACAATAGAGAATCACTTTGATCATTAAACTTGGTCCGGTAAGCTCTGACTCTTGGAGGATTTTCAAAACCAACAGCACTTGAAATCTTAGACACGATAATTTCATTAGAATCATTGACAATTTTGGGGATTCCATTGATGACCAGTTTTGTCCGGTTATTATTGAAATCATTCATTAAACTATCTTTATCTTCAAAGGAATTGACTTTGTTTTCAAGGGTAACAACCTTTTTCTTGAGAGTTTCAATTTCTTGGTTAATTTCTTCCAAGAAAGCTTTCTTCAGATCCGAGAAATGATTAGAAATTGTATTACGCTGATCTTCAGCCCATAAGGCAATTGATTGATCCAATTTCTTTAAAGTCTCACTTTCGAGTAACTTGAATTTTTCATCCAATTGCTTCAGTTTTTCATCATCCAAATTAGATTTATTTTCAACCTTGAAATTAGTTGAATTTGCAGTGAGAAAACTATTTCTTGTTATCATCTTTAGTATTAATGTTTAGCAGATGTTTATAATACAATTTGATATAAATTAAAACTATACGATTTAAATAAATAAATTTTTCGGAGCTCAAAAATTTTCTGTCTATTCAATTTTCATTGCCTACTTAGAATGATTAAATTAAGTCAAACATCATTAGTGAAATAATTAATAAGTATTTAATTAATTAATAAGCCATATGTATTGAGTTTACAAAAATACTTATTTCAATTAATTGTTTGTTTAATAATAGTATTCATTGTTTTACATATTTAAATTAGATTGATTAGTTTTTATTTAATATAATTAATTCAATATATTATTTACTTCATTTATTTTCTACTAACTTTTCGTATTACATAATCATTAGAATTTGAGAACTTCCTAACAGTAGTAAAGGAAAATATTTATTTATTTCAATTTAAAACCTAACCAATGGAAATATTTCTAAAGTTCTATTTTTTATTTTGTCCATACTACTCATATGCCAAGTTTCTGGAAAATCAAAAATGTTCAGGTTCTTACAACTCGGTCTAGAACGCTTTTTTCTTCAAAAGAAGAGTTGTGTTAGTGATGGTGATGTTAAAATAAATATCGTTTTTTGCAATAAATGTAATTATTGAAAAAGATTTCTGGAGTAATAGAAAATATTAGGTATTGGGAGATAATCAGTCGTTTGTTTTTGAAAAGTTGAAATTGTTGAACGCTAAATGGAGAGTTTTTTGGGTAGTTTCTGTCATTTCACTAAATTATGTTAATTTATGATCCGTTATATTTTTTGTTTTAATTCGCGACCTAAAACTAAAAGCAATGTCCTCATAAAAACCGTTTGCCGAAAATTATATAAAAACCCTTAACGCAGACCGAAGTCTTAATATATCGAAGCCTTGAGATTTCCCTTATATTAAATTTAAATTTGCCAAACATTTTGTCGATTTTGTTAAAAATATTTTCTTATTTATATTAATATATTTAAAAGCAGATGATTTCTGATGATGCCATAGAGGCGAAATATTAAAAAATAAAAACAGTGATTAAAATTAAACAGAAGCTGAGATGAATATTATTAATATTTTATAGAAATAACTTATGTTATCAGTTATCACTGATTGTGTTATCAGTTATCAGATTGTAGGCAAAAACATATGAAAAGAAAAACAATGATTATATTAATTTTTTGATGAAAATTTAATTTATGTATGTGAGTAAGATATTTATTAGCATTTACGAATTTAGATTACAAAAATGTGAAAAAGAAAATAGAACAAAGAGAGAGAGAGAGAGAAAGAGAGAGAGAGAGAGAGAGAGAGAGAGAGAGAGAGAGAGAGAGAGAGAGAGAGAGAGAGAGAGAGAGAGAGAGAGAGAGAGAGAGAGAGAGAGAGATGAGAGAGAGAGAGAGAGAGAGAGAGAGAGAGGGGTAAACGGGTGAAATTAAATATAATTTGACCTAAATTAAAATTAAAAAAGACAATAGGAATATTTTATGTTTTCTGCGCACCTTTATTATATTTACTTGTTTGTACTTTGGCTTGAATATATGTAATTGTCAAATAATTAATTATATTTGATTTTGTTTTGTTGTTTTTCTTTTTTTAAAACTAGGTTCTATTATCACAAAATTACAAGTATTGTATAAAGTAATTGTTCTATGTTGGTGTCAAATCAGTTTGACCGATAAGTAAAATAAATAAGAATATAAAAGAAATTTTAACGATAAGTGTTTGTTGTTGTTGTCTTATCAATTTCTTTGTTGGAAATATTTAGGTGTGTAAAGCGCGAAATATTAATTTTGTTTGCTCTTAATGATGATTTTTAAATTTTGTCTCCTACTTTAAAATGAACCTTCTAAGATTATATTGCTATAAATAATCGGGTGCTAAATATTCTTCATTAAAGCCACAAACTGTATTTAACTACGAGTAAGGATAAGTTTTTCTTAAATAGGGCAATTATACACACATACTATACACAATGATTAATAGTTTGTTAATTCAAAAAACTGAAAATTAATTATAACTGTCGGTATAATTATCGTTAACATGTTTATAGATTACATTAAAAATCAGTTATCAGTTGTTTATAATGAAATTGGATTTAAAGAAATTTATAATAAAAACTAATTTAAATAAAATAATGTCATTTTGGTCAATCCTTTGGTTTCTTGGACTACTGTTTATTCAAACCTGGGTATCGACTTCTTTAAAAATTATAAATATATTGTTTTGAATTAGTTTGGAAAAATATGACTATCAATTAGGGTGAACAGTTGTAGGATACATTACAGCTTCTTCCATCGTTGTGCAAGGTTTGTTTAGACTTTAGGTATTACGCTTGTAAAGGAGCATATAACTAACATTAGTAACTTCGTCTCCGTCGAGCTAGTATCCTATAATATCGGTCGTCCGAGTTGAAACCAATGTCAATGGGTATTATTTGTATTACTAAAACAAATAGCTACCATGTTAAAATCAATATTTCACGCTGTGACATCTGCAAAGTAGCCAAAGCGATAAACGTTACGCTACGCGCATACGGGTGTAACGGGTGTACATAGATATGATTGGTCCTTGCTTAGAAAAATACCTCGACACGTATAATCTTTTCTCATCATTTGCAATCTTCATATTTTGTTTTGTTATGTTATCTTTTTCCTTTGCAGAAACCTCTTACCAAACGCATTTGAGCGGGATACCAATGTTTTCTCTATTATTGAGTTCGAACAGTTCGAAAGTTTAAGTCTAAATTTTTTGAGCATTTCCTCTGAAAGTATGGGTATTACCATATTTTTAAAGTTTTGTATTTCTGACAAAGTAAACGTATTCGATTGGTTGAACCAAAATGTCATCGCTGGAAGAGATTTTAGTATTTATTCGATTATATGTACATCAAATGGTTGTGGATACCCCTTATTTCGTGATCAATGGCACAGCATCATCTTTGCTGAAACAACGGAATAGTCTAGAACAAATCAAAGCTTTGTTCACTGAAACTTTCGTCCCTAACTTTGCCAGATAGCATATGTATTCTCTGAACTTATGTGCTCTGTAACATCATCTTTCGAGATACTTTATCTAAGGCTGTAGTAAGCAAATAAGAAACAAGTTAAAAACCACCATAAAACTGTTAACAGATTCATCACAAATCTAAATGTTGTAAACATTTCTTAAACTTTTCCCACAATTTCGCATCAAATAACAAAAAATTGCTTAACACATTTTGTACAATAATTTAATTTTATTGCTTAAAATTAATTCAAATGAAAGAAAATTAAATATTTGTTGTTGATTACCAATTTTATAAAATTTCAACATAAATAAAACTACATTAGTTAGATTCCCTTCAAACATCAAAATCGCAACATATATAATTAATTACAATAACCCCATCATCACTCTTTGATACAATCAAATCAAACAATTAAAACCACAAACAATTATAATTCCAATTATAAGAAAAATAAAATATTCTATTTTTAATTATTTTATTATTATATCTTGCTTACTTTTACTTTTTAACTTTTAATCTTAAACTTTAGTTTAATAAGAAATAAAAATAAAAGAATCTTCGTTATTTTTTATTATCGTTGTTTTTTTTATCATTTATAAAGTTATATAAAAAAATTATTAATTGATAACAATAATATTCCAAAAATTGGTTAAACCATATGATGACCCAATTTCTTTTCAAATATAAAAAAAAATAATATTTTTTTCTTATAAATTTAATATTTCTTATTATTTTTTTTCTAAATAATTTTAACCACAATCCGACTTTGTTTGATTTTTCCTTAATCTTAAAAGAAAAGATAAAGTTGTATAAAATCTAAAGTTGATTTAAGAATGTTAGAAGGATAATGTGACTAATATTTATAATTAATTAAGATTAAAAGTTCAATTAGGTGGGACGAGAAGATAAATTTGTTAAAGATCAAAAAGGTTGTTAAAATAATGTGTTGTGAAATCTCTTGAAAATAAATGTAATGATAGTATGGCGCCACCTATTGTGGATAACCAGATAAACTATGTTAACCATAAATTTATATAATTCTCCGTAGATGTCTTTATTTAGTGTTATTTTAGCAAAATTTTATTATTTATTTTGATTTATGCTTCACGATTATTTTTATATAAATATAAAAACATAAAAATAATTTAACAATTCAATTAAGAGGTAAAAAAATCTATACTTGAAATATGAAAAGAAAAAAAATGTTTTCTATAAAAGTATTATTGTACATATCCAATACCCTGGTCGATGTGTGACCATAAAAGGAAATCAAAAAACATTAATTCCAATATAAGAAAATTTCGTAACATTTAAATTTCACGATGACTATAAAAACTTACAATTATTATTTTTTTTTTTCGTTTAATTACAGCTGTAAAATTTGGTCGAATGTCAAAAAAACAACGTGAAAAAGTGGAAGATGAAGTAAGATTTCATCGAGCACAAATGAGGGCACAAAGTGATGCTGCACCTGATAGTTCAGTGTTTGATACACCGACACCATCAAGTAGTGACCAACTTCATCATGGATATAATGGGTAAGTATTTTTCTTTGATAAATTTTATTTGCAGGAATAAAATGTATTAAAAAATACATAATAAAATTGGATACGATTTGTTAGTTTAAATTAATCTGGAGCAAAATAATAAAACAAATATCATTTTTTGGTTTTCTTTTCAATTTGCCCTGAGCGAATAAATTTGTACAGTCATAGAACTATTCCCTCTTTAAATGAACTACGAAGTTTATCTAAATTTTCGTATTAAAAATCATAAATGATTTCTGATCACCAAAATCACGGAATGAAGCACGGTTTATCTGGGCCAATGTATCCCTTTTTTCAGTTTGTACTGGAACTCACTGAATCCGATTTTAGATAACAGAGACTATGTTTTTTGGTGTTACATACATAACTGGATGCGTGACTGAGTGCGTCTGGTTGTATCTACCAAAATGAAGAATTAAAATTATTTTGTTCGTAAGCCAAGTTTGAAAGAAGTCTTACGATAGTAAGTCTTACGATAATAAATCTTACGAGTCTTACGATAGTAAGCTACGACCTTAAATTTTTTTAGTAATATTTGCTTAATACACAGTAATAACTTTGCCTTTATGTTACAGTATATTTTGTAACAAGACTCATACCAATTTTTTAATCGATTCAGTTATAAAAGTTATAACTAACCAACAATATGATTTTCTAGAAAACAACTTTATGGAGCGGGAACACAGCTAATATGCAAAACTGAGAAAAGGATGGACTTGAAAGATAAGTATGTCGGTTGTATATATTTATAAAATTTAAAAGTTTTTCTTGATTATGTTAATCAAACGATTGCTCTTAATTTATTCTATGACGATAGTTTTTTATGGTAAAAAATTTGAGTGCGTTAACTAAAAGCGGTGATTGTGAATTAATTTATGCATCGCAAATACGGCTTAATGCCCGAAAATATTTTAAATTGCTCTTCAGGCATAAAACATCAGAAACCATACACCACTATGTACTGAAGCAAAACATCAGGTGAACTTCAACAAAAAAAATTAGTCACCGTAGACCAGAAACCAACCAGTTAAACCCTTGGTATAAACACAAACACTTCAGACACTAAATGCAAGATACCAGACACCAGACTTTAGACTCCAGACACCAGACACAAGACCACACACCAAAATCAAAGCACCAGATACAAGATACCAGTCACCAGATACCAGACACCAGAAACAAGACACTATCTACCAGACACCAGATATAAGACACTAGACACCAGACAACATGCACTAGACACCAGGCAAGATACCAGACACCATACACCAGACACTAAACACAAAACCCTGAGCACTACTTAGATACCAGCCACCAAAAACAGACACCAGATACCAGACAACAGCCACTAAATACCAGTCACCTCACAGCAGACACTAGACGCTAGATATCAGACACAAGCTTTCAGATGCTATAGCCACCAGACACCAGGTGCTAAACTGCAGACACCACTCAAAGAATATTTAATATCAAATACCTGGAAACAGACACACGACTCCACAGGTCAGAAAGTAGACATAACACCATAAACTGGGTACAAGATACAACTTATCAATCAAACACCAGAGACCCTATACTAAAAACTTGACACTTGACACCAAATGCTGAACTTTAAACAACTGACACTAGGCATCAAAGAAACACCTAAAGCCACAAATCAGATAAAATAGTCAAGATCCCCGATACGAGGCGCTAAAAACGAGACATCAGAATACAGATTCCAGAAACAGAAATTAAGATATCAGAAAAAGCACCAGACTTCAAACAGTGAACGCGTGAATCTGGACACCAGATGGAAGTGACCAAACAACAGAAATTATACAACAGATACCAATCGCCTGACACAATACAACAAGCCCTATGCAAAAAACACCCGAAATGTGACACAATATAGCAGACACTAGATATAAAGACACCAACACGCAAGCCACAAGATATAAAGACACCAACACATAAGCCACAAGACATAAGACACCAGACACAAGACAAAAGACACTAGACACAAGAAAGAAGACACAGAATACAAGACGTGAGACGCAAATATAAGACACAAAACATAGCAAACAAGCCACAAGACACAAAAAACCATACACAAGAAACAAGATACAAAACACAAGACGCAAGATATAAGACACAAGAAACATTACACAAGACATAATACATAAGACACAAACCACGAAATACAAGACGCAAGAAACAAGATACACGATACAAGACACAAATCACAACACAAATGACAAAAGAAAGATACGAGACACAAGATATACCTGTTCCAATGGTTCCATTTAAAAATGTATCTTTATTGGCTATTTACCCCTTCTCTCATACTGATTATCGTATTTTTAACACTAAAATCCAAAGTTTGAGATAACGATAAAATTCGATTGCCCAGATACATTAGCAAAACACAAAATAATTAAAATTGGTGTAATTTATTTGTATTGGTGTAAAAACAATGAATCTCAAGGCTCTGAAATATCAAGACGTTGGTCTGTGTTAAGGGTTATTATATAGCTTTCAGCAAATGCCTTTTATGAGGACATTGTTTTCAGTTTTGGACAGCGATGATGTATATTAAACAAAAATTTATTTATAAAAATTTAGAAGTTTATTAAAACACTAACACGAAACATCAATTATAACAGATCGTAAATTAACATAACTTAGTGAAAAGACTATACACTCAACAAACTACTAAAAAACCTCTCCATTTAGCTTTCAGTAATTTCAACTTTTCGAAAACAAACAATCAATTATCTACCAATTTTTTGTTCAATTACATTTCAAGTCATACAAATAATTAAAATTATTTTTTCAAAAAAAAGGGACCTGATTGATTTGATTTCAAAAAATTATAGCAAAATCAATTATTCAAGAGAACATTACGAAATCAAAAATTGAAACTTTTTTCAAAATTCCAAAAACATTCCAAAAATTTATTCAAAATTTTTAAAATATTCAAAAAATTATTTCAAAATCAAAGATTGAAATTTCAAAATTCCAAAATTTTAACAAAATCAAAATTCAATTTTTTTCTCAAAATTCTAAAAATATTTCAAAAATTATTATAAAATCAAAAATATCAAAAATTTCAACTTTTTCAAAATTCTAAAAATATTCCAAAAATTGAAACTTTTTTTAAAATTCTCAAAATATTGCAAAAATTACATATGTATAATAAAATTAAAAAAAAAAGCTAAATTTTTTCCAACTGTTCCTGTTATTCAGAAGTCGTGGAATCTGAAATCACCCAAAAAATTACTTAAGAAACGTTTCTCTAATAATTACAATTCTTGTTAAAAACAACATTTAATCTGCAACACTTATATTTTCCAACTGTTCCTATAAGTTGGGAGGAGGTGAAATTGGATAGGATCATATTCCATGTCTACTTTCATGTTCAATTACATTTTTGTCATCATTTTCAAAAAATTGGTTAAAAAAATAAATGAAAATCATTCTTTTGACAGACTTTTTTTTTTATTAATATAATAGAACAACTAAGCTATGCTCATCTAGTAATTTACATATCATATTTATAGCACATTTTTTGGGGTGTAACCCATTGGTTAGTCCCATTTACATTGACAGACCTAACGATATTTTGACACACTTATAATACTATAATAACTTTTTTACACACTTATAATACAATAATCAAGCTCACATACTAATGCCGATCATCAACTTTTCTGCACATTCAATGTTACTACTCGTTATTACTTAAAATGAAAATTTTTTGAGCAAAAAATATGCAAATTTTCCTAAATAATTACTTCTATGTTTTATACCTGCCAACTCTCATGTCATCCGGATATTTTTTTTTTTTGCTTTTTTAGAATCGTTATCGAGAACGTCGAGAAATGCCAAAAACCTGAGAGTAAAATTTTCACTTTTGGCTCGATATTGTAATAGTTAGGTCTTTCAAACCTAAGTAATATATTTTTTTCTATATAAATATTTTTTTTGAACGAGTTGTACATAAAATTCAATCCCGCTCCCTCATTTGCCGGAGCGGATTGCATCTTATGCTCCCTAGGAAGTAAAAAATAACAAACCATGACAACAATGATAGTTTTCACGAAACAGAAATATTTACGATGGATTCAAACAAATTTGTATAAAAACCGCCTACTAGAATCAACATTAAAAAATATGGAGGGGCTGAAATCTCACAGCTCTGAGATATCAAGACTTCGGTCTGGGTTAAGGATTATAATCCTTATAATGATATAATTTTCGGCAAAAAACTTTTATGAGGACATGGTTTTTAGTTTTGGGCAGCGATGTATATCAAACATAACTCTTTGTTAAAGTACAAGTATTTTTTTTTAATCTTTGTTTAGAAATTTATTACAAAACTAACACGAAACATCAATACGTTGCCGGAAAATTATAATCAAAATTCCAAAAATATTGTTAAAATCAAACTTTTTCAAAATTCCAAAAATACTAGGTCATTCAATAAGTCCGTAGGATGACACATAGATGGCGTTACTAGAATTTTTTCCATATGATTTTTATTTAGTACTAACCTTCAAACGATACGTGTATAAATTTGACAGCAATCTGACTATTTATTCGTGAGTTATAGCATTTTGTGTGAAGCAACTTTTGTTTTTGAAAAAAAATGGAAAAAAGTGAATTTCGAATTTTAATAAAGCATTGCTTTTTGATGAAAAAAAATACAGTGGAAACCAAACAATGGCTTGATAAACATTATCCAAACTCTGCTCCATCGAGACAAATGGTAGAGAAGTGGATGGCTGAATTTAAATGTGGTCGTACCAGCACAAAAGATGCAGAGCGCAGTGGACGCCCAAATGAGGCTGTTATTCCAGAAAACATAAAAAAAATCCACAAATTGGTTATGAACGATCGCAAATTGAAGGTGCACGAAATAGCTGACATTGTAAAGGTAGCAGATGGTAGTGTTTTTACCATTTTACATGAACATTTGGGTATGCGAAAGCTCTGTGCAAATTGGGTGCCGCGTGAGCTCACAGTCGACCAAAAACAACAACGAATCGATGCTTCGGAGGAGTCTTTGGCACTGTTAAACCGCAATAAAAGGGAATTCTATCGTAGATATGTGACAATGGATGAGACATGACTTCACAATTACACACCAGAATCCAAAAGACAGTCAGCTGAGTGGACAGCAATCGACGAACCGAATCCAAAGCGAGCAAAGACGCAACAGTCGGCCGGTAAGGTGATGGCGTCTGTATTTTGGGATACGAACGGAATAATATTCATCGACTATCTCCAAAAAGGAACCACCATCAACAGCGAGTATTACTGTGAACTTTTGGATCGATTGAAGGCTGAAATCGCAAAGAAACGGCCACATTTGCAAAAGAAAAAAGTGTTGTTTCACCAAGATAATGCACCGTGTCACAGATCGATAAAAACGATGGCAAATTTGAATGAATTGGGCTTTGAATTGCTTACCCACCCACCCACCATATTCTCCAGATTTAGCCCCCAGCGACTTTTTCCTGTTTTCAGATCTCAAGAGAATGCTTGCTAGAAAGAAATTTAAGTCCAATGATGAAGTAATCGCTGAAACTGAGGCCTATTTTGACGAGAAAGAGAAATCGTACTATAAAAGTGGTATAGAAAAGTTGGAAAATCCCTATACTCGTTGTATCGCCCTCGAAGGCAACTATGTTGAATAAAAAAATCGAGTTTTGTCAAAATGTTGTTTTTTTCTTACTTATCCTACGGACTTATTGAACGACCTGTTATTCCAAAAATTAGAATAAAATCAAATATTTAAACTTTTTCTAAATTCCAATAATATTTCAAAAACTCTTAAAAATTCAAACTTTTTCCAAAATTCTAAAAATATTGCAAAAATTATTACAAAATCAAAAATTGAAAACTTTTTCAAAATTCTAAAAATTATAATAAAATCAAAAATTTTTCAAAATTCTAAAAATATTCCAAAAACTCTTACAAAATCAAAACTTAAAACTTTTTTCAAAATTCTAAAAATATTGCAAAAAAATTATTACAAAATCAAAAATACAAACTTTTTCCAAAATTCCAAAAATATTTAAAAATCTATAACAAGTTCAAAAATTTCCATGTCCAATTTCATTTTCAATTACATATACGTCAAAAAAGCAGCAACGTTTTTTTCCAAAAAATAATTGGCTAAAAAAATAAATGAAATTATTTTTTGACACACTTGACATTATTTTTTTGACAAACTTATAATGCCACAATTCTCAATAATAATAATAAAATTTCATTTCAAATAATTTTATTTTTTTCCAAAAATTGGGTAAAAAAATAAATAAAAATCTTTATTTTGACACACCTGACAACATTTTTTTTGACAAACTTATAATGCCATAATTCTCAATAATAATAATAAAATTTCATTCAAACAAATAATTCATTTTATTTTTTTCCAAAAATTGGGTAAAAAATAAATAAAAATCTTTATTTTGACACACTTGACAACATTTTTTTGACAAACTTATAATGTTATAAATCTCAATAATAATAATAAAACTTTATTTCAAATAATTTTATATTTTTTTCAAAAATTGGGTAAAAAATAAATAAAAATCTTTATTTTGACACACTTGACAACATTTTTTTGACAAACTTATAATGCCATAATTCTCAATAATAATAATAAAATTTCATTCAAACAAATAATTCATTTTATTTTTTTCCAAAACATTGGGCAAAAAAATAAATAAAAATCTTTATTTTGACACACTTGACAACATTTTTTTGACAAACTTATAATGCCATAATTCTCAATAATAATAATAAAATTACATTCAAACAAATAATTCATTTTTGTATTTTTTTTCCAAAAAATTGGGTAAAAAAATAAATAAAAATCTTTCTTTTGACACACTTGACAACATTTTTTTGACAAACTTATAATGCAATAATCTAGTTTTTGATCTCACATACCAATCCCTTCCATCAAGATTTCTCCAAATTTAATGTTCCTACTCGTAATCACTTAAAATGAACGTTTTTTAAGCCAAAAATATGAAAATTTGCTATTTTTGACACACATAATGATTTTTTTGACACACTTCCGGTACAGTTATCGAACACAGCGTCCTTTCGGACCTGTCCCTTGAGTATACCTATTTTTAGAAAAAGAAAATTTTTGAAATCCCTCCAGCGGTTTTCCCTGCAGCGTAGACAATGACGGACGGCCGGCCGGCCGGCCGGCAGACAGACATACATTTTTTTTTTTGCTTTTTTAGAATCAGTAGGTCCTAAAACGTCGAGAAATGCCAAAAAAAGTGGGGGTAAGAATTTCACTTTTGGCTCATGAATGTAATACTTAGGTCTTTCAGACCGAAGTAAAATTATAATTTCCGTTCTCTTTAAATTATTAGATTTATGCTGTGTGCCTCACACTAGTATTTTTTGCTAAATCACTGACTTTTCTAAATTAATTGCTAGTGCACACATGCTATTTATAGATGTCACTCGTATCAAACGTACAACCTGTGCCTGACCTCATATTTAAATTAGAATCTTTTTAAATGTCAAAATATGTAAACATTGTCGTAATGGAGGATGATAATTAAATTGTATTTGGGAGCTTGTTTTCTTAAAATACTTACATCATACCGAATATTTTCTTTTGTATAAATTTGAATTATTTTCTTTTTTTTAAAAATAACTGTTTTTAAATATATTGACGTTTCAATGAATTGACAACTAAATTGAAAAGCAAGCTGACGAGGAGACTTTTCGTCCGCTGCCTGGTGGTCAATAGCGCAAAGCTTTTAGCTCAAAAAGTTGGTGTGAGGCACACAGTGTTAGTTTTTAATATCATAATTATATTGTAGTTATGCAAAAAATATTATATACATCTCGGGAGAGAGCATGTTATCTCCCTCAGTGATATAAAATTTGGGTAATTTTAATTCTACCAAAACGGAGCAGTTTATTGTTTACAGACTGTAGACCGAGTTCCCCAACCACATTTCAATTATTTGTGACGAACAAATAGACGAATGTGAAAGAATTCCTTTTGTTGAGGTCACATTTTCTAACAATTTACTCTAGAACAATCAAATAATAGCGATGGCAAAGTACGCGCCAACAAAAAATCAGACGCATCAATAGATGTAAAAATATGTCACATCGTATCAATTATACTCCACATTTGTAAATGTTATAATTGCTGTCGAGGTTTAGGTTAGGGCTTTGCATCTGTTTCCATAGCCACCAGCAGTGCTCGGATGTAATCAGATCCACCATGCCTCAAATATATTCTTTTTTCCCGTTTTACTTGTCAATTGGTTTGTGCAAACACCCAAACTATCAAGATCGCTCCACTGTCATAGTGACAAAATGCAAAGGATCTTCTTTAACCAAAAGTCGTATAAGCCCTATTCAATGGCCTCGAGTGATTTCAATCTACAAAGTACAAACATTTAAAAAAAGGCGGGCAGCAACACCTCGACCAATTTCCACCCACCCTCTGAACACTCTGAACTTGCTGATCGGTTATTTAAATATTTGTTGCTGTGTTTACTCTCGACATACATAACTTTTAAATCTTGTCTATAATAACCACCCAGAATAGATGGAGGAAAATGTTTGTTTATGGTAAGTTCATTACCATTAAAACATTTGGTTGAGTTGGTTTCCTTCCTTTTAACTTAGTTGTAAGAGAGAAAATAGTCTACTAATAGTCTACTTGTTGGTAAAATAAATACGTTAGAGGGAGGATCAATTGAGATCATTGTTTTAAAATATCAAGCTGGAAAATTACTTGATGTAATTGAAAATGTCTCTTTCAAAGAGACTAAGTTTTGCTGGGTTGAAATGTCTTTTGATGTTCGTCGTTGGAAATGCTTAGAAGTTTTTGTTGATGCTTGTTATTAGATTTGATGAAATTAAAACCATTACCCCTATTGGTATTAGCGCAATGTTACCTGAAAAGCGTTAGTGAATATATTCAATCTTTTTGCATCTCTTTGTTTAGAACTAATAAATATTAGACCTGTATATAATATGAATATTAGAATATTCATATGAAAATTAGACCTGTATTATTCATAATGCATTGTCCAGAAATAATTTATTTGACTTGTAATTTAAATTATATATCATTAAGTTGTTTTGTATTCGCGTCTTAAATAAATAAATAAATAAATATTCCATACCGCTGTTAAGGAATGCTCTTTGATGATACAATAGTTCATTTGTGTATCTAGTTGCCCAAAATTGATTTTTTCCGCACGCGCCGTAATTTCTTCTAACAAGGTGAAGCCGAGTTGGACAAATATACGACAAGTGCGGAAAAAAATCAGTTTGTGCAACGAGTTGCACACAACGTTTTTTGCAATTCCGAAAACACAATTTAACAAAATTATTCTGCAACCAAATTTTTTTACAATCAACATTCATATTAAAATATAAGTAAACATTTCTATTATTAACTTAGCATTGAGACAATTTTCTATGAAAAATAAAACTGTGCGGAAAAATAAAACAGTACGGAAAAATCTCACTTTTTGATATTGTTGACAATATCGAAATACGTTGAATTGTGATTCGGAGTTGCAAAAGAAATTTTCCATTTCTTGATGTTGTAATAAGTTTTCTTCGATCACGTGTACCTAGGACAGCAATCAATAGCCCTCCTCACTGCATTCTTGTAGCTTTACAAGTAGGTCTTACATATAGTTGCTAAATGTACGTCTTACCAACTATTAGACCTAAGTGATACCCAAAGTTGTTAGTTAAGATTGTTTTTTGTTTCAATCTTTCTATTTCAAGTCGAATTTGCTCTCCTTAAACCACTCTTAATTGTAAATGAAAATACCCCCTCTGAATAAATTAAAGTTGGCTATATACCCTTTATACTCATTGAGCACAGTAATAAGTTCAGCAATTTTGTCAAAAGCACGGCCACGTACGAATTGATATCGCCTTTTGTTGTATTGTAAGCAGTAATTGACTATCCCAGCCTGCCACACTTGTGGAAACAAATCTTTTATTTTCATTGTGATCAAAGATCTCGTTAAAAGAGACGTTTCAGTTCTTGTTTCAAGTTTGTTTTTTGCATTGTGAATTTATTCAAAGTATCAATGATTTTCTCTTGACCTGCAAATTATGTTGTGATTATTTTTAAAACCGTATTAGTGCAAACGCCCTATTAAGTACAAACTCTTTCTCTGTTGGGATTGCCTCTAACAGTTCTAGCGAAATTGATTTCTATTGCCTTGAACCCGAATGCGGATCTAGCAAATATTTTCTAGCAGTTTCTTGAGTATTAATTATTAGGTCATTCATATAGAAATCTTGGATTACTTCCGCAGTCTAAGAAAAATTCACTCCACAGACTTTTGCAAGAAATTAACGTTTGTGTTGCTAAAAATTGTGCGCACCAATGTCATAAATTACGATTTATTGCTGTAATCACTGAAACCTGAGTTGAACTTCACCGTCAAATGCGTTGCTGTTAATTTCTACGAAATATCATCTCAATATCTGCAATAAAACCCATTTTGTGTTTGTATAATTTCAATAATAATTCAAACAATCATGGTTGAAGCAAAAAATCCACACCCAAAAAAATAATCGTGGTAGATCCGACAAAATTGCAGGTAAATTCGAATAAAATGAATTTGTTTTGGCTCCGACGTGCTATTTAGTTAAATCGATTGCATCGCTACTATTAACTCAAATGCACAAAACTTTAACTGTCAAATGAATAAACTAAATGTTATTTCGACAGTCAATGCTGTTGTTATAAACATCTAGAATATCAAGCATACTACTCTTTTGTAGAATTAACTGCAGTACTTTTGATGTGATTATTAAAGTCAACAAAAATGTATTCAATTCAAGTATTTTATATATTGCTTTAAAATTCAAAATCAAAAGTAGCTTTCAAATGCAGCATTTTCTTATTTTTGTTAATTTAAGGGCAATTTCCTCAATTTTATATGCAATTTTTTACTTTGTTAAATCGATGTACCTCTGTCGGTGCAATGCTAACTCGATCGGAACTCGTGTTGTTGGGACACCTAGATCTCAAAAGGTTTTTTGTGTTGTCGTGGGTGACATTCCTGCATAGGATCTTGATGAAACTTTGGCAAATGATCCAGGTTCACTTGACAATGAAAGACCTGGGCTCATTTCAAATTTGGACAAAATGGCGGGGGGTCTTCCGAATACCTCTAAGTTTAAATCTTCAATAACTTCTAATCCCGGCTTATGATCTTATGGAAACTTGGTATATAAGTTTTAAGTACTGTTTCCAATATTTCTCCATACCAACTTCCAGTTGGTCACTTCCGGTTAAAAAGTTTTTTTTTCAGGTGTTTATCCCTACTGTAGCCTACAATTACCGATCGATTTTCATGAAACGTTGGTAAAAGCTTTCAAGTAACATGAGAAATATTTTATCAGCTTTTGGAGTACATTGGACAAAGAGTTAGGGATCCACCATACAGCAGGTGGTTTTTTCCAACATGCATCCCAACTTCAGGTTTTCACTTCCGGTAAAAAATGTTTTTTGTAATTTTTTGAAGTTTTTTCATGGTCTTTATACACACTACAGTCTACAATATTGAAGTGATTATGATGAAGCTTATGAAAATGGTTTAAATTAATGTTAGAAGATAATTATCATCTTTTGGGACACATTGATCAAAGTGACGGGGGTCTACCATACAACTGCTGACTTTTCACACTTTGTTTTTAAAGTTTGTTGGGAGCATAAAGACTTTTTCTTGAAAGCTACATAATATCTGTACCTGATAATCGAATTGGATAAAACTTGGTACATAAGCATTTAGTACGGTTCACCACAGTTCTGCATCCCAACTTCCGGTTTGTCATTGCTGTTAATTTTTTTTTTCATTTTCTCGTACTACAGAATTTATTTTTGTTGGGATACTACAGCTTTCTATAATATTGATATAATTAGAACTACGCGAAATCTATAACATTGGTTAGCCATTAATTAAAGTATTTTATGGATATTAGCTCACTATATCTCTAGATCATTTTCTTTCCAGAGCTGTGGTGAAGTTAGCCTATGCATCAGCGTCGCAATATTTTTTTATTAATTTCAATAAGCCTTATTTACCTTATTTACTCTGTCAAGCACATAATTAAATTAATCGTAGCCAAGAGTATCTTTTGCTCGCAGTCAACAAAATTAAGCTTATCTCATTTCTTTTTTAAGTTCTAATTGAGCACCGGGTCGAAGGACCATGCAATTTAGTGATAACTCACAAGTTTAATTAATCGTCAAACTATCCATGTTCTAAGTTTTACGTTTATCTTATACTCAAAATTGTTTCCTTTATAAGCCGACAATGGTTGAGAGAAGAGTCAAAATCTTTTATAAGACGAATAAAATTGCTTACCTATTATAGTTTGACGTGACTTTTTGATGTGAAAATGACATATGACTACAAGTAAATAGGAAAAACAAAACAAATAATTTAATTTATTCATATTTTGTTTTTTATTTTTTTCCAGATATTCATATTCAAATGAAGTAGGATATACCAGCCCCTATGTATATTCATCATCAATAACACCGCAACAAAATATGGGTTACGATATATCAGCAGATTATGTGGATAGTACAACAACGTATGAGCCGCGTAGCACAATAATTGATTCAGACTTTATTGGTGGCCACAGTAAGTCACCTTTCTTTTTAACTTATGTTATTTATTTTTTCATTTTAAATTTGTATCAAAACTAATCAACTTTTTTTTTGTTTAAATGTTTAATTATAATTAAAAATTCTGAATTAATATTAACAAAACAAAAATGCCGAAACTGTATTTATAAGTAATAAAAAACAGATAATTTTTAATTATTATTAATCAATTCGATCAACGAATTCACAAATGATTTAACGAATAAAAATAAATTTTTTTGTTTTAAAATTAACTAAAAATTAGCAACAAAAGTTATGGAAATTTGAAATTGTTTTATGATAATTTATAATTAATAGTTTTTAATAGTATTTTAATTAATATTTTTTTTTAAGTATGTGGGTCAAACTTTTTTGTGTATTGTTATCTTTTTATACGAAAAACATTAACAATATTGAAAAATACGATACAATTTTTGAATTGACGTTGTTTGGTTTCCCTTCAGGTTGTGAAACTGTCTTGCGGCCATCTATGGCTTGTAAGTTTCAACGTCTATGTATTATTAAAATGATTTTTTTTCAAGTTACCCTTTCTGAGTTGTGAAGGCTCGAGTTTGATAAGGAACAACTTCAAATGTTTTGTATTTTCTTATGAACATTTTTTTAAGCTGTTAAATTTTGCGTTGAATTCTTGCATATATATACTAACGACTTAAACTAAAACATTGATATTTAGGAAAATTTTTGGTAAAACATAGCCTCCCACTCCATTTTCATTTGGTCCTAAGGTACCAATAAAAAAATATTTAAACGTGGAATAGCAAAGAATACCACAAACTTGCTCGCATTTATACACCAAGCAAAACCTTCATTCGAAATTTTGATAGCACATCACAATTCACAACTATAAGTTATACCGATCGATATAAAAAATTATTATGTTCAATGTCGATTTTCTAGATCATTCGCTTCAATTTATTAAAACATAGTTTGTTGCAACACCGAGAAAAATGTCAAGATTTAAATCTTATTTCTTCATCTTAATCTTACTCTGCATTGCTCGACAATTTGGATCATATGGAGTCTAAATAAGCAAAAAATGTCCATCATTTGCAACAAAAACGCAAAAACTACTTTACCGATATCGCTAATATTTTTTAATTTTTGGCTAGAGTTCTGAAATTCTTTTGGACAAAGGGTAAAGGTAGGGGTGGAAGGGGATTTAACTCTTGCTTATTCAAATCGTCAATAAATTTAAGTCGTGTCATTTGATTTCGATGAAAACTAGTACACAAGGTGGGTTTCCCATAGTTTTGAAAACTTTTGTACAAAGAGAAGGTGAGGATCCCATTCAAGTGTTCATTTTAAACGTCAATTACTCCAAGTTCTGTTAATCGATTTTCGATATTAATGAAAGTTAGTGCCTAAGCCTGGTGTTTCATAGTTCTTAAAGACGTTGGACAAAATTGTTCTATTGAACCCTTGCTTAGTTAAAACTTCAATAATTTCAAGTCACGTTATTTGATTTTAAGAAAACTCGGTACGTAAGAGTTGGATTGGATTGGGTGCCAATTGCCATTATTCTTATAATCTATGTATTTTAGACAAACTTAAAAAAAGTGGTGGGGAGAGGGAGTTAGATGGGGAAATCGCATGAACTGCTAGATTAAATGCCGTTTTTCCCAAAAGCTGTAATTAGTCAAAAGAAGCGTTTTCGTTTAACGGAGAATATTTGGGAACTAAAAGTAGTAGTTGGGTTGGAACATATGAACTGAATGCAGAGAATATCGGGGGATTTTGATGAAGAAGGAGAAAATTAGGATAAATGAAGAGTTAGGGGGAATTGGTATTGTCACGTTTTCAACCTTGCTTCAACCTTGTATTGGCCTAACTCAAAATTCGGTAAACGTAATTCCCAAATCTTCTTCTGGATTCGATCACTGATTAGTAAGTAAAATACACCAGGTTTTATTAAGTTTTCAAAACCTTAATTGTTCCACAACAACAGAAAAATAATACAACAAACAATATTCCTATATATAGAATTATCAGTACGCACAGCGTCCGAAATAAAACACAAAATACTTCTATTAAATAACACTTAAAATTTTATTTACAAAAACTTATTTATAAATAGCTTTTTCTATTTACACAATTTTATATGCACGATAAAGCGTTTCGTTTACAATTAAATATGTTCTGTCTAAAAAACCTGCTTATATACTGTCTCTTTGAATCTAGAAAAATCGATCGATTGTTATTCTAAACATCTTTAATCCGGAATGTTCGTTTAAACATAATAAGAAATAATTGTTGTTGGCCCCTTAACTGTAAATACAATACTATGCTATTTTTGTTGTGGTTAACCATCATCCTTGTGAATATGCTATAGGGTATTTAATTTAAATTAAATAGAAATTTAGGTTGTATTCTGTTATGATTTTGTTATAACCGTAAGAATACCCTCCACTTAAGTCTGTTCGTCCCGAACAGGATCTAACTCTTTTTTGTATAAGGGTAATCTTCCCAAATATAGAACTTTCACCTTACCTCGATGGCTTTTCTTAATTCTATTAACCACGTCATCATTCAATTTGGTTATAATTTTGTAAATTTGTTCCCATGCAGCTTGCAATTTAGGTGATAACCCTCGTTTTCGTTGTGGGTTGTGTGGCCATATTAATTGTAATTGTCTACTAATCTAACTACTTTAGCTTGAAATTCCCCCAATGTAGCATTGAGTCTCTCCACCATGTCATCTGATTGTTAATACGAAGCTATTGTCCTAGTTTTGTTAATGCAAAGCATCTGACAAACTTCCTGGCATACTGCGGACTTAAAGTTCCGTCCCTGATCAGTGTGGATCTCCATAAGAACTTCAGCGCGGTGGTTGCTTCCTGGTTGTGTATCGCACACACTTCTGGAAACTTACTGAAGTAGTAGTCCATGATCATTATAACATATTTGTTTTAGTTATCAGTTGTTGGAAATGGTCCCGCTACATCCATCACTATTTTTTCAAATGGATCACCTACATTGTATTGCTTCATTTTCCAATGACTTTCGTGTGGGTTTATTTATCGCATTTTTGACACCGCTCCACAATTCATAATTGGCAAAGTTTTGTTGATCCACAAACGTCTTCCACAGATCCCTTCGTGATACTCCTTGGTTGTATTTGTTTGGTACCACTGTAAGGGATTGCTTTATCTTACCATCTGATCTCTCCCACACTCTTTTTAAACATCCATTCTCTAAATGGAGGCTGGCCCAACTTCCATTGAGTCCAATTTGCATCATTCCATTCAAATGACTTCTCTTTTCTGGTTAACTCATGCAATTTTTTGGCAACGTTGGCGAATCCTGGCACAAACCGTCTGTAATATGTGCACCACCCAAGGAAGCTTCGTAGTTCATGTTGGTTCTTTAGTCTTGGGCAGTTTATAACCGCTGCAATCTTGTCAGAATCTGTATGAATTCCCTTTGCCATAAGTTTGTGCCCCAAATACTTTACTTGCTCCTTGAAAAGGGAACACTTTTGAGACTTAACTTTATGCCAGCCGTTTGCAACCTTTTTAGGACTGCTGCCAAGTTCCAAGTTCCGCTCATCAAAGTTTTTGCCCATGGCAATGATGTAATCTAGATAAACAAGGCACATTTTAAAGTGCGTTCCATTAATCTATCGAAAGTTGCATAAACCAAATGGCATGACATTTAACTGCCATAGTCCATTTCCTACCGTGAACGACATTTTCTCCCGATATTCTACTATAACTTTCACCTACTGGTATCCACTCTGCAGATCCGGTGTTGAAAACAACCTTGAACCCGATAATGTATCCAGTGTATCATTAATCCTAGGTAATGGATAAAGGCGCCAGGGACTGTCTGATGGTTTGATTACACCAGTTTTTTCACATTCCTTACAATTTTAACCAATGGTTTAACTTTTGGTGCTTGGCGAATGGGCTTTTCTGCTCCGATATCAAAACGGTGTTTCAACATTTTAGTTCTCCTATTGCCTTCAAGTGTACTACAGAATACAAACTTTTGTTGCTCAAGCAATTGACGTGCTGCCTTTACTGTTCTTTTCTTATAAAAGTCCTCCTGCCCATTTTTGCACAAGTTGTTCCATTTCTGCCTGTAGTTGTTTTGTGTTGTATTAAGCTGTTGATGTTTTTCTGCTCGCGTTTTATTATTTTAGCTACCTCTTCGCATTGTCCAATGATTGATCCTTTTGTAAATGTTTTTGTGTATCTGACAGATTCAAACCCCTAACTGGTAATTTTGTAGTCAGCATCTGATCTAACTAAGGTTTTCCCTATAATGACTTCCTTACGATTTTGCTCCTTTCAATTTTCCACAAATGATTATTTCTGATTGGTGTGTCTGTCAGCTTTTCTCTGTGATCTAATGTTATTCGACTAATAAAATTTGATTCGTCTCTATTAAATTGGAGTGGAAACTCAAGCTTTTCCATACGTGAGTACTCCTTTGCCAGCATCAATAACAAATTCATTTGGGCTCGTGAAGTCTATTCCCAGGATGACTTCATTCACAATGGCAGCTACACTACAACCACTTCATGTTGAAAGTGAGTATTCCCAATTTCTATGTTTGCAATTTTCTTGTTTTTAATAACTGGACTTTTCCAGTTCCTGTTTGCATTCGGAATCTCCCTGCTGGTTTTATTTTCCCTTTTACAACATATGTGCGGACAATTGTATTTGTTGCTCCGTATCCAATGTAATGACACAACTTTTTTCCAAGCCCTAGCAATAAAGCTGTCACAACCTCTTTTTTATCTCGAAACATGAAGGTTATGGGGTAATCGGTTGTTAGAGCCAGCTTACACCTCTTTAGGATGGCTCGTTTTAGTTTAACTGGTGCGGTGCTTCATCCATATCCGTAACTGCATTTTCCCTCCAACGCGTTCATAATCTCTGCATAACTTTTGCGGTTGTTTTCTGACACCGCCTGTAATGCTTCACCTGCTTCCCCCTTAAGTTCAACGATCAATGCAACTAGACGATTTTAAGCGTTCCAAACGTCTGATCTACTGCTGTCTCAAACTGGAACCTACAGATGCCGTAAAAAATAACACAAAAACTGTTGCGAAATTCTAAAAAAAATTGTAATGTGTCTTAAATTAAGTGCTCCTTCATATGACACCCCACTTTTTGGGGGTCAAAAATGGTTTTTTTACTCTCCCTACAACCATCCCCTAAACACACAGAAATATAATTATTTGAGACTTTGCTATGATTTTCATTTAAAATTTACCAATCTTCCTGTCTCTGAATTTTTTCAAATTTTTCTTTCAATCATCGTCGAAACGTAGGTGGCGGAAAAGTCTTAAAGTTGCACCTTTTTGACGATAACTCAAAAACTGTGCACCGCAGAATTCTTAATTAGGTGGTCTTTCAAATGACACCCCACTCGATAGGTCAAAAATATTATTTTTATCCTATCCACCCCCGTCCCCTGAACACCCATAAATATAAATATTTGGGACTTCGCTGATTTTCATTCAAAATTTACCGAATTTCCTACTTCTGTGAATTTTTACAAATTTTTCTATCAATTAGTGTCGAAACGTAGGGGGGAGTGGTCTGAAAGTTGCACTGGTTTGACAATAATCCAAAAACTGTGCCCCGCAGAATTCTAAAAAAATTGCAATGTTTTCTAAATTAGTTGCTCTTTCAAATGATACCCCACTCGCTTGGGTCAAAAAAGGTTTCTTTTTACCCTCTCTACTCCCGTCCCCTAAACACACAGAAATATAATTATTTGAGACTTCGCTATAATTTTCATTCAAAATTTACCAAACTTCCTAACTCTGTGAATTTTTACAAATTTTTCTGTCAATCAGTGTCGAAACGAAGAGGGGGGAGGCGGTCTGAACGTTGCACTTTTTGACAATAACTCCAAAACTGTGCACCACAAAATTCTAAAAAAAAATGCAATGAGTTCTAAATTAGGTACTCTTTCAAATGACACCGCACTTGACCACGATTTAAACAGTGTTTTTATCCCCTCTCATTTCCACCCCTTCAATAGATATAATTATGAGCATGTGACACTTTTATATATTTTCTATTAAAAACTTACTAATTTTTGTAAAATTCCAAATTAGTGTAAAATTCCAAAATAAATTTTTAAAGAATACTGAAATGAAGCCCTTTCATATGATACTCTACTTAAATCTATAAAAAAATGTATTTCTCAAAGGTTTCACATCGTAACCCTGTAAACCAAACGAAAACAAATTTAGTTTTATTTGTATCTGTCATCTTATGTGGACAGGTTAGTTTTATACACACCTAAAATTTCAGGTCCATTTATTTTCTGGTGTTCTAAAAAGTTTCGATATTGTTTTATAATATTCTAAATATTTTATAATTATGTGTGGCGTAGAGTGCATATATAATATTTATTGGCACTTTACAAATTATGGATTTATTTTCTAGAGTTTTTGCATATCAAATGAGTTGTTGATTTAGCTTTGTAGTACATAGCTTTGAAATTTAAAACTTGTTTGAGAGAAGTTTTCCTCCTTGTTATATATTTTATACTTATACCCAACCAACAATAAACGAATTATACGCTTATATAAAAAACAAATTGAATTTTATTCAATTACTCTAAAAGATATTGAATTGATAACACTGAGTTGAAAATAATTATAAAATAGTATTGATGTTATCGACTCGGCTAGTATATAATGTTAATGTTAATGATATTTCTTTTTAGTTTTTTGATTCTATTTTTTATGAATAAGCAAACTAATTTTTTTTAATAAGTAATTTGTTTGATTAATTGATTCGATCAAAATAATATTAGCTTTGATTTAAAACATGAATTTATAATAAACGTTCATTCAACTTCTTTTTGTAGTAAATGCGATTGATTACAGTTTTTTCAATATTTTTCAGTTCACTTTTATTATATTTTCTGTATGATTTAATTGAAGTGTGTGTTTACATAATTTTTTTGTTATTAAAATTAAAGAGGAATAACGTTAACGTGGTTTGAGATAGTTGGAGTATATTATCATATTTCATGTTGTGATAGGTTGTTGTAAGATGTTTTGTATTTTATTAATTAAAATATTAATAATGTTTACCTCTGCTACCTATACCTTTAGCTCGCTAAACCTAAAACTACTACTATGGCACAGCTATAAGCGTTGTTCTATTGAAACTTATTTTACTGTCGCTATGAGTTTTCCAAATCGATTTCAAATCAAAAAGATTTTACGAAATTTATTGCTCCTATTCCTATTTTTGTTATGTTCCACTCAATAGTTGATCTTGGCAAATTGAAACTGGAAGGTATTCAATATTCAGAGTTCCATGCTAACGGCCTAGCCTTCTCATAGTTGTCACGTCTAAACTGCTACCGTAGTCTGGACATATGGTTTTGGTTTTATTTTTTCTTGTTTCTGCACCATCCTCTACAAGTTGATCGAAAACTAAAATTAGTTAACTTTTCAATGACCTAAATAAATACGTCATGTCTACAGTTATTTTGTAATATTAAAAAAAATTCAGCCTGCAATGTAATATTCATATTATTGCATCATTTATACAAAACAAGTGAGCCCGCATTTAATTAGATAATTATCTCAATATAAAATAATTTATGCAAAATTTGAAAAATTTAACAGTTACAATATTCTTAAATGGAGTTTTTTTAATGTCTGTTATTTGTTTCATACCAGTTATTAATGGGTATAGAAAAAGGTTAAAACTATTGGACTTACAAACTAAACTGCAGTGTTAGAAAATGTTATACATTCTTACACAGGAAGTAACAAACCGGAAGTGCAGAGTTATTTAGAACCTTACAAGAAACTAGTTTATCAAGTTTTATGAAAATTGAATCCTAGACCTAAAGTTATGAAATGTTAAATGAAAAACTGTTCGTCCATTGTACAAGTTTCGTGCAAAAATCCATAAGTTTCTTTCGATTTCTTACAGTTTATCAAGCCTGTTTTAATACTAACCCTAAGTACAAGGTCATTCCTACAAAGTTTCATTTTTAGAGTTCCGTTTTTTATAACAAACCCTATTAGTGAGAGTAAAAAATGTTTTTCTTATTACATCGATTATCTCGCAAACCATAAATCCTATGTTTATGTTTTTTCTGCATTGACAAGAATAAGAAATAAAATAAATTTTATTTGTTATATATCTTTTATTATTATACAATTCACGTCACTCCAATCCAATTCACGTCACTGTTTTACAAGACTACAGCAGCCAAATTCTGTAATTGTGAAGCGGAGAAGTGATAAGTTTTTTAATGAAAAGAAACGAAGAAATTTTTATCACTTCACCGCTTCACAGTTACAGAATTTGGCTGCAGCACAGTTTTCGACTTATTTTCGAAAATGAAAAATCTACGAACATTACAAAAGAAAAAATTTATAAAAATTCACGGGTGTAGGGATTTTGCTAAATCGAAACAAAAATTTTTTTAGGTAGTTATAATTTCAAACAAACGTGAAACTATACTAACAAAAACTATTTTTCCTCAAATATTATATACACGGAACCCTCAGCGAGCGAATTATATTCGCATTTGCCTGACTTCTTTTTCCTCGATTAGCTCCGAACCCAACTAATCGATAATCATAAGATGTATTTGGAATCATAGAAAAATTAGTAAGCTTTTAATGAATATATAGAAATGTTTCATATACTCATAATTATATTTATTACGGGTGTGGGAATGAGAAGGAGTAAAAACACAATTCAAAACCCGGTTAAGTAGCGTGTCATTTGAAAGAGCACTTGATGTTGAAAACATAGCATGTTATTTAGAATTTTGTAATGCCCAGTTTTTAAATTTTTGCCAAAAAGTGCAACTTTTTGTATGTTATATATGTCCCACCCTTCCTGCGTTTCGACGTTGATTGAAAAAATTTGAAAAAATTCCAGAGACAGTAAGTTTGGTAAATTATTGACGAAAAATATAGCGAAGTCTCAAATAATTACGCTTCTGTGTTTTCAGATGGGAGTGGGAAAGGGTGAAAAAAAAGCTTTTTTGGCCCAAATGAGTGGGCTGTCATATGAAAAAGTCAAGCAAGTGCGAATATAATTCGCTCGCTGAGGGTTCCGTGTATATAATATTTGAGCAAACAACAGTTTTTGTTAGCATAGTTTCAGGTTGAGTTGAATCTTACCCAAAACTGTTATGGTGGCTAAAGAAAGCTTCAATAACGCCAGCTTATAAATTATTATGTTGAAAAATATATTATCAATTGTTGTAGCTTCAACTGTTGTTGGCTCATGAATTGTTATTTGTAAATTTTTTTGTAGTAAATAGTTTGAGGATTTTTATTGAAAGCCAGCTTTGAGGGTTTTTATTGAAACCAACATTAAAGTCACCTATCACAATAGTTGGAAGAAAAAGTGTTGTCAAATTATTGCAAACGAGTGGATTGTTAACACAGTTGAGTGATTTGTCTATTGAACATCGAGATCGGTATACCAACAGGATTTGAACTTCAGCTAGTTGAACATTTTAGCCTGCAGAGCTAAAATTGAAGTGATGGTGGCTACATTTTTCTGCACTAGTGGTACTGTATCAGACCTAACGAAAATAACAGATCCCCAACCTCGATTTACTTGACTGTAACAATTTTATGGTTCAACAGTTCAATAGTTCAGCAATTTCAAAACTGTTTGTAATTAGTGATCAACCTCACAAAGAATATTTGCAACGCAACCATATTAAATAATAATCTATCGAATAGCAAACAGGTATGTTATCGCATAATTTTTCAACCTAACGCCTTTCGCCTGAAATTGAGTTCATCTGATTTGTTAAACTTGTTTGATGTAATCTGATCTTGTTTGTTCATTTCCATGTTTCGTTTGACTTTACTATAATACACATTTCCTACAACGTAGCAAAATTTATTCTCTTCTCCGATTATTTTACGTGAATAGTCCTTCACAAAAACACAATTTTAGAATTTTAATCAAATGAATCATAAGCGTCATTTTCAAAAACTACAAAAAAAAACTGTTTGGGCTAGAAGAAAATACACCTTTCATAAGAAATCCCATTCCACAAGGTCAAAAATAATTTGTTTTCAAAATGTTTACTCTCAACCCCCTCAAAATACCATTTGAAATGATGAACCGACCGCTATAGTTTTCATTCAATCTTTACAACATTGCCCATAACCGTGAATTTTTTCAAATTTTTTCTTTTGTAATGTTCGAAGTTAAGGGTGGAGGCAGGAATTTTTTTCCACATTTTTGACCATAACTCAAAAACTGCGCTTTTGAAAGTTACAAAAGAAATTGTTTTGGACTATAAAAAACTTCACCTTTCGTATGACACCCCACTCAACAAGGTCAAAAATAATTTGTTTTCAAAATTTCCACCCTCAACCCCTTCAAAATACCATTTGAAATGATGAGTCGACCGCTATAGTTTTCATTCAATTTTTACAACATTGCCCATAACCATGAATTTTTCCAAATTTTTTCTTTTGTAATGTTCGAAGTTAAGGGGGAGACAATAAATTTTTTTCACATTTTTGACCGTAACCCAAAAACTACGCTTTTTAAAGTTGCAAAAAAAATTGTTTTAGACTAGAAAAAAATTAACCTTTCATATGACACCCCATTCGACAAGGTCAAAAATAATTTGTTTTCAAAATTTCCACCCTCAACCCCCTCAAAATAACATTTGAAATGATGAGCCGACCGCTATAGTTTTCATTCAATTTTTACAACATTGCCCATAACCATGAATTTTTCCAATTTTTTTCTTTTGTAATGTTTGAAGTTAAGGTGGGGGGAACAGGAAATGTTTTTCACATTTTTGACCGTAACTCAAAAACTGCGCTTTTGAAAATTACAAAAAAATGGTTTTGGACTAGAAAAAAATCACCTTTCATATGCCATTCCAAGGTCAAAAATAATTTGTTTTCAAAATTTTCACTCTCAACCCCCTTAAAATAACATTTGAAATGATGAGCCGACCGCTATAGTTTTCGTTCAATCTTTACAACATTTCCCATAACCATGAATTTTTTCAAATTTTTTCTTGTATAATGTTCGAAGTTAAGGGGGGGGGGGGCAGGAAAACAATCACTCGTTTTTGGCAATATCTAAAAAACTAAGCAGTCGAAAAATCGATGAAATTTTTTTTTGAAATATTTTGAACTTTTTCGATTTTTCTAGACCAAACTCGATTCCTTACAAAAAACTTTTGTTTTACTATCTCCTTATCTATGTTCATAAAATAAAGATAAGAACAAATATTTGAATTTTTTTTTTTGTTATAAGTAGGCGTGGGAAAACACGTTTAAGAACTGTAAAAAAATTCAAGTTGATAGCACTTATAGTTTGTAAGTAAATTGATTATGTAGAAATTCGGACGGACACCGAAGTCTCACCAATAGGGTACCGTGTTTACTTTTTTAAAGTACGGAACCCTAAAAACACCTAATATAAGAAACATTGGAATTTTTTTTAGAACTTTGCAGTTCACATTTTTTGAAATTATTATTTGTTTTGATAATGTATTTGCAAATTTAATCCATTTTATATTTATGGATAAGATTTCAACCGATATAACATTTTTTGGATCATTTCGATCAATTTTCAATTAATATTACTATTCACATTTACGAGAAAAAGTTTAATTTTATGTGTCTATGGTTGTCCGCAAACATAAAGACTTTGCAACACAACTTTATGGCAATTATTTTTGAAAAAAAAACGACTTATTATCTGTCCATACTTAATGCTTTTTATTAGTCCAGAAAACATCCTACAAATCTTTTTAATTTAAGTAAACACTTATTTTCAATAAATACAACTGACACGAGTAGAGGTTTTCTAAAACAACTGTTCCATTTAGTCCAGAAAACGAAATTTTGTATGACACGACCTGATATTTTACAATCAAAATGTTTCTATTATTCCTGAAAACTTCTTACAAAACCACTATACTTATTCTAAACGCTTCATTTCAATAATTACAACTTTTGTGAAAAAATGACGTTTTATGTAACACGACCTGATATTTTCCAACCCAATTGTTCCTATTAATCCAGAAAACATCTGAGAACACTTTTCTATTTAGCGTAAATTATTCTTTTTAACAGAAAATAATTTGGTTTGACAAAAGACATATAGTTTGCAACATGCTAATATTTGACAGCTGTACGTTTTAGTCATCAGTTACAAAACTGGATACACTCAAAAAAATTATCACAATAGTTTTCCATTTAGCTTTAGTCACTTCTAAATAATAGGAACAGGTTGAAAATATCAGGTTGTTGCAGATAAAATATTGTTTTTTAGAAAAGTTGAAATAATTAAAAAGATGCATTTACTCTTTTCACTTATTTCAACTTTTCTAAAAAAAACAATATTTTATATACAACAACCAATATTTTCAAACTCTTCGTATTATTTAGAAATGGTAGAACCCGGCTTCCCCGGTAGAAAAAAAATTTCTTAAAAAACATCTTTTTGATAATTGTGCCGTTCACTGCACAAAGCGACTAACTCCACTTTTTGGAAAATTTTAAATTTAAATGTCAAAGTACTTGTTATAGTCATAACTTTCTATGTTAAAAACAACTTTCCTGAATAATTAAGATAAACACCATTAAAAATCAAAATTTGTCTGACCATTAAAAAATGACTATTAAAAACCTGACATTAAAAACTAATAATATCTATTATACTAATTAAATTACTTCTATAATAGCTAATTGATATACTTAGTAACCAAAATTAAATAAATTATGTTTATAATAACATTCCTGAATGATAAAGATTAACACTACTAAAAATCGAAATTTATTTGACATTTGAAAAAAATTCAATTTCTCAACATTTTATTTTATGGAGTTAATCGTTTTGTGCAGTGAACGGCTCAATTACAACTTTTGTTAAAAAACGACATTTAATCTACTATACAGGTTATTTTCAAACTGTTCAATTACATTTCATGTCATTCAAATAAATACTTTTATGTGTCAAATGTTTCTAGTCCAAAATGTTTCCCATTATATATTTTTGTCAAAAAAATTTGTTATCAAAACGTATGAAAATCATTCTTTTGACACACCAACAATTTTTTTTGATACACTTATAATCAAGTCCATACAGATACCGATTATCAAGATTTCTCCTTTTATTCAGTGTTCCTTTCCTACTCGTTATCACTCAAAATAAACAATTTTTAAGCAAAAAGGTATGAAATTTTATATTTTTTACACACTTCCGATACATTCCAGTACAAAATACACTTCCGGTACAGCCCACATCGTCTTTTCACTCCAGTAGTTTTCGTTGGTTGTGACGGACATACGGAAATTTTTTTAGAATCTTCATATCTTGAAAGTGGCAGTAAGTTTTTGACTCGAGATTGTAACACTTAGAGTTCTTGTAAAAATATAAGAGTTGTGAAATAAAAATTGATAGCATCATTTTTCATACAATATTTATTTTGCTAATTGTAGTAACTGCTAAAAAAACAACTCCAAACTGCTAATTCATTCTTGGTTGTTTATTTGGAAATTGAATTAATTCCTTATTATCATTTTTATTCAACATTAGGTACCAAATAAATACGGCTTTTAAGTAAAATCTTTCAGAGAGAATTCCATTACTGCTATAAGGATTCACTCACATCCAAAACAGATGGCAAATTGAATCAAGACGCCGATAAACAAAAAATTTGGCACCCTACAATTTTCGATTTTCTCGAAATTTCGGTAACCTTTGCCAAAAAAAAAAACAAAAATATGCAAGGTCTATATTTAATAATTATAATTTAATAATTTAAACTTGAGTTGTTCAATGATATTTTACGCTTTCACTACAGTAGTGCTGTTGCTTGAATGCTTGAAACGATCATGATTTAATGCGAAAACAACATAATATATTATTTCAAAACCTTTCAAACAAAATTTATTAAAACCGGCTAACCCGTTCGAACAAAATTTAACTTTAAACTTTCCTTGTCTCTAGATTTCTTAACAAATTTCGAACCACCCCGTGTCGAAACTAGCGAAAAAATAAAAACACGGTTTTATTTTTTTATTATTTTAACGATTACAGAAGTTTCAAGGAAATCAGAAATGGTTGGGGAATAAAATTTTTTTGTTTTACCGGCGTTTTTATTCGTTTTTACATCTTCTTTTAGTTAATTTAATAAGGTGGAGGACTGTGGAGTGTGGGGTTTGGAATAGGTGTAACCAAGGTTTAGTGATTAGCGAAAAATTCAAATACCGACTACTTAATATTCCAAAAGTCGCATTGAACTTAAAATCTAGCAGTGTTAGTTTATGTCAGATGTCGTTGCGAGTACGACCTTAGGGTCAACGTTGATTATGTCTTCTAACATAACTGTATTAAGGTAAAGTTGTGCTGGATATATTACCCGAAAAAAATTCCATATGATCAATGAAAAAAAGGTGGCACGGTTAAACGATTTTTGACTAATAGTAAACCCCACCATTTTGCAAAATATGAAAAACAAATGTTGTATTGTGCACGAGTTCTGCTACTCAGAAAAAATTTTATATCACTAATAGAATTATTTTATAACTCTAAACTCATTTTTTCGAGTAGAAGTTAGGGCCATTTTGAAGAAAAAAAGTCCAAGCGGCACGTATATCCGCTAGAAATAGGTAGATTTCGAGATCAGACAGTTTTGTGTACAAGTAGAACCTGATGTATCAGATTAGTTTAAACAAAACAAACTAATTACAAACAGATATCGAACAAATTTTTAAAAGAAAATTAGCTACATATAAGCAAAACTATATCTATCCAATTTTGCAACAAACAAATATCAAATCTACCACAGAACATCTGTGTGACAATTTATGACACAAACCTACGCTATATCATCTGTCGTCCAATAACTGCAAAATATCAAAATAGTTTATTTCTAAGAAAAAAAAATTAATTTCTTCTATTCAAATCTTTTTATTTTTTTTTTTATTGACTGTTATAAGGTTTTTGGAAATTGTAGTTATGGATTGCTGCAAACTTTTTTGTTGAAGCTAACAAGTCAAAATCCTCTAACTGCAGAGGTTTATATATATAAAAAACGGATTAAAATGTTTCCACAGATTCTAAATTTATGAAGTTTTTAAAAATATTAGTATCCAAACGGCCGTTATTATAAAACAGACATGTTTACGGAAGGTTTTTTGATCTGGCTCCACAAATGCGACCGTGACAGTGCCGGTTGATTCAAACGCATTTTGTGTTTTACAAGCTTTTTTGTTGGAGCCGCTCACTCAGAAACTTCCAACTGCAGAGGTCTTTTTTTTGAAAGAAACTGATTAAAAAGGCTTCAAAGATTCTAAATTTATGAAGTTTTTAAAAATATTAGAATCTAAACGGCCGTTATAACGGATCTAAAAAACAGAGTTTTTTTCTAGTATAAAGCCTCTAGTTTCTTAACCATGTGTCGGATGTGGCTGATTTACGAACTTGTTTAATATATTAATAAAACGCACATTTTTAGAAAAGGTTTTTTGATCTGGCTTTACAAATGCGACCGTGAGAGTGCCGGTTGTTTCAAAAAAACATTTTTTTTTGCAAACTTTTTTGTTGGAGCTGCTCACTCAGGAACCTCTGACTGCAGAGGTATATTTTTAAAACAAATTTTTAAAACAAAAAAGATTCCAAAGATTCTAAATTTGTTAACTTTTTTAAAATGTTAGTATCCAAACGGCCGTTATAACGGTTTTGAAAAATCAATTCTTTTTAGAAAAAAAAGCTCTAGTTCCTTAACCACGTGTCGGATTTTGCTGATTCACGAACTCGTCTGAGATATTAATAGAACACACATGTACAGAAAATTTTTTTGATCCACTTCAACAAATGCGACCGTGAGAGTGCCGGTCGTTTTCGTTATATCTCATATCGTTTATATATATATATATATATATATATATATATATATATATATATATATATATATATATATATATATACATATATATATATATACAATTTTTTTTTGTTTTATTCGTCTCCGCTTATCATATATAGTCGTTTGGCACAAAAATTTTTCCGAAATTCCGAGATGAAGCCCATTGCAATAGGTAGATTTTTATATGAAATCTACCTAAAAACAAATAAAAACAAAGGGTGTGCTGTATTGCGCTTGGTTGTTTGTGCTGGTTGTGTTCCTACAAAAAATGTTCATACCACCAATGGACGAATTTGAACACGCTAAAACGATTTTTGGATTAGCAGTTAGCCCCGCCATTTTGGAAGAAATTAAAAATAAGGGTTGTACTGCATTGTATTAGAGTTGTGTTACCCATAAAAAATCCACATAACTAATGGAAAAATGTTGGTACGCTAAAACGATTTTTCGAGTAGAAGTAAGAAAGAAATTTTATATCACTAATTTAAAATCTTATTGCGCTAGCATAATTCTTCCTTGTAGAAATCAGTATTAGCATTAATAATATAAGTGATATCTGGCGCCCGCTGGAACAAACGAATTTTACCAAATAAATGAAATGACAATAAAAAAAAATTATAGATACTGCACACCATCACACATTCCTATTCAATCCTAAGGAGAATGTTTTGAGGATTCACTTGCCCATACTGATTAAAATGAAGTGAAAAATATGATAAACTAGCAGGACCCGGCGTACGTTGCTACGCCTATAAAAAAGTTTGTGTGCGTACATTTTGTTGAATTAGTAAGAATTATTTTAATTTTTCCATTTGGGAAATATGAATAACAGAGATCATTAACTGATCAATCCAGATAGTTTGAAAATTGAACGGACGGTCAACATTTGAAAGTGATTGGTAAAGAGTTTCGGAGAGTTTCAATTAAACATTTGCAATTTTTCGCGTTAATCGGCTTAATATGTGTCGCGAAATATTAGGTGAACATCAAAACATTCGTTTATTGGGTGTAACAGTTGTCAATGACTTACTCTAGAACCGTCATACTTGCGATACAAAATAGGCACACCGCACCAAAATTTACTGTTTTATCGTACCATTTCATGTTGACTAATATCATTTATCAATCTATCCAGATTATTTGCTTATCTTAATCTTTATTATCTTAAATAAAGTCAATTTGGATTTTCAAATATATTTTACCAAATATTTCCAATATATACTAATACTAAAACCAGTCTTATATACTAATCTAAAACCAGTCAAATCACTTCATTTGTTGATATATTTGCATATATTTTACCGATTTCTTCAAATAACCTACATTGTTTGTTTGTTTTTGAAATTAATAGGGACGCATATTTTTCTTAATAAGTAAAATACTTTCAACCTGTAGCTTTGATATTATTGTTCATAATCCTTTTCTTCAATACAAAGGTTCCATTGCAAAAACTTGCTGCATCAATGTTTCTAAAAAGAGGAAAAGAAACGCCCATTTTCTATATTTTGAACATGTATAACATATATATAAACCAAATGAAATATGTATTACACATGTATATACACCAAACCAAGAACATGTTTGTTGTAAATTAGAAATATTTGTTGCAACGTAATGTGTTGGATGCATATAATTGTATCATATATATACATATAATAAATATATAAATGTATTAATTTTCATCTAAATGAATTTGTTTGTCACATTATACTCTAATTTTCCATTTGAATGGTAATTCTGTTTTGCGGAAAAATAATCAATCAAAGATAACTGAGTGAAAGTTGAATAAAAATCCAAGTATAAATATAATCAACATTTAGGCAAACGCTTAAGAAAATTAAAATTATTAATTAAAAAAAAAACTAAATTAAATCTTAAAATTTCGGCTCCGAGGTGCATTAGTACCTGTCAATTGCCTTCTCCTGACAAAATTTCATTTTCCTATGTGCTCCAGATTTCTCTGGAGAGCGCACGCAGGCAAACAAACACTTTATTTTATTATTATAGATTCAAGATTCATAACGATAGAGGGTATATGAAAAATATACCGTATGGTAAACTTAAATGTTACCATTTATAGATGAGTTACTAGAAAATCATTTTTATTCAGCCAAGTTTAACACAGTGTCACTTCTAACTTGAGATTAGACAAGAGTGGGTTTCAGCAAATAAAATATTTTTCTCTATGTATTTGTAAACTGCAAATGATATGAAATTTTTTAAGCAACTTTGGTGCCTGTCATCATTCTTTCTGATTTTCTTATAAATGGATTTTTTTATTTTCCTGATAAACTACAAATTGAGGAATGTGCCCCATGCCGAGATACTTTCGCCATTGTAGGTGACACTTTTGTGACATCAAGCTAGTCAATAAAAATGTAAAGAAAATGATTAAATAACACATGCATTTATTATAAGATAAGCACGCGGGTTAACCTGGGCATGTTTCTTTTTGATTTGAGAGTTTAAAGTGGTTCGTTTAATATTATATTTCGAAATTGTAATCGGTAATATCTAATTTCACATCATCCTCGTTTATATTAGCTCGGTCAGTGTTTTTTGTGTTAGTTTTCTGTTATTTGAAAGAAATTGCAATATTGCTTAAAAATAAAATTATGCTGTGCAAATTTGTCACAGTGGAGCAGATTCGTTAGAAACGAAAGCATCCTATATTAATGTGACGAAAATGACAATAGCCTAAAAAAATTAAAATATTGTGTGTTTTTAATTTTATTTCACTTGAAGAAAGGAACACTTCTTCTGTGAAATAAAATTAAAAACACAAAATATTTTAATGTTTTTGATTTTTCGAGGCTTTTGTCATTTTCCTCAATTTAACAGTACAACTGTTTCATGTAATACACTTTAACTAAATTAAAAAAATACAAAAGACTACGAAAACATGTTAAAACTAACAGAACAAAGGACAAAAACATACAAACACGTGCTACTTAGTAAATTGCCAAGGGCTAACATTTTCTTGCTCAATTTCAATTGGTTTGCAAAGCAAGAAGAAAGAAAATGGTTAAATGGACGTCCTCCTCTTCAAAAAACGTTAACCATTTGTGATTTAATTTCCGAACGGAAAAACTCTGTATTATGATTACGGTTACAAAATGAACAATTTTACTATGATAAATTAAATTAATTATAACTTCACGTGTACACGCTTTGCTCCATATACAATTCAGTAGTTATTCAAAAAGTTTATTGGTTTGATTCATCTGCTTTGCACTGTTTAGTTGACATATTTTATAATATAAGTACACAAAAATAAATGTTTAGAGATTTCCGTTCTTATTTAATTATTACATTTTTTCACGAAGCACGTTTATATGAGAATATCCCTGTCGTTACACACAATGATCCAAGATGGGTTTTGCCACATTTCATATCAATTTTGAATTTAATTTTCTATTGCGTAGTGTTGCTTTCCTCATCCTAAATCCAAACATTGTTGCCACCCGTGAATGCACAGTGAACTGTATTCACTTATTTTTTTTTTTTTTTTTAACGGCGTTCATGCTCCATGTAGGAGCGTTGCCAGGCTAATCAGCTTCGAATATTCACCATGGTCATTCGCAACAGCGACATAATTACCATGGCAGTCGATTTTTTTAAGGTCGTTTATTACGTCCGTCTCCCATTGCAGTCGTGGTCTACCTAGCGGTCGCCCACCACCTGGGGTACTAACGTACATTTTTCTAATCATTCCAGACTGTGAATCGGCTCGTAGAATATGCACAAACCAAGCAATTCTGTTGGAACGGATACAACCTATTATATCAGGATCCTCAAGAAGGTCTATGATCTCAACGTTATATCGCGTTCTATACTCTCCATCGTTTGTCTTAAGTGGACCAAAAATGTAGCGTACGATCTTACGCTCGAACACAGATAAATGCAATTCGTCATTTTGTGTAAATGTCCACGTTTGTGACCAATACATCACCACCGTTCTAATCAATGTCTTGTATAACTTGAGTTTGGTGTTAGTGAATACATACGGTGATCCAAGAAGAGGTTTAATTGAGTAGAAAGTTCGATTACCTGCAGCGATTCGAGCTTTTATATCTGTAAGTATGCTGTTGTTTGAGTCAAGCATTGATCCCAAATATTTAAAAGATTCAACTCCCTCAATTCTTTCATAGCCGCACATCAAATCTTTCTTCTCAGCCTCTCTTGAAACATTCATATGTTTGGTTTTATCATGGTTAATTTGAAGACCAATTTTTCTAGCACCACTCTCAAGCGACTTGAAAGTCTCACTCATAACAGCTTCACTTCGGCCGAGGATGACAACATCGTCAGCGTACGCGATCATCTGTACTGAGTTTATTGACAAGATATTGTTGTTAGTCGGTAGTTTCTTTTGACGGCACACATATTCCAAGGCTAGATTAAATAGTATAGGAGAGATAGCATCACCTTGTCTTAACCCGGAGTTGACTTTACAAAACTTTGATATTTCGTTCTCTACTCGTACACAGCATTGAGAGTTCTGGACTGTCATTTTGCATAGTGATGCCAGTTTACCAGGGATTCCCATTGAGACCAGAGCAGACCATAGAGTCTCTCGTTCAAGAGAGTCATAGGCCTGCCTGAAATCAATGAAGGGTTGGTACACAGGTATGTTGAACTCTGCATCGAGAAAAGTGCATCGGTGGTACCTCGGCCTTGCCGGAAGCCGCACTGATATTCTCCAAACAGTTGTTCAGCAAAAGGATTGATTTTGGCTAGCAAAATGTAGGAAAAGATCTTATATGCTGTGTAGAATAGAGCAATTGCCCTGTAGTTTGCACATTGTAAGCGATTACCTTTTTTATGGATTGGTATCAGCATAGCTGAGTTCCAGTCCTGTGGCATAGTTTCAGTTCGCCAGATCATTTGAACAAGTTCAAACAATCTTAAGGATAGAGTTTTGCCACCATGTACAATCATTTCGGATGTTATATCGTCGATACCAGGTGCTTTATTGCATTTTAATTTTGACTGCGCCGCAACGAATTCCTATTTGGTGGGTTTGTCTACATGTACCTTTGACGCACGAATAAGCTTTACTCTTGGTCCGACTTGTTGCTGGTCACTTAAGTTGAGAAGTTTCTCAAAATAAGCGGCCCAAGTATCTAAAATATTTTTAAGGTCTACTTGTAGCTCCCCATCTTCGTTTTGAATAGCAGTCGATCTAGTTTGAGGGCCCTTCTTTAAGGTTTAAACCTGTTGAAAGAAGTTACCCCATTGATGTTCCTTATTGAAGCTTTCAATCTCCTCACACTGTCTCTTCCACCATTCTCTCTTCGTTCGTCTACATAGCTTTGTAACGGCTTGTCTTGCCAGTTTATAGTTCTTCTGCGTGGACCTGGTGTTGCGTCCTTTTAAACATTTTAGGTAGCAATCTCTTTTGTATTGAATAGCGTCAAGACATGCTTGATCCATCCATGGCTTCTGGGAGTGGTTTTGTGGTCGTCCAAGTATTCCCTCAGCAGCGCTTAATACAGCATCCCTGAGTAAAGACCATGACTACTCGACGTCTCCATTAAAGGTTTCTGATTTCTCCAACGTTTCAGTAATGTGGTTTTGATATCTCTCTTCTATTTCAGCATTCTTTAGTGATGAGATGTTGAAACGTTTCCGTTGATTAAATTTTGGAATGCCTGAATTTCAAAAGTGGGACCTTATTTTAGCACAAACAAGGAAGTGATCACTTTCAATGTATGTACCTCTAAAGGATCGCACATCCAGAACACTCGAAAAGAAACGTGCTGTTACCAGTACGTGATCACTTTGATTACGAGTGTTTCCATTTGGTGAGACCCAAGTCTGCTTATGAATCGATCGATGCGGGAAGAAAGTACTGCAATTCTCAAATTATTTGATAATGCAAACTCAGTCATTCTCTCACCATTATCATTCGAGTTCAAATGCAGGCTGTTGGGACCCAGCACATTTCCATGAGAGATATATCTTCCAACCTGCCCATTAAAGTCACCAAGAACCATAATGAAGTCGCGTGTTGGTGTTTGTTTCATAACCTCTTCCAGTGCTATGTAGAAATTATCCTTCTCGTCGATGGTTTTAGCTTCAGTAGATGCATGCACGGCAATAAGAGAAATATTGTTGTATGTACCGCGTACCCTTAGATAGCAGATCATCTCATTGACCGGGATGAATTTCGTCACGGCTTCTTGTATACGTGCACCCACAAGAAAACCAGTTCCAAATTCTCTTCGAGAAGGATGACCACTACAGTATAAAGAGTGACTATCCAAATCTTGTTTTCCGATTATTGGCTGTCTAATTTCTTGCAGAGCTATGATATCCATCTTATACCTTTCAGCCTCTGTTTCTAGACTTATTAGAGCATCAGGAGCGCTCAGGCTGCGCACATTCCACGTTCCGATTCGGTAGTCTGGTCCTTTTTCACGTCCAGGTAAAATTCTGTTGTTTTGTCCGGTTCTGTTATTCTTTCTCTGATTTCCAAATTTAACAAAATGGTTTTTTTCCGGGATTAGGGTGTTAACCTTAGGCTCAACCCAAATTGTCGTGAAAGGGGCCGTTCTGCATCTTAAGGTTACCAAAAACAACCTTTTTACACGTTTATATGGCGAGCCGTTTGATCCAAGACAGACGCCCGCTCCCAGCTGCCCTAACATGGAGAACAGACGCTTGGGTCACATTGGTTTAAAGGCACCAATTTACCGTGATGTAGCGTCATTGACTAAGCAGTCTTTGCCTTGCTTGTCTCTGATACACCAACCTAATTCGGTCGGGATTACCCAGGCAGCACGGTGTGGACGTCGAATTTCGCTACCCTCTCTTATTTAGTCAATGAATTCATTCAGGAGAGCACGGCAGCAAAATATAGAATGAAAGAAGCGTTTATAATATCTAATACAAATGCAACAATTACAAATTCACTGGATAATACATCCATAAATGACGACTATCATATGAATTTCAGTAATATTAAATAATATACAATCATTAGATACTGTACTGCATCCAACAATGGCGATGACGATATAAATTTCATTAACATTAAATAATATTCTGACACTGGATACTGCATCCAACAATGGCGGTGATAATATAAATTTCATTAACATTAAATATTATTCTGGCACTAGATACTGCATCCAACAATGGTGATGACGATATAAATTTCATTAACATTAAATAATATTCTGGTACTGGAAATAATGGTCAACAATGTCGAGGACGATATAAATTTCATTAAAATTAAATAATATGGCACTGGATACTGCATCTAACCATGACGATATAAATTTTCCAACAATCGAACAATGACGATATAATCAAACTATTATATATTATTTTTTGGAATTTGGTTTCTTCTATTACTGTTTATTCTTTTCATTTGTAAATTTTCTTTCTTTTTTTTTATCAATAAAAACCAAAACCGATCAAACTAGTTAAAATAACACTGTTGGTATCACTCAGTACTCGACCAAAACACCACAAAAAACAACCAACTCAAACTTCGCTGCACATGACTGCTCGATTTCACTTTTCAAAATCAATTCTCCAACTCACCGCCCAGCTCTACTACCAACCACCAATTCACCACTCGCCACATCAATATTTTAATCCCAACTGTCTGAAAACTAGCGAAATTCGATGGCACGAGCCAACAAAAAAAAACTCGATCGCATTAATTTTATTTTATATAAAAATTATGTATGTTGTTATGCATTAATTCTCTCCAATTTTTCATATTTAGGTAAAAAAAATAAAAAAAAGTTGATACGAGCTTTCTGTAGTGTCATAATACGTACTTCGGAATGTTTAAATAATTGTGTACACAAGTGGGTTGAGAAGTTTGGTGAAAAGATTTTACATTTATTTTCTAAAACTATAGTATATTACTATAGGTAATAAGAACGGGAAAAGGAAGTATGACTGACACCGAAGATCTTGCCTATTACATATTCTTGCACTAGATGCTGCATCCAAAAATGGCGATGACGATATAAACTTAATAAACATTAAATAATATTCTTGCACTGGATACTGCATCCAACAAAGTTTCAATTTATTTGAACAATTTCACTGGATACTACATCCATAAAATGGCGATAATGAATACAAAGTTTCATTAATATATGTGTGTACTTGCATTGGATACTGCATTGGATTCAGCAATGGCGGACTTATTATTAATCGATATTCTTCCAGCGACGCACTAGCTATAAATTTTGAATTTACACTCTTAATATATTTGGCAAGAAACAAATGAATAAAAACACGTCACCAATATTCTTCACTGTTTATATTTTCTTTTTGTTTTTTACAAGATTTTCCAAATTACATTACTATTTTCTAATAACAATATTTAACTTTACTTTTATTAATATTAGTTGCATGAAATGTAAACCGAAGAGAAAGTGTGTTCACCTGGGCGACGGAGACCTCCAAAATATTAATAATAATACATACTCATTACTCACCATGGCAGCTCATAATTTTTTCTATATTTTTTAACCAAATTTTATACATATTCAACTTCATTTTTGGTAGTAAACACTACCTTTTTGGTGCTTTGACAACTACCCCGAATTTCTCGACGATAACTACGCAATGACTATGTGAAGATATTTTGTTTGACAAGTTTGCACTACAAGCAGTAGGCTCATCTTTCAAAGTGCTTTAATCTTTTTATTTCTTTCGTTGTTGTATAAGAACATTTTTTTTTGGTCTAAATGTTTTTGTTGGAGCAGATTGCTCAGAAATCTATCACTGCAGAGGTCTATATTTTAAAGAAACTAATTTAAATATTTCCAAAGATTCAAAATTTTTTTTTTAAATATTTTGATCCAATGAATAACGGTTTTAAAAATTCAAAATTTTAGTTTTTGCAATAAAATTTCATATAAGAATCTACCTAAAATTTACAATGATAGGATGTTATAAATGTTATAAGGATCTAACAGAAATGATAGCAGTGGACTTTCTTTGTCATATAAAGATGGCTGGGCAAAAAGGTTGTTAAGAAATCTTTTAAAGCATTTTGGGTAAATAGGGTGCTGTATGAAAAATCGTTTTTCTCACCCCATAACAATTATTCCAACTTTAAACATATTAAGTCAAAAATGGATAAATTCACAGTACTAGAAAATTTGTAAGGAATAACTACAAAATATACCGTTAAATACATCTTTAAAAATAAATGTAAATAAACATAGTGGGATGTCTGGTTCCTCTTCTGGTTCCTCAAATTGATAGTTGAATTAATTTCTGCAGAGCGATAGTAATCATTCCATGTCTAAAAATGCTTTCTAGACTCTAAAAATACCAATAGTACTTTGGTTGAGAACACTTGATGTTCAGAGCCGTAGAATCAGTGAGTTAGTTTTTTAAGGACTGGTTGTCAATCCAGTCATTTCTTACTTCTTGATATTGTTATAGCCAACCCATATTAAATTTTTTTGACACGTTCATATATAAAGTATGAACATAAATTTCATCAATCACAAAAACAAATTTCAAATTGAATAATTTTTTTTTCTAAATTAACTTTTATTAAAACAAAGATAAATATAATTGTCAGTTAATAATAATAATTGTAAATAATTGGTTGAAATCAAATCAAAAAACTATTTATTATATTTTTGATATAATATAGTTTTAATATCGTAACCGACATTTTCTAGTGGTTAGATACACGCGCACAGACAAAATAACTATATAGTTTAATTAAATTTCTTTTTCTGTTTAAATAAATTTAAAATTCCAAACAATCCAAAACGAAAACAAAATTACAGATAAAGAATCACAATCTCCAACAACCCATCGTATAGTACAATCATCGGTTATTGGAAATCAAAATGATATACGTTTATCACGGATTCAAGTGAATAGTAGTAATAATAATAATAGTCATAGTAATAGTATTAGTAGTCAACAACAAAATTCACCACCATCAACATCAACTACATCATCATCATCTTCAAATAATGGCCATCAACACCAACAACAACACCAGCAACAACAACAACAACAACAGCAGCAGCAACAACAGACAATAGTTGTTGCATCATCATCAAATAATGGATTAAATGGTGTTGCTGGAGGTGGTAATAGTAGTGGAAATAATAGTACCATAATTTCGATAAAACAAGAAGCTCTAGCCCATGTCGATAATTTGGTTGGCAGTTTTGTTGATTCGACAACATTTTTACATTCACCGAATAGTCAAATGATTAATCCTAATTTAGTTTCGAATAACAATGGAATGAACGGTGGAGCAGGTGCGACTTTAAAAAAAATTCACATTTCTATTTTTAATTAATTTTTAATGCGTTTCTATAGTTTTTTATTATTTTTTGTGATTTCACTATATCTTGAAGATCAACGAAATTAATTCATTTTCTTACTTGTTTTAATTTTATTTCTGTTTTGGGTATTATAGTTTTGGAAATTATTTTATATTAAGTTCGTTAAGTGATTATTTAAGTCAAATGTCACTACAACTGTTGAGATAACAAACATTTGTCTGAAAAGTGATATTCTAAAAACTATTTTCTTGTGTTATGGATTTTTAAATTGTAGTTTAAGTGGGCAAACAATAACGATTCTACGAAAATGTCTAAATTGATATCATGCTTGTCAGCTTGTTTACTTGACAAGGTCGCCATATCTACCTTTCTTTTGATGAGTTTAGTCGTCAATGTTGTTTGATCTCAATTGAACACAACATCTTTTCAATCCGCTATTAAACTTTACGTTAATCGCATTGAAAATTTTTTCGATGATTTTGGTAGCGAGAAATTTGTGAGAATTTAATTATTTAGAAAAATTAATTAATTAAACTCTAAATTTAATAAGCATAAACAAAAATAGAACTAGCAATATTATAATATGAAAGATTTTAAATTTAACCAACATTAACCTTATCAAAGCAAATAAATATGTAAATACAACGAATAAGTATGATGCATAAAGTTAGGAATATTATTAATCGTAGATATAGCACCGCTATTTTTCCACGTAATATCAAAATCATACATCATCCCGCACTTCAATAGTATAACTTGAGGAAATTATATCTATTCATCCATCTATCAACATGACTTAAATAATCTTATTTTTTATTTCATTTAAAAATTTATCGTGATTTTTTTGTTAAATTGTTTATCTTGTTTTTATATTTAAATTACATATTACAAATATCAAAACAAACAAACTTCCTTTTCACTAAATAGGAATTTCAGGAAATTCCATAAGACGCGGCGGACTCGGTAATAATATAAATAATGGTGGCGGTACGGGTAATAATAGTATTACATCAGATTGCTGTCATACGGATACAAATTCTTTAGTAACGCCTGGTGTTGGAGGAGGTGGTGTTGCATCAACGACCACAAATACATCACAACATCAACAAAATCCAACCACACAAGTTACATTTTATGAAGATGAAAGTTCCTGTGATTCTCATACGAGATGGGGTAAGAGCTAATAAAACAAAGACAAAATTTCGTCAAAAATATATATTATAGAGTCGAGCAATTTTTTTTATTTTGTAAAATTTATCCAATATGTGTAATGTAAGTTTGGGGATGTTGTATTCTTTTGTTGAAATCATTTTTTATTATTCATTGATCTGACGTTTATTTATTTTGATTTAAATATGTTACACTTATATAGTTACGTTACGGTACTGCCTGCATGTCTGTATAATTTGTTTGTTTTTCTTCGTTTTTTGTTTGCTTTCCAATTTTCTTTGTTTGTTATTATTTTTTTTGTGATTGTTTTGGGTCATGCTGTAAGAAAAATAACAAATTACTAACATAACATAAAATGAAATTTTTTTGCATATATATTTACTTATATATACTTATTTACACTTATATAAAGAAAATTTGAATTAAGGAAATATGAAAAACTAATTTTCTTAATGTTTTTTTTTGTTTCAGCTGAAGGTGATATTAATGATGTTTTAATAAAAACATTGGCGGAAGCACATGCAAATACAAATCTTAAATTAGATATAGTTCATGAAGTTTTTAGAAAGCCACAGGTAAGATATATAATTACGGATCATGTCAATATGTTAAAAATCAATTATCTTGTTTAGTTTTTTTCTTTTGATTAATTCATTTGTTGGTGCACCTTTGTCTTTATTTATTTTATAGTGTTTACGATTCTCGATTTAAGTTATGACCTCAGAGTGGTTATTTTTTGGCGGTTTTACATTTGCATTTTTTTTTCAGTTTTGCCTCTAAGATACTTGAGAACCGAGTCACATTTTAAATCCGTCTAGTTTGTTCAACAAAATAAATCAACTAATAGGATTATAACTGTAATGTCTTCATATGAACATTTTTTTCTAATAATTTAAAACTGCTACTATTATATTTTTTATTTATTAGGCCTTTTCTTAAAAAATATCCAAACAAAAATTTTTATTATTAATAGTTCAATATTTTAATGTATATATTATTATTTTAAACATAAATAAATATTTTTATAAAAGCAAATTTGGCCATTAACAATTTGATTTTTCTTTTTTTTTTAATAATATATTAATATATTTAATATATTATGTATTTTTCTTATTTTCTTTTATGTTGCCATTCTTATACAGAAACATAATTTTCTCATTTATATAACATTTTTGCACAGTTTCTTGAGAAAAAGTCAAAAAACACAAAATAATTGCTAAATCAAAATGTTCGAAACGTATATCCAAAACGAGAAAAGAAAGCGCAATATTTTGCGACCGTCAACACCTTAGAACGCATGTTATTGTGGGACCTAGGTCTTAAAAGGTTTTTATGTGTTGTTGTGACACATATTGTTATTCATACTACACAAGACATTTTATTAAAAAAAACGCCAATTATACAAGAATCAAAAATTGACATAAATTCTTCAATGAACAACATTAGTTTTAATACAATTTAAAGTAAGTATGTAAGCAAAAACACCAGGTATTATTAAGTCTTCAACACCAACAACAGGGAAACAATAGAGCAAAATATATTCCCATCTAGAATATTTTTCCAATAGTTTCAGAAAATGCAGCGGTTGATTGTACGATTTCCAGTATAACGCAGCATTCAAAACAATACTCCATTAAACAATATTTCTATTAAATAATATATAATGAACACTGTGCATTTCTGCCTGATAGTGGAATCATTATCAGGAACATTAGAGGAGTTGCGTGCCATGAGATTTTTAGTTTCCGACTGGCTTCAGTCTGTAAATTCGAATACGCCTTTCCTCAGCATAGCCCAAGACGGATTCAAATGAGCAAAGAATAGGAACTCTGACGACCCAAAAGTTGCAGCAACCAAAACCATCACATACACCACTTCAATTACAATTACTACGTTTAAAAATAAAAATGTTTCGCTCACCCGTTATTGACCATTGATCCAACTCTTCATGCCTCTGTAATTTAGCTAATCATAATGAATAAACTATAAATTAATATAATATAACCACCAATCGTTGCGCCAATATTTCAGGCGATTATTGAATATGAATATCAATGCGATAGATACAATTGAGAAAAAATAGAGCTAAACTCTTTAATAGATTTCTTAACAAAGCACTTATTATTCACTGATATTAATTTTCACTTCTTCACTATTAACCATAACCAAATAAAACTAACAGTGTAACTATTGGGATTTATTATTCTTTCAAAATCAACGTATAATTTATTTTAGTTAAATTGCATTAAAGGAACTTAAAAATTCAATTGTTTCTGCTAATCAGTGGTTTTAATTTATTTTAATATTTATTCAGTTAAATAGTTATATTTACAAAAATAACAATTATATTCATTCAATCAGTTATACATTTTTATTCCATTAAATAATTATTCACAAAAGTAAAAATATTTTCTTATTTTATAGATTTTCAAAATCAATCAAAATATTGTAGCCGGCTAAATAATTATAAACAATAAAAGAAAAAATAAATAAATTGGATTGTACTTATCTTCTGGTGGTCTCAAAACGAATGTGAATTGTTTTTGAATATTTACACGAAGATAAAAAAACCACAACTTTCTACAAAAATAAGTGTTTTTGTTTTAAATTGTAGAATTGATTTCTTTCGAAATGCATCTCAATATTCATATTGCATCAACTAACCTGCTATAATAATTCGATTGACCAAATAAAATAATTGATTTGAAATAAACATTTACGCAAATAGTTCGAAAATTATTAACGTATCTATAGGAGCTAATTATAAAAATATATTTTCAACTTATAACCTATTCTAAATTAATTGCTATTTTGATCTTGCCTTCATCTCTTAACTTTAGAACGCGTGATCCTCAACATCCTCCCCGCCATTAAGGAATTATTAACTTAAGCATTTAATGGTAGTGGGCTGAGTTTAACTATACGGTTCTATGATAAAATATCACACGAAGAAATCACACACGAAAGAATATCACGTCGAAAATATCACAGCGAAAAAATCACACTCCACGAAAATATCACATTTCGAAAATATCACATCCTAAAATCACACGCAAAAAAATATCACATCCTAAAATCACACGCGAAAAAATATCACATCCAAAAATCACACGCGAAAAAATATCACATCCTAAAATCACACCCACAAAATATCACGTAGAAAATTTTATTGTATATAAGTATAACACAATGTCCGTATATACAATAAAATGTTTTGAAGTGCTCTAACTAAGCTACCACACTGTCATTTGATATCGTATTTGACTTAGTGATAAACGTTTTCAACAACTTTACGTTATAGCCCTATCAACTCAACATTAAGTAAACACTCTTGAAAACAGTACGCCAAACGTAAAACAAATGGCAGTTCTCTAGCCAATCCGAGAGACATTCATATTTTAATATTTGAAATATATAATATGGTATATGATTCAGGAATTGATAATCATACTAGAATAATTCGTTTGGCTCATACAATTTTGACAGTTTTGCTCGTAACTAATGATTGTTGGCTTGCAGATGGAACATTTAAAGTGGTTCCAGAAATATTTTTTATTTTTTTAATAATATGGTGCGTTGCATTGCCATGTATATTAGCATTGTTACCAAATAAGACATGATACTTACTGTAAAATGTTGATGGCAGTTTTAGAATTAATATCCAATGCAACTCCTAGATTTAGAGATTGCAGCAATGTGTACCATCGATATGAAATTGTTTGAATTCTCAGGTATTGAAAATGTCGCTACAACATGGTTATTATTATATGAAGGAGTGTGTTCAGGCAAAGGAATCCAGTGAAATAAAGTACAGAATATTGGCAGAAAGGATGACAAATATTTTTACAAACTACCATCCAGAAAATCAAAATGTTAAGAAAAATTGCTCATGTATACACAAGGGTGAAAACACGCAATTAATTTATTTTTAGTATTATTTTTATACTCCGGTTGCTGCGTGTCTGTCTGTCTATCTAAAATTTGAGATGAATGTTGATTAAATAATTTGGGATCCAAAATCAATAAAATAAGATTGATTTGTTTGATAGGGTAATGACGTTAAGTCGTTGAAAACGTTTTTACTAAGTCAAATACGGTATCATATGTAAAATTGCTATCTCAGAATTCTTTAAAAAATTTATATTGTATATACGGACATTATGTTTTTTTCCAATAAAATTTTTTTTACATGATATTTTTTCGCGTGTGATTTTAGGGTGTGATATTTTTCGCGTGTGATTTTAGGGTGTGATATTTTCTCGCGTGTGATTTTTGGATGTGATATTTTCGTGATGTGATATTTTCGTGATGTGATATTTTAGTGATGTGATATTTTCGTATAGTGTGATTTTTTCGCTGTGATATTTTCGACGTGATATTCTTTCGTGTGTGATTTTTTCGTGTGATATTTTATCAGGACACCAACTATACAACGCCATCGGTTCCTGGATGAACTTCAACAATACGTCCTCGACCCCAATGACAAGGTGAGACGTTGTCTTCTTCAATGAGAACAAGATCGTTCACTTGAAGATTTTGATGTTGCTATTTGTAGCACTGTTGCAGTGTATTTAGATATTCGGTTGAATATTTTCCCCAAAAACATTTAACAAGTTGTTGAATTAGCTTCCATCTGGATCGGCAAGTTAACGATTGATCTTGCATATTTTCTGGTAGAGCTGTCAAAGGAACCATTATTAAAAAATGACCTGGTATTAATACGTTGAGATTGCTGACATCTTCGTTATTGGCTGGGCAGAGAGGCCGAGAATTTAAAATAGCCTCAATTTGAGATGTAAGAGTTGATAGTTCTTCGAAAGTTAAGTTGATACATCCCGCCACTCTTATCATATGTGCCTTAACAGATTTGACGGCGGCTTCCCAAATTCCCTCAAAATGTGGCGCTCTTCGAGGAATAAAAGACCATCTGATACCCAATTGAGCACAATAGTCTGAAATAAAAGGATTTAAATTATTTTTGTATATAGAATTGTTTAATTCAGAAAGTTGTTTGTGCGCTCCTACGAAATTACCACCATTATCACTATAAATATTAAATGGCAAACCACGTCTGGCGACAAATCGCTTAAGAGTAGCGATAAATGCATGTGAGGTTAAGTCTGAGACCACTTCTATGTGAATTGCTTTAGAAGCTAAAGAAATAAATATTGCTAGATAACCCTTTGTTGTTTGCGCTCCTCGACCTTTCCTATTTAATATATTCATAGGGCCAGCATAATCTACTCCGACATTGCAGAACGGCCTGAAAACACTCACTCGAGATGCTGGCAAATTTCCGATTAGTTGTTCACTAGTCTTTGCCCGCTGTTTATAGCACATTAGGCATTTCCGTAATATCTGCTTAACTAAATTACATCCTCCTGTTATCCAATATATTTGTTTAGTTAATTGGAAAAGAAGTGTTGGTCCGGGATGATAGTGAAGTTTATGTAGGTGAGAAATTATCATCTCACTTAGTACATTTGATGATTTTAAAATTATTGGGTGTTTTGTATTGTAGTGACAGTGGCTGTTCTCTAAAGAGTCTAAAAGACCTCCAACTCGTAAAACACCATCTTTGTTGATGAATTGGCAGAGCCAGTTTTTTTCCTTTCAAACACTTTTCTGCAGTCAACTCTTGTATATCATTAGCGAAATCTTTGTTTTGAGCCCATTTTATGAACGTGTTTCCAGATATATTCAGCTCATCAAGCAAATCAGCAGAATCTTCAATCGTAGTATCTTCTTTTCGGTTCGAAATATTTTTTTTAATATTCTTAATCCATTTTAGGTAGATTTCATATAAAAATCTACCTATTGCAAAAATGTTGGTGCCAATCGACGATATGTAACGTTATGAGGTATAACGGAATAATCCGGCTCTCTCACGGCCGCAATTTTCGACCTACACCAAAAATATTTTCTGTGTATGTTGCGGCAAACAATCTCTTGGACGAGTTCGCGAACTGGCCATATCGGGATACCGTTTAAGCGGCTAGAGTCTTAAAAGTCGAATAATCTAAGGCGTTATAACTTCGGTTTGAAACATAAAGTTTAAATTAAATTGATAAATATTGAATATTTGAATCTTTTTTTATCATTTTTTGTCAGATGACAACCTTGGTATTTAGGGTTTCTAAAAAATCAGCTGTTTTCAAAATTTACTAAACTTTGTTGTCCTTGATCTAGATGAAAATGACCAAGCTCAAAAATGAAAACTTTCGCACACGTAGATACCAACTTGTGTCTATCCAAAACTTAAAAAAACAAAAGGTTTTACGCTGGGGTTACGCTGACTGCAAGAAAAGCTTAGTGAGTTTTAAAAAATTTAAATTTAAGGTTTAAAAAGTTTGATGAGTGATTTTTGTTTGTCTTTAACTTTTTTCAAATTCTCGAGAAATAAAACAAAATTTCTTGAGAAATGAGAAATAAAAATCTATAGGGAATTCTTGAGAAATCGAGAAAAAGAATTCTCGAGAATAATCTCTAGATAGAACTGATGACCATTATTTTTTTTCTAATATCTTTAAATTTTAGCTACAACAAATTATATCGACTCTAAAATTTTACATGTCCTGCCATTTCTAATTTTTTTATGTTTTTAATTATTTTTGATTTGACTACACAAAAAATATGCTAGCATTCTTAGCAAACTTGTTAGTTTTACTATACACTGAAAAAAACATGCCCTATTTCTAATCGAAATGCAATTGTCTCAACCTCACCGTGCGGTCACATATGGCGAATCAAACTACGAAATTGCTTCAACAACTCTACAATTATAAATTGATGAAGTTAGTTCATCTCAAAATATAGTTCAATTAATCTCAAATACTTAAACTTTAAAATGAAAAATTCATGATATAAGGCCACAGAAAATTTTTTCAGGGAAATAGTTATTATCTTTATTCAACTACTGTTATATTGGATATAACACTTTATATTTTAAATAAACCTCATTCTGTTGTTAGGAAAATGTTATCGTGCAGTTGTCCCAATCACAGTGAAATTGATTGCAAATAATTTTTCTTTGCATGAATAATAAACTGCCAACTTCGAGATGAGGTTCTCATGAACTTCAATTTTTTTTTCAGTGTATAAATTGAATTAGATTTGTCATTTTGGTTAATTATTTAATTCAAACAGATTAAATTTTCAAATTTAGAAAAATGGTTATAGCACAGCACCTGTTATAAAGAATCCCTTTCTTTTATCTCCACCTAAAAAAATGGTGTAATTGTGTCTATTTCCTGTAATTGTTTTTCCTCTGTATTCACGAACTATATATTAGGATTATTTTTATACGGTTCTTTAACACACTAAGGGTAGTGTTAATATAACGTACACACATTTCTTTGAAAATATCTAAACTTGGAATTTAAATTTTTTTTATGTTTTTAACCAACCGATCAAATAAATAAATTATACGTTTCAATTTCAAGCTATATCAGAATGTCCAGCGTTGTACAGTCGTACAAGTATATATTTCAAAAACTCAACGAAAGACAGCAAAATAAATTAAAGGAAAAAGAACCACTGAGCTTATTATTTCACATTGATATAACGAACGAATTATAAGAATTATATCCACCGTTAGTACCGCTAAAATACCGATTCACCACTTTATGAAATCATTCTGGGACAATTGCTTCGTAAAAAATACTAAACACTTTATTTACAATTAAATTAATACATTAATACATCTTCGCAGTCTGATTTGAACTACTTATATTTCGTTCTGCAAACGGAATTCCTTAGATACCATTCTGCTTAATTATTCGAGGTCAATTTCTTCACAAAGAAAACTTGAAAAATTCTTGAGAATAATCGACGTCATTATTTTCCATGTGTTTTATTCAATGTTTTTGTTTTCTCGAAAACCCCTTTTTCTTGGGAAAAATAAGACATGTTGAATGGTGATTTTAGTTTTGTTATTGAAATATTGTATAGGGAAATTGAGGTTGAATACAATTTGTATGAGTTTATAAGATTATAAGTTAAAGTAAATGGACCTCAAAAGTGTATACCTGCAACAGCTGATGGACGCGATACATTAACTCTATGATAGGGTAAATTTCTCATAATTTGATTTTAAATTTACGGTCAAGGTTGAAAACAACGAATGCATTGCTTAACAATCTTACAACAAATAGATCAACTATCAGGATCAACCATCCAACAATTTAAAGGAATTTCATCTAACAGTAATTGCGGTATGTCGTAGTAACCTAACAGGAATATTCTTATAGCATGTTTTATAGCTGTAATCTGGATTACTTCTTATCTTGTTAGTCGTAGACAATATGTTCAAGTTGGTTCCTCTTAATCTGATGAGTTGGTGGCTTCACCAGTGGTGGCTTCTTCAGAATGTTTGTAATTCTTCATTTGTGATTACATAATTCTAAATTTTATTTAGTTTTGAAGTTTTTGTATGGAATTTCTCTAGACATTACTATGTATAAATTCATATGAAGAGAATACTTCTATTTAGTTAACATCCTAAGTCACGAGTGAAGAGTTATTAGTAATTGTTGCCAATCAATCCGAAACTAATATCTGACAGACGGTCAATTTATTGCAAACCGGAATAACCTTTTTGTTCACCGAAAAAATTGGTTTTTCGCAAATATTTCAAAAACAAGAGCTAACCAAAAAAATGAATATGATATTCGTGTTCAACAGGCCAAAATATATAGGAAAAGTTGGGTTTTATTTAGGGAGATTTTTCTTGTAAACTAGTGTAATAATATTTTCATCCTGATTTGGTATAATCAACTCAACTCGAACAACTTTATAAAAACAAAACTTATTCTCTGTCCTACATAGATACAAAAAAAATAAATAAGCTTTTTTGCGCACAAGCAAAGAAGTCATATAAAAATAGATCGGAATGTCATGGCTCAAAAAGTTTATTTTATATTTGAACTATTTTTTTTTGTAGACGTTCCAAAATTATCAATCACACTGGTTACATACTTGTAGCACTTTTTAGTGGATATTAATAAAGCTTGTGCAAATAAAATTAATGTAATTAATTGTTCAACTTTTACATTGAATCCTACTATTGTTACCACAGAGAACTAGTTTCGATGGTCTGATGTCACAAAAATGAAACAAAATGTCTGATTTTGTAAAAAAAAAAGCTTGGATCTGCGTTAGCAGTGTTTCTGCGTTAGCAGTGTAGAACTATTTATCAACATCTTCAACTTTGGTATTTCTTCAACTACGTGACAGCTTCTCTTTCCAGTCAAAAAAAAACACAAAACCAACAAAAAACTGAGTAGAAAGCTTAACAAATGTTATTTAGTAAGCAAGAGACAAATGATTGCATGCCCTAGGCTTGAGAAAAAGTTCTTACGAAAGTAAAATGCATTTAACTTTTAATTTACAAAACAGTTTGTTGAGCTTGTGGTATCACCAGACCAGTTCGTTCAATACAAGGTTTAACGTTTTGTATTGTATTTCCAATTGCACATAACTTATTCTGTAAAAGGCGGCTCAATTTCAAGTTTGCTATCTAGCCAACTTAATTAAACAGGTTATGGTAGCAATCAATTAAAAAACAATTATTTTTGTACTCGATTTTGTAATTCCATTTAGATCTCTTCCCTATTTGAATTTAGAAACTAATTTTTAGTTTTTGTTCACTATCTATTAATTTGTGTTTTTCTTATTGAATAAATGCCCTGTTTGACCAATGTAAAATTTGTTTCAGTTGAAGTTTTTGTATTAGTCAAACAGAAAGCTCTCTTATAAAAGGTTTTAATGAATATACAAAATAAAATATAATAAAAATAATTAAAAACAAAATATATGTTTAACAAGTTCTCATATTCCACTCAATTTCTTATTATTACAGGATGTGGCACGACTTCTCTATTATAAAAACTTAAGTCAAGAAGAATTATGGTTAGATTGTGCTGAAAAATTAACAGCAATGATACAAAATATAATAGAGTTTGCAAAATTGATACCAGGTTTTATGAGATTAAGTCAAGATGATCAGGTGAGTATTGATAACACAATAATTCATTAAAAATTTAATTTACAAACATTTTTTTGATCAACAAACAGATTCTCTTATTAAAAACTGGATCATTTGAATTAGCAATAGTTCGTATGTCTCGTTTGCTTGATCTCTCTACAAATTCCGTATTATATGGTGATGTAATGTTACCACATGAAGCCTTTTACACAACTGATTCGTTTGAAATGAAATTAGTTGCATGTATATTTGAGACTGCTAAAAGTATTGCTGAATTAAAATTAACTGAAACAGAATTAGCGTTATATCAAAGTTTGGTTTTGCTTTGGCCAGGTACAATAGTTAAACTTGTAATATTTTTATTTGTTTTAATTTATTTTTATTTTAGAACGAAATAATGTTAAGGGGAATACAGAAATTCAAAGACTTTTCGATATGAGTATGTCAGCAATTCGACAGGAACTTGAAACAAATCATGCACCGCTTAAAGGAGATGTTACGGTTCTTGATACATTAATTAGTAATATACCAACTTTCAGGTAAGAAAATGTTATTGTAATCTTTAAATTAATCTAGCGAGTATGCTGATATTTGAGATAAGAGTTTTTACGTTTTTATTATTTCACATTGAAAAGTTTAATTAAATTACAAATAATTCTTATAAGTATTATATTTATTATATAAGTATAAATTTTTGGACAGTTGGATGAACAAAATAGAAGAATTTAACAGGTCCAGTGAAAAATAGCAACAATTATAATAAAGATCAAAAATAAATTGATGCTAACATATTCAATTCCGATCCGCGAGAGAAAAAAAAGTATATTTAGATGACGCATATATTGCTTTACCTTATACCATACTTCACCGACCCTTTAGTCAAATAGGTTTTACTTGAATACCGAGTCTACATTCTTTGCTTTAAAATACTATTTCAAGACAAATTTTTGTTAAGTTGTCTAGTAGAAAGGTTATTGCGGAGTTAGTTTGGCTAGGATTCAGATAGATGTCAAGTTAGTTAGGCTAGGATTCAGAATTTGCAATCATTATTAAGTGACAGAGAAGAGTTGTTATTTCTTCAAAGGTATAAGATTCATACTTTGTGTTGACTAAACTAAATAATCTCTTTACTGTTTTGATTGAAGTTTCTTATATAACACCAAAGTTTGGTGTTGAGAATTTACCATATTTGTTGTGTAATCCGAGACAATACGAAGACAACATTGACTTACGAAGAGAATTTTGATGTTCAAATGCACCAGACAATGAAATGGTAACAATGGACCAATGGTAGAAATTCAGGTATTCTGCTACTACCCTTCGGCGGTATTACGGATCTTCCTTCGTCAGGTCGGTTGGTTTCTCAGGACAATTTAAAAGGTGGTGGACAATCTTTTCTCTGAACAATTTAAAAGGTGGTTAGCATCATGTGGGACACTTGTCAACAATTTCCTGGTCAATTCTACTCATGTAGTTATTTATGATGTGTGACCAACTGGATCTTAACTGCGCTAGGATGGTTCTGGTGCTGCGTGGCAGTTTTACCTCTTCGGCAGTGACTTGTGGTGGCTTGCTATTAAGAACTCGATTCGGGGCGTAGTTCCTTATTGTGTCTGCAACGGCCTTGATGTGTATAATTTTTAAGCCCGTCTTATACGTAGACTCGTCGATGTTACCGATGACCTGATTGCTTTTAACATCTTGTAGGAAGCATTTTGCAGTCTTTCTTATGTCTCTAGGTTCATTCATTCATTCATTCATTGTCATGAATAAGGTGTCATTGCAGGGATGTTGCTCTTTATGACAGACCCAAAGATATTTTTTGGTAAGCATTTCTTTATGTTCGTGTAGGTGACCTCGTGGGCCATCAAATGACATCCGGTTGCTGTATGCAAGCTGCGTTCTATGTTATCTGTAACTTCTTCCAGTGGGTGTCAGCGACTTGGGGTGTCGATATGGGAGCAGCGTAATTTATGAAAGGCCTTTCTATTGCTTCATATGCTGTTATTATTGTGTTTTTATCTTTACCCCACGAACTACCCGCTAGAGATTTCAGTGCGTTATTTCTGTTTTTAAGTTTTATGTTCGCTTGTTGAGCATGAGCGTTGAATTCAAGTAGTGGATCGAATGTTATCCCCAGCAGTTTTGGATTTTTGACAGTAGGAATTAGTATATTGTCAATGCAGATGTTAAGTGTTGTATTTACCTCCTTCGTCCATGTGGTGAAAAGTGTGGAAGTGGACTTTTCAGTGGACAGTTTCAATTTTTTGGTTTTAAACCATACATTCAATGTGTTAATGTAGGTGTTTAGGACATTAGTAAGTTGTTCCAGGTTATTTCCTGTTGCAAGGACCGTGCATTCGTCTGCATATGACGTGATGGTTATTCCTTCCGGTGGTGCCGGTAAACTACTTAGGTAAAGGTTGAATAATGAAGGTGACAGAACTCCATCTTGTGGAACTCCTTGTCTGAGCACTCTCATCTTAGATATAGAGCTACGGAACTCAACGTATGTTTGGCAGCCTCTTAGATAGTTGCACAGGGTTGTTATTGGTTTAGACCATCGCTTATTTGGTTTTGTATTCTATGAAGAGCGGTGGTTGTATTATCTGCTTTCCTAAAGCCATGTGTTGATGTGGAGCCTATTTGCAAGATCCAGTTAACCGAGGTAGCAGCATTGCTTCTATCAATTTTGCAACCGATGAGAGGATAGAGATCGGTCTATAGAATTCTCCCTTTTTTTTTGGATTGCCTGGTTTCAAAATGGGACTTATTCTAGACGTTTTCCAGATATTTGGTATCTGGAGCGTATTTAGAAATGTGTTGAGTATGGTAGTGAGAAAATTCAACCATTTGGATCCAATGTGTTTCAGCATGATGGCTGAGATGCCATCTGGTCCAATAGCTTTAGATGGTTTGGATTTCTTTATTGCGTTTTCAACATCTTCTTCGGAAAATATGATATCCTCGAAATTTTCAGTATTAAGTTTGCGCATATGTCTTAATACTGACCTAGTTTCTTTTTCATGTTATTTTGCTTTTCTGTAAACTGCGTGTTGAAGTTTGTTGCGTATTTTCTGTGGTTTTCGGTTGGGATATCATCGGAGGAGATCATGCAGTTGTTACGCGTTTGACGCGGATGTGTTAGACCCTTAAACATCTTCCACAGACTTTTATTTGTGCCAAAGTTTGACTTACTAAATCTTTCCATTTGTTACGTTTGTGTTCCATTACTAGCTTATTTACTTATGTTCAGGCCCGGAATTCTAGAATCAGTTGGATCTGCCTTATGGTGGTCATCTCTTTGGGAGGAAAGTACACAAGCTTGTTGTGGGAAGTTTGGTTTAATATTTTGTATTCTGCCGGCTGGAATGAAGCGAGATCTAGCTTTGTTAAAAATTTCTCTGAATTTTCATTCCCCAGAGAGGGCATCAATTGGTAAAAATTGCTTACTGAATTCCATTTCAGTAAAATTGTTAAAATTATCCCAGTCTGCTTTGTTAAAATTAATATATGTCTTATTCTCAGATTTCATTTCGTTTAAGGAACGGCTTAAGGTGATTATGATCGGCATATTTTCTGATCCCAATGCAATTTCAGTTCTCCATTCAGCGAATGGCATTAGTGACATGCTGGCAAGTGAGACATCTGTAGAGAGTATGAGTTATTTGTTACTCTTGTTGGTTGTGGTTCATTGAGTACTCCAAAGTTGGAGCCGTCAATTTGATCAGCAATGTCTTCGCCTCTTGAATCTGTGTTCAAATGTTAGTGCCATAGATCGTGGTGCGCATTCATATCGCCGAGAATTAGACAGTCTTTGGTATAAAATAAATGTCCTATGGACGGTTCATAACCTGTATTACAGCTGCTTACAGGTGGAATATAAATATTAACTAGATTTACCTCCGTATTTCCGGATTTTATTGTAATACCCAGTTGTTCTAGGTGTTTATCAGCTCCCGGTACTGCTGACAATGTGGTTGTAGGGTAGATAATGGGTTTGTGTATGATAAAAGCAAGGCCACCACCTTTGTCTTTCCCTCTATCCAGTCTTATAATTCTATAATCTATTGCTAATCTTAGATCTAACATTTTATTTGGTTTCTTGTAAAACCGCGACTAGAATATTATTGTTTTTATACATATAGTTGACGATATCATCTATCATATCATATATCATATCATCATTTTGTTTATGAGACCGTTAAAATTTAGCAGCATTATTTTCACATCACTTGAGGTTTCCGGATGTGTGTTCATTCGCATTTTGTTCTGTTGCGAGCTCGTGTTTGGTTCACTTGATGCATGGCAACATGGCGCTATGTGGTTTTTGGTCCATTGCTTCTGTGTTCCAAGTCCTGAGCAGTTCTTGAGATGACACCATTCTTTACAGCTATTACACTGGACGAATGTAGTGTTTGCCTTTAAAAGGTTTTTGCATATTGCACAATGCCATGTTTTAGTTGGTCCAGGATTTCTTTCAATATCAGCCATGATGAGGAGGATTTGAAGCAGTGAGGCCAGTGACAACTGTTTCTTTATCCGAAAAATGGAGCGACGGAATAGCACCTTTCGTCGATATTTTTGTGATGGTCCTTGGTCGGACCAGGGTTCTGGGTACTTTTGGGGTGCAGACCCGTCCATCTTGAGAGTCCTAACATTTTATTGTTATTTTTACTATTTTCGTTCGATTTCCAGCAAAACAAACACATTATAAAAATATCAGTTATTTTCCGAAGTGAATTTGAAGGAATTATCTGTCAACTCGAAAAAGGTACTCCAACAAATAGTATTAATAAATAATTGATAGAAAGACTAAGATAAACCGATAAACCATTTTTGACCAAAGCATAAACCATTTTTGACCAAAAAGTGGCAGTGGACTATATATATCAAAAAATTTCATAAAGGATTATCATGATAACCCTTTATATGATATAAGGGTTTCCTTCGTATGTGATATCTCACGTTAACTCATATGTCGATAGCAGGAATTGGAGTACGTGGAGTTGTCACATCCGTAGAACGCTCTCGGAATTGTTTGCTCACGTTCTTGTATCTTAATTTCATTTTTTGTGAATGATCCGTCAAATTAGCTAGAAGATAATCATACAAACACTCTGTGTGACATTCCCATACTAGGTCGGTAACTTCGTTTTTTTCTTGCTCCTTCAAAATCATTTATGCCTGCAATATGCATGACATATATACAACTATTCAAACTTTGACATCAACACTCCTGGGGTACGCAAAATTATAAAGGCCGATACTGAAACGGGCAATACTTTCTCCAGGTCTCTGTTTCGGCGCCAATCTGTTTACGGGGCTTAAACGATGAAGTTTTTCGTAAGGCTGACACTATTCACCACTATTTTCATGAGATTCAGCTCAATCACCAACATTTAAAATAGTTATCTTTATCGTGCGTGGAGCAAGTTATTTATGCTATGAGTACACATTTCAACTAATAAATCAATTTTGTAAGAAACCAAAAACAACCCAAGATTAACGAGATTCAGAAGAAGAAGCAAAATTACCTTTTACTTCAATTATAAATCAGCCAAAACATCGAATGGAATGAAAGGTTTGTAGAAAGTAACAAACATTTTCTCCATTAAAAAATACGTTACAATCGAACGAGACAGGAGTTGAAGATTATGATCAACAATATCTTAAAAGTGGTCGACTAATCCATCTCCATGCAAGTGTTTTAAGAGTATCAACTGCACATATATTATGGACAGAACGTCAAAAGCAAATGGGAAGCTTATTCAACCACAAAACTTGGTTATAATAAAACAAAAGAAACTCTCAGCTTGAGGCGTGGGGGGGAACGCAACTGTCCATCGAAGAAAATCTGAAGTAACTCAAATTACTGTCGCTCCAGCCCGTTTGGGGTGGAAGTTTCCGTTCCACGTCGTCAGAGTCTTAACTTTATTGCTGTTAATTGACAGAACTTAAATTTGAAGGTAAAAAAATTTTCCAAGTTTGTAAATTTAGGGAAGGGCTCTTCCAGAGTATTACTGAACCCATTGAAGGAGCCTCACGTTAGTTAGCGCAATCTCTATTAGAATCTCTATAGTGCAATCTCTATTAGAAACATTAGGGCCACTGAATGCGTTGCGAGGTTTAATTACGACTAACTTCAACCTTGCGTATCCGAGAATGTTTTTTCCCCAGCCTAGTACAAATGCACATTTGCACGCAAATAACATTAACCAGAGAATGGATTTAAATATGTAAGGACCATAGACTTTTATGACCCCTAAAGACGGAGGAACCGAAAAGCGGAGGAAACGATTGAGGCACCGAAACCATAATTCAATATTATGCAGTAGTTGTACCAATATACAGGCGATAGTTAAACATAAATAATTATTCAATATAAGACACTAGTTGTGCCAATGCTGCAGACGATTGTTGATTGCTTTTTTTACAAAAAAAATCGTGAAAATCGCAACACTCAGTTGGAATTTTTAAACCAAAAACTATTAAAAATAAACAACTTAAAGTGCTTGAGATTATTCACGGAACAGACTGTCTAATACCTATTTTATCAGTATATATGTAAAAAAAACTACAAAAAAAAGCGCGAGGAAAGAAATGAAAAAGAAACAACCATTGAATTGATTGTGTGTCATGGAGAGACAAATCGATAAGAAATCATATCGACAATATCGAATAGGTAAATGCTGGTGTAGTTATTTCAGATACAACTGCTTCTTAACATATGCTTGAACCTATTTAAAATTACTATAAATATTTAACAAAAATAAGTATAGTGTTCGAGTTCGTAATCTAGAATCAATCCTCAAAAACTTGAAGCAATAAATAGCATATTTTGTTACAATCGCATATGGGTTGAACCAACATTATTTTTTATTATATGACGTCACGATCTATCTAACAATTCTTTTTCCCAATTCCAGAAACTTATCATTAATGCATATGGACGCACTGAGTAAATTTAAGCAAGAACATCCACATCATGTTTTTCCAGCACTTTACAAAGAATTATTTTCAATCGATTCACCGCAAGATTTTACATAACAGGAACATCATGACGACGATACCGTTATCATAATTGTTCAAAATACAAATATTGTTGATGATTTTTCTATTACATAAGTTAATAAATTATAAATTAATTTATAATTACAAAAAAGTTAAAAAAAAAATAATAAAAAACCAAAAAAAAAATTTATAAACTTAATTCATAAGAAATATTTAAAATTTATAAAATTTTATATAAATTTAAAAAGAAAAATATTATTAATAATATTATTAAAATCACATCGAGAGTTGGGAAAAAGGGAACGGATAAATTTGAAAATAAATAACTTAAAATTAGGAAAATTATTTTTCAAATAGCAAAAGTGATTTAATTGATTGTTAAGTTTTTGAGAAAAATTATGAAAAATAACTAACAATTTAGGGAGATTATTCTATACAGCTGGTTTTGTTTTGCTTTTTTTTTTGTTCATTGGTTAGATTTTAAAATTATTCATTATTGTCTATAATTTGTATTTAATTTGAATGTCAATACTGGTTTTATTACTCATGTCATTCCAATGAAAGAAGAAGTCACGTCATAATACTTAACCAAAAACTTGACAAACAAAAATATAATCTGCAATAAAAAAAATTTGTAATTTTTCTCCAAAACCAAACAACAAAAATAAAAAAATCATAGACTGCGCTTCTCAATTTTAACAAAATAAAAATAGTATTTTAAAATATTTCTGCCATTTTTTTTGTTGTTTAAACAATTTAATCAAATTAAATTTATTTTATTCAACTATAATGTAATATCATCATTTTGTCATTAATTTGTTTTTGTATATTTTATAAAAATATAAATATTTAATTTTGTTTTATTATTATTATTCGTATAATTTAATTAATTATTGTGTTCAAAACAAAGTTTCAAAAAAAAAACAAAAAATAAATAAATTAAGTTATTTCATATTTTATTTAATTAATTAGTTTTACAATTTTTGTTTTGTAAAAAGTTAATTAACACATTTAAAATATTTTTTTATTTAATTTATTATTGTATTTTTTGTTTAATTATAAGTTAATATTATTAGTTATAAATAATAATTATTATATTATTTTTGATAAATAAATAATTATATTTTGTTAATTTTTGTTATAATATAAATATATATACATATAAATATTAAAGATTATTATTATACATATTATGTTAAGATGGGAAGCGGAGAAGGGGAAGAAGGATATTAATTATTTTTATTTTTATCAATAATAGTTAAATTATATTTTTTAGAATTTAATATTCAAAACAAACTTAGAAAAAATTAATTTTTGTATTAACAACAAAACATGTTAAAATTTGAAAAATGAAAAAGAAACTTTAAAATTTTCTATTTAGTTAATATTTATATAACTTTTTTTTGTTTTATATAATATAATCATTTTTATTTAAAAATTTTGTGTTGTGGAATTAAAATGTTATTAAAATGTTTTATTTAATTAATTTTATTGTGAATTAGAATTTTTGTAATAAAGTTTGGTGTTAGTTTCATGTAGATTTAAAATTTGTTGTTGAATTCAATATATATGCGGAAAGATGATCAATTGACATTACTTTCCAGTCGGTAAATATGTAACTCTGTTTTTATATAAAATAATGTGTAATCATTATCACACTTGAGTCACTTCTGTACCTGTAAATTCTGTTTTTCGCATATATCAGTAAAATGAAAAAACTGCGGTTAATATCGACAAAATTTTTTCAGTGATATCATCACTGTTCTCAATTATAAAATAGAAGTTTAACATTGTGTAAAATTGGCAAAACAAATATTTTTCTTCAGATACTTTTCTTCAGTTAATTAGTAGGCAATACAGTATTTTAATTATCTTGATTTCTTATATAAAGTCGTCAGCATAACGAGAATGATCTAGAATAGAAGTTTTTATTATTCTATGAAAATCCAGTTTGTTCTCTAATGTTCCTTAATTGATTAGTTTTATTTTTATATCAATAAATATAATTCGTTCAAAGCTTTATGTCTAGGTTTATTCTCTCTTAGTGTTGATTGAAAATAGGATTTATGTAAAATGAATATTTGCCTTTTGTTTAGCCTTGTTTTTAACAACATTACAATAATTTCATTATTAGAAGTTAAAAAATTAAAAATGAAATACTGAACATTTGAACATATCTAACGATTTGTACAGTATGTATACCCTTTTTAACTATATTTGCATCAATGACAGTTATCCTGACCTCTACACATTACTGATATTTATTTTAGTTATTGTGGATTTTCTGTAGTGATTTTCTGTTTTAATTTGATTTTTTCCCTATATCCTATTTTATAAACTATGTAATTCGGCAGCTATAATCACAACATGGATATATTTGAGCTCATATTTTTTTTTCTAATTTTGGGATACAGCAATTTAAATTAATTATATTTGTCAAATATCACACATGAAATAATTTTCACAATAACAATACTAAAACTGCGCCAAAATCTTATAACAAAAATTTTTATTTAAAAACCTCACTTCAAAATTAATTAATTATTTATACATGAAATTAATAAGCATAACTTGCATAGAAAAAATATACATAAAAATTAGAGAGTTAAGACTAAAGAAAAAAAATAAAAATAATTTTTAATAATTTAAAAATAAATTTTTTGAATGTAATTTTTCTTTTTCATTTTTCTAACGAAAAAAACAAATTCTTTTTCTAATAAAATGCTAATGTAAATTATTTTAAGTTTATTAATATAAATAATATTTCTATGATTATCTTCTTATTAAAAACAAACAAAAAATATTATAAATTAAATTTATAAAAAGAAATATATTTGATATATATTTAATATAATTGTTGATTAATTCTATTTATCATTTAAATATTATTTGTAATGTAAATTAACTAAAACGACATAACAAACACATAAACACAATCTAATAAGAAAAAAAATTGTATACATTTGATACATAATTTCGCGATTATTATTGTAAAAAACTTGTTTTTAATAAATATTTGTTGAGGTTATTAATTTCATTGATTTGTGTTTTCAAAAATTCTAATGGAATATAAAATTAAGGAAAAGTCGACACGGTAAAGAATGTTATTCTGTTCAATTACAACCATTTTTGATCATTATGATGACCAACAAGTTTGTTTTAAAACTTTTTTACAAATAATATTGCATTTGGAAAAATGTTTTTTTTTATGTTTCTAATTCAAACAGTAGCTTTTTCTTAATTAGCACACAAATCGTAGGGAAGCACCGATTTTGAAAGATTTTTAAAATTTGTTAAAACTAGTTTATAAAACTACTTGAATCTCTTCTAAATTTAAAACAACAACAACCACAGCAAAAGTTTAAGTTAAATATTTTAAATGTTAACATTAATTTTGTTTTTCTAATTGTGATATAACTAACATTATTTTTTTGTTTTGTTTTAAATTAAAATTAAGGATTAATTTAGTAAAAGAAGCTAAAAATTGATATACAATGATAAGAAAAATAAAAGGCATACAACTAGAAAGCTAGAACCGATGAACGAAACGGAAAAACATCAAGAAATAAGTTTTACAAAATACATCACCAGTGATAGTCTTAATAAAGAAAATAATTAAGAATTTTCATTTGTTAAATGTGATAAAAACTCAAGTCATAGAAAAATCATTTTATATGAATTTTTAATATTAAAAAAACAAAATCAAAAATAGACGAATATATTTACTATATAACAAAATCCATTAAAGAAGATTTAAAGCTTAATACATTTATATTTTGATCAAGCTGCTTTGGCGATTTTTTCTTTCTTACAGCAAGCATCTCGTATTTATTGTAAACAAACTGATTGTTAATAAACAAATTACGTCATTCAAAACGATGACGAAGAAAGACAAAATAAATTTATGTTTAAATATAGTTTAAATATTTCCAAATTTTCAAGAAAAATACAATTTTTCAAAATTTCACCGTACTACATTTTATTTATTACACCCCAACTAATAATTTATTTGTTTTTTGTTTTGTATAAATATATATAAATAAAATTAGTTTATAACTAATAATAAAATAATTTTCTAGTAAAACAAAACAAAATTTATAATTTTATTATTATTATTATTATTAATTTTATAACTTTAAAATTTGAGAATATAAACAAAAAATCCACCTTTTAAGACTTAAAAACAAACAAAAAACCATTAAAATTAATTTTAAATTATAGAGAAACATAAATAAACTTTGTTTATTTTTATTTCACAATTTTCACGATTAAAATAAATAACTATAATAAAAGTTAAAACAAAATATATTATTAATAATTATTATAATATAAATGTATGGGTGCTTATAAATAATAAATTATATTAAAATTTAAAAAAACACATAATTTAAATTATATAAACAAACAAAAGATATGAATTAATTGCCTTACAAATGAAATATAAAAAAAAATAAATAAAATTATTATATATTTAACAATTAATTTAAATAACATACAAAACTAGAGGATGAAAGGAAAAAAAATTTATATAATATATATACATATTTAAAAAAAAAATTCAAAAAAATAAACCTTAAATTAATTTAAATAAAATAAATTTTTTGTTTAATAGAAAAATAATGCAACAAAAAAGAAAAGAAATTAAGAAAATACATTATAATATAAAAATATAAATAAATTAAATTTAAATTATAGATAAAGTTATATATATACATAATAAACAAGAATAATAAATAGACAAAAATCAACATTTTCAAATTATATTAATAAAAAAATTTAATAAAGAAAGCAAAATTTTAGTAATTCATAATATTTTTATTTCTTTTTTATTCTTATTTTTGGGTTAGATAAATAAGTAAACATATAAATTAATAAATTAAATTAAATTAAAAAATTATGTATATATATATATATATATATATATATATATATATATATATATATATATATATATATATATATATATATATATATATATATATATATATATATATATATATATATATATATAATTTTATTATTATTTTACTTTAATACTGTTTTTCGATTGATAACTTAAATAAATAAAATAAATATATATATTAAAATGGAAAAAATATGTAATATTTTTAACACAAACTGTAAAAAACAAAACGATATAAAAATTATATAATTTTTTTCGATAATAATTTTTCTTTTATTTTCGAAAGGTCAAGCTGTTACAGTCATTTGTAGATCGTTTGATTAAGGTTCTTACAAATAGATATGCAAGTATAGTTATTTCAAAATCGTGTCTGAATTTTATAAAGACACCTTTATAAAATTTAAACGTCACTATTATTACACAATTTAATCATAAAAGATAAATTTATCCAGAGACACACAAAACCAATCAAGAATAATTATCACAAAAATGTAAGCTTAAAAAAAACAAAAATCGTAAACAATCAAAAAAAAATATTTTTATTGAGACCTGAATTCAAAACATTTTGACATTTACAACCAGGAAAAAGTTTGATTTTGTTCGTGTTAAATGAGTGCAGTGCGTTTCTTATTATCTGTTCTTATAAGTTATAACCGACAAAAACCAGTAAAAAAAACAAGGAATTTTGTTTTATTATTTTGTACCATTAATTCCAAACAACTAAATAAATTGTATTCAACTTTGCTACCTATTTATTTGTTTGGTATTTTGAAAATGAAATGACCTACAATGAAAAACATCAAGTTTTATACTAATGAGAATTGAGAAACTAAAAAACAATCATAAAAAAAACTAATTGTTTCACAATGGAACTTTAATTCAATTTAATCATAGTAGTCTAAACATTTTTCAATATTCGAGAGAGGGACATGCGCATTAGTTTGAATTTACTGCTTCTTATGTAATCAGAGCTAAAAGGTTTTTGTTGATTTTTTTAATAAAATACAATCAAATTATTTATAAAATTATTCAATACAATCAAATAAATTCTTTTATTGCATCACGCAGCATTCACGCTAAAGAATAAAATTAACAGCTGTTTATTTTATTTTATTTTATTATATTAGGTTAAGACTAATAACGCACACAATTATGGTTGTGAAAAAAAAACAAATATAAATCTATATATTTATAGTTGCCAGATTTTGTTGACCGATCACTCGGCACATAACAGGTCTAAAACCGCTTTTCAGTAGTAATCTCCCAAGGGCGGTGATAATTCGAAATAATTGTTTTCCAATAATTTCGAAAGCAAGTATATTGATAATAGCACGAGGCCGTAGGCCGTAGGCTATTATCAATACCACTTGCTTGAGGAATTTTACAAAAAATTATGAGAATTTATCAACGAACGAGGGGAATTCGTTTAGAAAATTTTTCGCCATTTTTCATTTCTTTATATATTTTTCATGAATTATACGTTGGCCTACTGCGATATCAGTTAATTATTTCAAAAATTATTTGACAATTTTTATTATCCCAGTAGGCCAGACGTATAACTGTTTGTTATAAGTATAATTACTGTTATTGGTAAAATTGAATGATGTCATTACATTTTAGAGAATTTCATTGGGTAAAAATTAGGTTAAAATAAAACTAATAACTAACATTGAAAGCGTCATTAGCGTTGACATTTTTTGGTAGAGTTTATCTAGTCAGCTACCTAGCCCTGATGAGAATGATAAACTTTTTTAAAGTTTAAAATTTTCTCATTGGTTCGAAACTAGATCGCTCTAAAATTGTATGGATTGCAAAAAGTTTCATAATTTGCACCATAATTTTTTCGATTCAGTTCTTATAATATTATTCTTGATGGGAGATTTTCCATCGGGGTGATGATATATCACAAATAATTTACTGAATTAACTAACATTGATTCAAGATAAAACTAAGGCTAAAAATTTTCACATTAATTAAGCCCCCCCCCTTGGTTGGGGTTAAAATGGTTTTAAAATAATTTTTTTTGCATTTTTTTTTAATTTTTTTTTGGAATGAACAATATGTTGAGAATATTGTGTACAAATTTTAAGTCAATCCGAGTAAAACTAACGGAGTTACAGCATGTCAACAGGGGCGGGTATGGTTTTTAAATTTTTTTTTTTGCATTTTTTTTTTAATTTTTTTTCTGAATGAACAATATGTTGAGAATATTGTGTACAAATTTTAAGTCAATCCGAGTAAAACTAACGGAGTTACAGCATGTCAACAGGGGCGGGTATGGTTTTTAAATTTTTTTTTTGCATTTTTTTTTCTGAATGAACAATATGTCGAGAATATTGTGTACAAATCAGTGTTGCAAAACGTTACTCGTAACGTGACGCAAAAACGAAATGAAATAGCTTTATTTGTAATAATTACTTTCATAACGTTTTAAAAATAAAATTGCGTTACAATAACGCAAAACGTAACGATAACGTTAATATTTATTTCGTTTTTTGGATATCTTTTTGTATAATTATATGAAAATCAAAGTGCAAGATTCGGTTATATAAAAGCCAACTTATCTACTCTTTTTTAATTTCATTGAACGCTTAAACTAAAGGTTTTGGTAGTTTAAAATTGTATGATATTTGTACCAAAATAATGAAAATTTTGTAAAACTTTAAGTATATTGCAAGTAATTTCAAATATGTACTAGCCGTTTCTGCATCACAGGTGCTTTTGAATAATTTTAAGAAAGAATATTTTTATGCTGGCCGATATAAGAAATAATTCAGAAGATCTGTTAAATAAAAATTTACTCTAATATTTTTGAAATAATTAATTTTGAAATAAGTCAAATTTTTTAATGTATTTAATTATTTAGTTTTGTTTTACTTCGATTGTATAAAATTAATATTTTTATAACTATACATACAAGAAATAACTGTTCATTAGAGCTTTTCTATATTTGTACATTTAAGGAGGTTAATTTTAAACATGATATTTAATTTTAAAATAACGTAATTATAACGTTATAACATAACGAAATATAATATTTTTCTGTTTCATAACGAAATAACGTACTGAAAAAATAAATATATTGTTACAAAAACGAAATGCATAACGTTACGAATTTTTTTTTCGTTTTGCAACACTGGTACAAATTTTAAGTCAATCCGAGTAAAACTAACGGAGTTACAGCGTTTCAACAGGGTTGCCGTTTGACCCCATTTTCCCGAAAACGTCATTTTTGAAGTTCGTGAACATTAGAACTCAAAATCTACTGAACCGATCCTTTTGAAAATTTGAACATTACTTCTTCACATAAATCAACAGGTAATCAGGAAGAGTTTTTTTTTTTTTTATTGTTTTCTATTTTTTAATAATAAATTAAACGCGATTTTTTGAGCTAAAATCGCGTTTTTCACTTCCAAGTGCACTTCCAATTTTTTTGTTTCACATGATCCGGTAACGAGTTATAATGTTCACCGCAAAACCACTTGTTTTCAAGGCGCCTCTGGAGATTCAACGTCACCGGCTTATTTATCAATATTTTTAATTGAAATTTTTTTTCTGACATACTTCAAAAGTTGTACAATAATATGTAATTAAATTTAATAAAATTATATTACTCATGTTGCCGCAATAAAATCACAAAAATATGCTTTTTTTTCGTCTTTAAAACCATACTCCCCCCTTTTAATTTTCATAGTCAAACCAAAATAAAAATGATATTATTATTAGTCATGAAATGATTAAAATTTATAGTATTTTACATTACAAGCCAGGTAAAATGGTTTTTACTGGCGAATGGAGGATATAACTGACTATTCGAAGACGAGTCAGTTACCTCCTTGAGCCAGTAAAACCAGTTACCTGGCGTGTCTTGTATAATATTTTATTTGTTACTAAATAAACAACTAAATAAAAGTCGAATAAAATTACAAATGATCAAATTCTATTTTCTTCCAAATTTTTGCTCAAAACTCAGAAACCTTAGAAGTATAATTACTGTTACAACGCGCCGTTTGTTCCAATTGTTTATTTCCGTCAAGATTTTTTCTCAAATGAACGTGCCAGAAGAAATCAAAAAGCAAGCTATAAACGTGAATTCCAGTTAACTGCCAGCAAAGTCTTTAGCAAGATATGAACGATAATATGAAGAATTTAAAAATTGGCAGAAAAACAATAATGTAACTGGTGTAACGGAAGACGTTCTTTTGGTGTATAGGGGACCCCTAGTAAGTTTATATTAGCAAAAGATAAAATAATTGCCTCAACCCAAAACAGAATTTTCTAATAACTTCTGTTTTGGGTTGAGACAATTAAAAGTAAAAGTAATTAAAATTGTATTATAATTCAACCATTCAAGTTCTAATTGGTTGCTTCATAACCTCCTCGGATGGCAGATCTAATTTATTGCAATAAAATAATTACACTGGCAGATGCTATACCAGATACGATTCAAAGTTTATTTAACTAACAACACGATCGAGCTACCTTTATATAGTGATACAACATCATTTCGTCTTCTCTCTTTTTAAGTTTCATTTACGTGAACGGTATAATTCTCTCATTGCTAAACACAACAGAAAATTCATGTTGAACAACGCATCCTCGGACAATTCTCATCACTGGATATTAACATCTTATCATCGGAATCATCGCTAGGACAACGTCAATTCCAGCTACCAAACTGGTGACCCCGAAAACAGAATTCGGAAATTCGAAAAATCTCATCAACTAATAATCCAGGTAACTTTTCTATTTCTTTTACTGGCCAAGATTCAAATTATTTGTTGTTAAAGTATCAGTTATTGAGGAAACTGCAACTCTTGAGGAAAAACGCTCAAGGAAATCAGACTTCTTTCTCTACGCAGGTAACGCGACTAAAGTTGGCACGTAAGTTTTGTTATCGCTGATGTTTCTCTCTCTCTCTCTGGCGTTTACATCCCATGAAGGGATTTTGCCGTCTGTGCAATAAGCTTCCAATCATCTCGTTCCATGACCAGTTGACCCCAGTTTCGACATCCTATATCACGAAGGTCTTGGATGATGTCATCACGCCAGCGTTGTCTAGGTCTTCCTCTTCGACGAACACCAGCTGTTTGTTGTTGGGACGCTTTTTTTATCATTCTATCTAATGGAGCCCTTTCTACATGACCAAACCATCTGATCCGGTTAGATTTAATGAATCCGATTACATCGCAGCCTCAAAGAAGCTGTCTGATTTCGTGATTCATTCGGATTCTATACTGGTTTTCAGCAACTTTACATGGACCATAAATTGTTCGTATGACCTTCCTCTCGAATGTTGATAAAATTCTACAATCGGAGGAAGTCAGTGTCCAGCTTTCACTTCCAAATGTAAGCACAGGTCGAATTAATGCTTTGTAAAGTGTGAGTTTACACGACCGCGAAAGATGTTTTAATCGCAGAAGTTTTGAGTATGCGTAGAAAACTCTGTATGCGGCAGAGACACGGGCTTTGATATCTGCCTGCATGTCATTTGACGATGTTATTACAGACCCGAGGTATTTGAAGTTTTCCACGCGTGCCACTTCGTAGTCGCCAGTATCCAGATTTCCGGGAGGTATGTTCTTAGATGTTGTTAACACTTTAGTTTTGCCGGTGTTGATGCATAATCCAAGTCGTTTAGCATTTCTTTCAAGCTGAGAGAGACTATCTTTAATATCGCTCGTTCTACGTCCGAGAAGCACAATATCATCTGCGTAGCCAAGAACTTAACTAGATTTATTATATATGCAGTTTTGCGTCTCAATTCGGCTTTTTCTTATCGCGTACTCCAGCGCCAAATTAAACAGTACAGGCGCGAGTGCATCACCTTGTCGAACACCTGATGTTATATCGAAAGGATCAGAAACTGACTCTTCGATTACTATTCTACAATTTGATCCCGATGTTGTGAGTTTGCACAGGGAAACAAGTTTCTCTGGGATACCAAGGCATATGAGTGCGGACCAGAGGTTGTCGCGGATGATACTATCATATGCTTGCCTGAAATCAACGTAGAGCTGGTGAATGCTGATGTTGTACTCCCAACATTTTTCCAGAATCATCCTTAATGTAAAACATTAATCTGTGGTTGAGCGGTTGGGACGAAAACCACAATGATAGTCACCGATGATAGATTCGGCGAACGGGATGAGTCGAGCAAGTACGACATTAGCTAGTATTTTATATGCTGTGTTCAACAGTGCGATGCCACGATAATTCGCACACTTTAGACGGTCACCTTTCTTATGTAGCGGAACAATGAGAGCTGTTTTCCTTCACATTCAGCAGGTAGTTCTTCTTGGTCCCAGATTGCAAGAATCAGATCGTATATACGTGAGACCAGAGCTGCTCCTCCATTTTTCAAAAGTTCTGCGGGAATACCATCGAAACCTGGTGATTTGCCATTTTTCAGTTTTTTAATTGCAGCTTCCACTTCCTCTATTGCTGGGTAAGGGACAAAAATCCCCTCAGTTGATGGAGCAATTGCTCGAATAGGATGAACTTCATTCGTCCTATTCAATAGGTCTTGAAAGTGGGATCGCCACACTGCCAGCACATCACGTTCACTTGTTGTAAGTTCATTATTTTCATTTTTGATGGCTGTAGATCTTGGGTGGAAATCTTTTGTCAGATTCCGTGCATTGGCAAAGCACTCTTTTGAATTTCCGTTGGCCGCATGTTGGCTGATGTCTTCAATGCAGCTCTTCATGTGTTCGCGTTTCTTTTTACGTAGAAGTTTTGCTGAGGCTTTTCTGGCGCATAGATAATCAGCTTGGGAGCTTCGGGTGTTCCTTGTTAACCATTTTTCTCGCAGTTTTTGTTTATGTTCAACGGATTGGCGGCACTCGTCGTCGAACCATTCGTTGTGTGATTTCGGTGGCCGCTTTCCGATTGTAGTTTGTGTTGCGGCTATAATGGTTGATTGAAGCGTTTGCCATTCTTCTTGTATGTTTAATGGCATCTCAGAAGAGATGTCATGCTCTTCTATGTTTTGTGTTATTATTTCCTGATATCTGTTCAGCGTTTCCGGATGTTTAAATGCATCGACGTTCCAGCGCACGGTCTTTTTTGCTTGTCTATTAAATGTAGATGATAATTCGCACTTGTACTTAAAGATGACAAGCATATGATAAGTGTCCATATCAGCACCTCTGTATGATCGAACGTCAGTTACACTTGTGGAGTGTCTCTTAGAAATCATGACGTGATCGATTTGATTTTCCGTTCTTCCGTCATTTGATTTCCACGTTGCCTTGTGAATTCTCTTGCGAGGGAAGAAAGTGCTGGAAATTACTAGATCATACATCATAGCCAGCTCGGCTGCGCGAAAACCGTTATTGTTGCTGGTATGATGCAAGCTGTTAGGGCCGATATGTGTTTTAAGTTCTGCAATCCTACCGATTTGAGCATTAATGTCACCTACCACGATTTTTATATCGTGCCGCGGGATTTTATTGATGACTTCTTCGAGTTCTAGGAAGAACAGGTCTTTAATATCATCTGCTTTATCTTCAGTAGGTGCATGAATATTGACGATCGTTACATTGAATTTTTGCGTGCGGATTCTCAGTGTGCATAACCGCATATTAATTGGGCAGAAGTCGATAACATGCTGATTCACGCGACGGTGTATAAGAAAGCCAACTCCAAATTCTCCTCCGTTTTGATGACCGCAATAATAAAGAGTGTATCCTTTCGCTGTTTCATGGATTCCACTACCTGGCCATCTTAGTTCTTGTAATGCCACTATATCTAGTGTGTAGCTCTCGACTTGTTGTGGAGAGGAGATCTCCTGGTCTTCTAAGGCTTAGCACCTTCCAGGTTCCCATTTTTAAATCGTAGTCCGGGTACAATTTCCGAGGTCGTTCCAATAATGATTCCGAGATATTCCGAGGCCTGTGTACAGAATTCATGACAATAACTTTTTTACGGAAATGGGGTGTTAGCCCTTCGCCCAACCCAAATTTTCGTGAATGGGTTCGTTCTGCATCTTAAGGTCACCAGAAACAACCTTTTTACACGTTTATATAGCGAGCCGCTTGATCCAAGACAGACGCCCGCTCTAAGCCGCCCCTAACATTGAGAACAGACGCTTGAGTTGCATTGGTTTTATGGCGCCAATGACTCGCCATGGTGCAGAATCATTGAGTATAAGCAGTATTTACTCTGCCCCTCTCAACTACACCAACCTAATTCTGTTAGCGTTACCCAGGTAGCACGGCGTGGACGTAGAATTTTGGATTTTCGCTACCGGATCGCTGATGTTACCATCCTTATTTTCGGAGCTGGTTTTCTGAACAAATACGGCCTTTTAGTGGACAGTTAAAACCGACATCTTGTCGATCCACTAACTTCACTATTCACTTTGGCTATGCTCTCCACTTTTCAAGCACCGTCATTTGCTTTAATCAACGATTCAGTTAATATCGAAATTCTCAAAAATTTTAAGAACTTAACGTCCGAAAATCTCCCTAAACCTGTTAAACAAAACGTGACTCAGGTGATTGAAACACATGGTCTTTCCGTTTCATGTAAGTATCGTTGACTTGCTCCATTGGCAATCCCAAAGTTGGAATTGAATTTAATGTTATCTCAAGACATTTGTCGACCGTCTAATAGTCCTTGGTCCTCTCCCCTGCATCTTGTTAAAAAGAAGAACGGCGAGTGGGGACCTTGTGGTGACCTTGTGCCGTTCTAAGAATTATTCGAATCAACTACAAGGATGCAAATTTTTTTCCAACAATTGATCTCATCCGCCCATATCATCATATTTCTATTGATGAGCACGTTATTGCAAAAACTGCAATTTCTACTGCGTTCGGACTTCGAATTCGTTTGAATAACTTTCGGTTTGCGAAACACTGAACGCAAAACACTGAACTAAACGCTTCGCAATCCTTCCAACGGTTTATGCACTCCCTTAACCGAGACCTAAATTTCTGTTTCATCTACATAGATGATATCCTTATTGCTTCTGAAACCTTTGAAGAACACCCCAAACATCTTAGGGCAGTTGCCAATCGTTTTTCTGTCTCTGGTCTCGCATGATGATAAATGCAACTTTGTCAAAACCAACGTTGACTTTCTCGGACATTCGATTGATTTACCTGGAATCAAATCTATTCCTGGACGTGTCGATGCTATTAACCGTTACGAACGTCCCGAAACGGTTATGTAACTCCACCGTTTCTCGGAATGATAAACTTCTACCCCAGATTCATGCCTCAAGCTGGTGGCAATCAAGCCATCCTCAAAGATTTTCTTAAAGATTCCAAAGGTTAAAGACGCCATACATGCCTTCGCTCTTTGCAAATGGCATCTCAGTGAGGTAACAACTCCTTTTCATCCCTCACACTCTGCCCAACTTGCCATAATGGTCGACGCTTCCGACAAGGCACTTGTCGCCGTTGTCCAACAAAAAAGTAACGATTGTTGGACACCACTTTGTTTATTCTCTATGCGACTTAATGAGACTTAATGAGAAATATCAATTGCAGAAAATATTAACTGCGACGAAATTTTTGAGGCTCAGTTCAATGATTTCGAACTCAAGGAATTAGTGAAACCTCTTTTGATACCTCTTCATCCACGACCTTTTATTCCAAAGCAATTTCCTCGAACTGTTTTCGATAATCTTCACAGTTTATCTCACCCAGGAGGGTTAATTTATTCCTTATCACTCCCACGAAAAATGGCACAGAGTTGCCTGGCTTGCCAAAAGGCAAAAGATTCTTGCCATTCTCACTTACCTTTGGGTAATCATCCCTCTACTTCTCAAAGATGTTCTGAGATTCATATGGACATTATTGGTCCACTTCCTAACTCTGGGGGACAGATGCTTTAAGTCACTATTATTGACCGCTATACTCGATGACCTGAAGCCACTCCTATCTACCTGCGATATCAGCTGAAACGGTAGCTTTGTGGCGGTTCTGGGCTCTGCGGTTTCTAATTTCTCAAAATCACTATCAAAGTTGTACGATTCCGAATCTTGGTTTAGTTATTAGTATAAAACCCAAACACAGAAATCAGTTTTGACGAACTATGTTTAATAGATATAAAAAAGGTTACAATTCAATAATATAATATATAAAATTACAAAACGTAACAATATCTTAACAATTATTTTGAGATAATCTTTAATTAAGTTTTTGGAAATAATTAACATTTATGTAAAAAGCGTTTTCTTTGCCTTGTTCCAAAATAATTTACACACAACAAAAATACAAGTTAAATTTATAACTGAATTAATTATTATTATTATTAAGTTGATGTTGTTTGGATGATTGTTTGCCATAAAAAGAATTAGTTTAATTTTAATTAAAATAAACATGGCAAATTTGATTCTATCTTTCGTGAATTCTATGTTTTAAGTATTTTGGAATTTCTATATTGTTTTAAATCGGCCAGTATTAAAATGTCGATAGCTTTGATTTTCCGAACTATTTTCTTATGGAGGGTGATTTGAAAGACTCCATAGCTTCAGCTCTTTATTCCCTTGAATTGCTCGCTTCGGAATATCTTCAGTAATCGTCATCACTGAATCGGGGCTTCCAATTCGAATCCAATCTCTTCAGTAAGTTGTCAAAACTTATCGGTGTCGAAAGTAAACCAGTTCAAACTACAATCCTAAATGTAATGGACTTATCAAACATATGGCTTGAGCTCTTAAATCTGCTATCATGGCCTGACCCGAACAGAGAATATTTGAGTCAAAATTCCACTCTTCAGCCGGATTTCGTTTCACAACTGAAACAACATTTTGATCACCTTTGTCCCTCTATTGCGTCAAGACACACTTCTCCTAAAGTTTTTGTTTTCAAAGCTATCGACTCTTGTTCGCATGTCTTCTTACGTACAGATTTTGTACGTAAATCGCTCCAAGCTCCATACGAAGATCCTTTTCGAGTCATTAGCGGTTAAAATTTTGTCATTGACAGCAAAGGTCAACACATCCGAGTTTCCATCGATAGATTAAAACCTTACTTTAGGGAACAATCTGAAGATGACCTAACTCACAACTCACCTACTTCGAGTACTAATATCAGTCGCGCAGACAAGACTTTGTCTTCTACAGATAACGTCCATTCTACTCCTTTGGGCACATTCCATTCTACTACCTCCGTAGAAACGAAACAACGCGACGCTAATGCTGCAACTGTATCATCTAAAATGGTTAGGTTTATTACAATTCCTCAGCAACAACTATTCTATCCTGTATCCACAATTACGGGAGCAAGCAGAGCCACTCGTACCCCTACTCGCTTCCTTCGTTCTGTACCTCAATAATTTTCTTATCTTCGATGAAACTAAAGTGGGGAGCATTTGCGGCGATAACTCCAGTTTCGCAGTAATTACACAAATATAGTTCCACCAAACAAGTTGTAATTTTAGGCCCTGATACGGAGCCACGTATGTAATTGATTCACTTCGTGAATCGGATTGGACTTTTATCACTTTGTTTCTGTTCAATATACTGTTAAAACTATACAAATCACAAGCACATCTGATATTCCATCGTTTTTATAGTAGGAAAAAAATAAAAGTTAAAGCAAAGGAGATCACTCCCGCCATCCGGATTGTCCCTACACGGATCTTAAATTTTGGAAATCTCTTATTATTCTTCAATTAGCCTATCATTCTAAAAACTAAGTTGAACTACACAAAAAAATTAAATTTCAATACTAATATAAAATTAGAAAAAATACCTTATTTTAAACTGTTGATTCTGTTTCCACCAGTTGCAATACCACGCTCCAAAGTTGTTGAATTTTGATCTGGATAAGCAGAGATATTATTTCGGATACCAAGTGAACTTCTTTAAGCCAATATTTGCTTAATTCCTGATTTGAAATATTAGAATATCCATTTGAAACTACGGCACCACTACTATTGTTGTTATTATTATTCAAAACATTGACATCTTTTTGATAATCCAAATTTGTATTATATATTGGAAAAACCATCTGGAGTCGCATGATGAAACATTTTCATCAATGTTAACTTCTTATAAAGTGGACAATTACAAGTCACAACTGGCCATAATAAATCTTTTTATTGTATTCTTATTAATGTTTACAACCATAATAATAATAATAATTTCGTTTCAAATTATAAATTTGACTTATATTTTTAGTATTTGATGGTTTTTTATTATTACACATCACATTAATTAGCAATTAATTTAAAAGAGCCAACACATATATTAACACCTTAATGAATCTACTGAATTTTTTTCTAAAATCAACTTTGAAAATATTTGTTTGACGCACAAATATGGAATGAATCTCTATTTTGAATCCAAATTTTAACATTGGAAAATTAATCAACCAAAAAAAAATGTGTTTTAGTTGTTACCTCTTCCGATGTCAAAAACAAATCGGGTAATATTGAAAATTCAGCAAAGATTAATAACGACAACGACATCTGTTCGCTAGAATTGGAAATAAAATTGAGTACGTTCGTTTGCTTTTTATAGTATATTCGAAATTTAACTAGCAGTTAAGTTTTAGAAAATTTTAAAATTATTATTAATGTAAAAATGAACGGAAACTAATGAAATACATTTTCATTGAATTGAAAACAAAGAGGAATTTGGTTTTATTATTGTTTTGCGATTATTGCGATCGTTACAAAGTTTTCTTATACACTGCATTGTGTTGTACATATTCCATTGGTGGAGACCACCTTAACATTGATATTAATGATTTCTGGCGAAAAAAGAAAGGAGTTGCCAAAATTCACCACAATAATTTTTTTTTGGGCTAACATTTTTCTAATGGTGTTAAGTATTTTCACGCAATGTTTTTAGCTTATATAAAAGAAATCTTTCTTATCAAAAATATAAATAAAGAAGATGTAAAAATATAATTAGTAATGATTCTATATAAAACAAGTTTTTATTCATGTATTTTGATTTCTATGAATAATTTTAAATGTTTCAAAAAATTAAAAAACTATTCTTGAAAGCGGATCGTAAATCCTCTGTGTTTGAAGAAGTCGTCCATTTTTCTGGAATTATAAAAAAAGTAGCACAAATATTTACACCGATTCTTTTTACGGCATCCAAACACGTATATGCAGACAAGTTAATAAATTTATTGAATACTGAAAGAAAATGGACAAAAACCCAACTCAGGCTTCGCCCTCTAGCTCTAAACACACCTCGGGAGAAAACATGGACTTCTCTCCCTTGGTGTATAATCTACTATTTATTGACACCTAAATTCAAAACATTTTTACATTTAAAACCAGAAAAAATTTGATTTGATATTAATACTATAACTGTCAGAAAAATTATAATTTTTTTTAACCACATTCTTGACCGAACACTAGGTATGACATAAGGAGAACAGCGAGCTTTCTGCATGATGTCAAAGATAACGAATTCACCGTTACATCAACGAGCTTATGTATAAAGCTGGCTTAAAAACACTCCACACCAAAGTTGTTGAAGACACAAAAAGGAACTACGCCACACATCTAGTTCTAGATGGTACGCCACCACAAATCGCTGCCGAAGAGGTTCAACTACCTCACAGCACCAGATCCGTTCCGGCGCAACTATGAACCGGTTGGTCACGCATCTTAAACAGCTACATAAGCAAAATTAACCTTTAATTAACTTTTGGGAAGGCTCTCGCACTGAGTGCACGCTGCACGATGTAAACCACACTCATTCAATCGTCCTGAAAACCCAACCGCACAAGGGGAGTAGCAGAGTTTCTGAATCTCGACATAGAGCCGGAGAAAGCTAGCACCGCACCAATTGCTACAACAACAAAAGCGATTTAGAGCATTTGGCAGAGTTTACAATTTCATTTTACTCGAGGACTCTTTTCACTCCTTAAAATAGTACTCACAAGCTAAAATTTTTATATTTTTAATATCGTTCTTACTCGTAAGAATACAATTTTAATTTTTTTGATTTCGCTCCTTTGAATGTGATTATATTTTTATTTTGTTTTCACAAAAAGTTCACAAAAGTTAATTAGTACTTTAAACATGCAGAAAACAAATTTATTTCTATTTTTAATACAAAGACAAGCATAAAATTTGAAGCTAAAATTTAACTTTAAATGCGCGCGAAATGGGTTAAATACTTTTTACAATTTAAACGTTTAGAATGTTTCGGAGTTCCATAATAAAATAATATTTTTCCATTTTTGTAAGAGAGGGAATTATTTTTATTTTACAAAAGCCAAAATTCAACTATATAATAACAGAAACCGAAAACGGTCTAATGCCGTGGCCAATTTCTCCGATAGAATTTAAATTGAATATGCAAATCAACTAAAAAATTTAAATTTAGTCTGGGGTACGTTCCGAAACTTTACTATACCCAGGCAAGAAACTGTAATCCAAATCGTTTTGTAATCGATAGTTTCGAATTGGAGAAAAAGAGACATACCTATTGTATATTATCATCTCTCTCTAATTAAAAAATATGGCGTTTTGACATTTAAAATTACACATTTTTCATTTACGTATAGTCGCCCGGAACAAGTATTAAATTAAAAATTGTGTATAATATATATTACAACAGTAAGTGCATTTTTAATGTTATGTATATACAATAAGAAAATATGTATTATGTCTAGAATTATTTTAATTTTATTTTCATAATAGCATAACCTATAATTTGAAGTTCTAACTAGTTCTTTTAATGGTATTTTTTTTCATTTCAGGCTCAAATTTTGATATTTACATCTGTAATTCTAGCAAATATATCTTGTAATGCCATTTTTTCTCATTTCAGGTTCACATTATTTCAGGTTCACATATAGTTTTTTTTTAAGTTTTTATATTTGGTTGTAATAAAAATATGTTTTTTATATTATAATAAATAAATTTATTAATAAAATTATTACAAATATTTTAATTAAAACACAACCAAAAATACGATACTCTAAACTTTTGATTACATGTCACTAGTAGTTTCGATTTTGTATCGAAACAGGTTTCGATTAAGTTTCGATTACATGTTTCGATTAGGTATCGATTATAGTTTCTATTTGGTATCTATCGATCACATATTCGCTTACTAGGGCGAACACGTTCTAAATGTAATCGATACAGTATCGAAGCTAAATCGAAACATGTTTCAATTATATGATTGCATGTAATTAATACCGCATCGATTACAAATCAATTACGTACTACCTGGGTAGCTAAATATTTAATGCACCAATCAAATCACCGCATTAAAATATTTAATATGTAGTATTAAGAAAAATTATAACGAACATTTTTGAATTTTGTTATGTTTAGTCGGAATGACACACAATAGATGGCGCTGGTTTGGGCTGTCAGATATATTCAGTTTTTAGTTGACAATGAAATACGAGTGCTGAATAATAAAACGTTATCTAAATATATTTAAAGCATCTTTTTCTAAATTTTATAATAACGTCCTCCATCCTGTCCTACAATATCAGAAGTGGGATACGACATAAAATTTTGATAAAAGGAACGATATTCGAAGCGATTGAAAATTGAAAAAACATTTTCAACACAACATAACCTCAAAAACCGGAGAAAAACAAATTATTGATCCAGTACGTATACGAACTCATGAACGATGGATGTTGTCAATATCTTAAGCGTAAAACAACTTAAAAAACAACTTAAACAACGAAACCTCAGTACATCCGGGGAAAAATCAAAACTGGTGCAACGTTTGAGTTATGCATGGCGGAGTGAAACAAACCACACCGGCAACATCGCGATCAGCAATAATAGTGAATCCAGTGACTCACTTGATGTCATGAACGCCAGTAAAACAATATCACCCAACGATCAAGAACTTTGTAACACAAAGTATGAATCGAACAACAGAATAATTCCAATAATTTCATCGAACGACACTGCTGTAACTTCAGAGCGGGAGCGGTATGACAATTTAATTTACTCGAACGTACGAACGCTGAACGTCCAACCACAAACAAGTTACGCTGTAAACAATCAACAAGTTTACAATCCAGTTAATCATCACCAAATATCACCGTTTACCTATGCGTCAGCAAATAATTTCCCACCAATGTCAACAGTCACCGGTCAAAATCTACAAACGCCTGCTTGTACATTGATGAATGATTATCAAACTAATTATGGAAATGAGCACGGACGCAACAATTATCAACCAATAAATACACCAAAATACAATGTGAAAGAAATCATCGAGTCAATTCCTGATTTTAATCCACTGAAGCCGACTTCGATAACAGCAACACGATTCATCGAAAAATTAGAAACAATTTGTAATATCCATGGCGTAAACAATAGCGCATTGCTATTGTCAGTTCACGGAAAGCTAAAAGGTCCAGCATTACCATGGTTCAACGCGAACGTGAGTAAATTTAGAACACTAGATGATTTCAAAGAACTCTTGATCAGGGATTTCAAAACAACTGTGAGTGAAGTCGAAGTACATGAAAGATTACGTAATTATCGACGTAACAGAGATACCGATTATTTGACGTATTACTACGAAATGATTGAGATGGGAACGCACGCAAATGTATCCGAACCAACGATGATTCATTATATCATAAATGGTATCAACGATTATACGTTTGCTGAAAATCTTCGATCAGATATTATTCCAACACTAGAACGATTGAGACAAAAGATCATATGGCGTATTAGTACAAAACCGGTAGGAAACCCTCATACAAACGAGAACGCACGAAAAGTCAACCAACATTTCAACGATAAAAGCACAAGAAATACAAATATACTAACAAGCAGTAACGAAACGAATATGCAGCGTAGCAAACCAAACGTCAACACAAGAAAGGAAAATGTTTGCTACAACTGTTTTGGAACGGGACATTTTTCAGTGAACTGTCCACAACAACAACGTCGAGATAGATGTAATACCTGCAATAAAGTACATCCTAGAGGTATGCCAAATTGTGAAAGCACTAGTGACGAAAATAAACAACGTGTACTACGAATCGAGCCACTAAACGAATTTGTTGTCAACATCGAGATTAACTCTCCTCTGAAGACGAAGCTAGAAGCAATAGTAGATACAGGAAGTCCGGTCAATCTATTATTGAAAAAGAACGTGCCACCTGAAGTGCAATTAGAAGAATACGAAGAAGGACGATACAAGGGAATCAACAACTCTCCAATGAAAATACTGGGAAAACTAAATGCGAATATTTTAATTAACGCTGAACATTTTTCTATTTTATTTTTAGTTGTTCCTGACGATACAATGGATGTCGATTGTCTAATTGGTCGGTCATTTATACGAGATCCAACGGTAAATTTTAAGTTGGAATCAAAAGGTAATAACAACGTCATCAAATTTGAACCAAGTTCGGCTGTACAGGAAACAGGTAATATTTTATTATTTGGTGAAATATTAGGAGTAGATTACGAAATTGAACCCCCTGTGAAGACGTTTGATATCGGACCCGTTTTTAACGAAATCTCGCGTGATTACGAAATAGAAATAAAATTCACGGAAATATTGAATGAATTCTTAAGCCGGGACAAATTAAACGAGCCAATGATTAAGAACGATATGTCAATTCGCTTGACGTCGGATAAACCCATTTATTCAACTCCACAACGATTGTCAATTCGTGATCGAGAGAAGGTAAATAGTATCGTCGACGATTTATTAAAAAGAAAAATTGTAAGACCAAGCGATAGCGATTATGCAAGTCGAATCCTTCTAGTTAGTAAAAAGAACGGTTCTCCTCGACTCTGCGTCGATTATCGAGAGTTAAATCGAATCACCATTAAAGATCGGTTCCCCTTACCGTTAATCGACGATTGTATCGATAGACTTCGTGGGAAGAAAATATTTTCGTTAATTGATCTTAAGAACGGCTTTCACCACATTGACGTGAACAAAGAATCAATACGATACACTTCGTTTATAACCCCTGACGGTCAGTACGAATACCTTAAAATACCCTTCGGTCTATGCAACGCACCGGCCGTATTCCAACGGTTTGTAAGTACAGTTTTTAGAGAACTGATTCGATCGGGAAAAGTAGTTGTCTACATTGACGACATACTCGTTTGTACAGAATCCGTTGATGAACACTTCGATGTTCTTAAACAAGTTTTCGATTTGTTACACCAAAACTGTCTCGAGGTACAACCCTCAAAATGTAAATATTTCAAACGAAACATTGAATATCTCGGATACAACATAAGCGAAAATGAAATTCGTCCAAATAAACAGCACGTAATAGCGATAAATGATTACCCAATTCCTCGAAACGTGCATGAAGTACGTCGTTTTATCGGGTTAACTAGCTACTTCCGTCGTTTTGTCAAGGACTATTCCTCCATAGCTAAGCCATTGTACGATATGACGAAAAAGGACGTAAATTTTATATTCGAAAAGAACGAATTTAACGCTTTCCAAACGCTGAAAGGAGAATTAATTTCAAACCCTATTCTTTGTATTTATGACCCGAACGCATACACCGAATTACACACGGACGCAAGTCAAATTGGCTATGGTGCCATTTTACTACAACGTCAGTCGGACAACCAACTTCACCCCGTGTCATATTTTAGTAAAAGGACGTCAGAAGTGGAAGCACGATACCACTCTTACGAACTCGAAACCCTTGCGATAGTAAATGCGATTCAACGGTATCATATATATCTACACGGGATCAAGTTCAAAGTTTTTACGGATTGCGATTCGGTAAAATTAGCATTTTCAAAAAAGGATTTAAATAAACGAATAATGCGATGGGTTTTATTACTAGAAAACTACGATTACGAAATCGTTCATAAATCAAGTAATAATATGCGTCATGTTGATGCTTTGAGCAGAGTTCACAATATATTGTTCGTGAACGCATGTTCTCTATCGGAAAGGTTAGCGATTTCTCAAGCCCGAGACGAAAATATAAAACGTTTACGAGACGAATTAGATTCGAGTGGAAGTTCATCAGAATATGAACTAAGAGACGGCCTTGTTTACAGAAAATTTAATAATAAATTACTCTTTTATGTACCCGCGATTTTAGAGAACGAAATCATTAGAAAGTTCCACGAGATAGGTCATGTAGGAGTTTCAAAAACCGTTGAGCTCATAAAACGCTCTTATTATATCCCGAATATGACAAGTAAAACGAATGATTTTATACAGAAGTGTCTGAGTTGTCTATATTACCAGCCGAAGAGCGGTAAGAAAGAAGGATATTTGAATTTATTTGAGAAATTCGACGAACCCTTCCATACGATACATATTGACCATCTAGGTCCCTTTGCTGAATCAAACCTTCACAATAAGTACATATTAATCGTTGTAGACGGTTTTACCAAGTTTACTCGTGTTTTTGCGACAAAAACCACGAACTCAAACGAAGTCATTAAACACCTAAACAATTATTTCCACCAACTGAGTGTTCCGAAACGCTTAATCAATGACCGCGGTACTAGTCTAAAATCCGAATCATTAGAAAAATTTCTAGACGAACGTAAAATCAAACACGGATTAACCGCCGCATCTTCACCTCAAAGTAACGGTCAATCGGAGAGGTACAATCGCACCATCTTGCCGATTATAGCGAAATTAACGGAAGTAAATACCAAACAACAATGGGATTTAGTCCTAAAAGACACTGAATTTGTCATTAATAATACGATAAACCGGTCGATAGGAACGACGCCTGCGAAAGCACTTTTCGGACTTAATCAAAGGCAAATGAATGACGAAGTTGAAGAATTTATTCAATCAAAAAACGAAAATATAAACGATCGCAATTTCGGAAATATACGTCAAAACATGTGTCAAAACATTAAGAAAAATCAATTTAAAAACAAAGAGAATTTTGATCGAAGACGCATCGCGGCTCCAAAATATATAGTCGGTGACCTGGTTTTAATTAAAAATGTGGTTACCGATGCTGGTATAAATCACAAACTTATACCAAAATATCGTGGTCCGTATCAAATAACATACGTTTTAACAAGGGACAGATATGTCGTAGAAGATATTCCTGGTTTTCAACAGTCGCAACGGCCGTTCAAAAGCGTATGCGCTGCGTTTAATATGAAATTGTACGTCGAAGAAGGACAATCGAGGTCGATTGGACCGTCAGGAGAGGCCGAATTGTAGTATTAAGAAAAATTATAACGAACATTTTTGAATTTTGTTATGTTTAGTCGGAATGACACACAATAGATGGCGCTGGTTTGGGCTGTCAGATATATTCAGTTTTTAGTTGACAATGAAATACGAGTGCTGAATAATAAAACGTTATCTAAATATATTTAAAGCATCTTTTTCTAAATTTTATAATAACGTCCTCCATCCTGTCCTACAAATAACTATAGTTAAATAATTTCTGAACGACGATCATTAAGTAAAATATTTAATACACAAATACTAATACAATCTGTTAAAATCGTATGTCAGAATAATTCTTTCATAAAATGTTTCAATTGAATAAAATTAAAACCGAAAAAATTAAAAACTAAGATAGAAATTACTAACCATATTGTTATAGAAAACTTGCATTTCATTCAGAATTTCAAAAATATATATGCTGCAATTTCAAAATAAATTGAACTGTCAATTTGAAATCGTTAAATTTTAAATAATGCTTATGTATATGTGTATTTAATTTTTAGCTCTACTCGAGAGCACATTTAATTTAATAAATGTGGGCGGGGCGTCAAATAGTTAAATATTAACTTTACTATTTCGTTTCTGAACGACCGTATTTAAATATTATTTAAATATAGTTAACTATAGTAAAGTTTCGGAACGTACCCCTGCTATTCTACTTGAGTAAATTTTGCCAGATTGTGTTAAAAATCAAATATTTGGATTTTAATAGCTGTTTTTTCGTAATTTTATTATTGTTGAAACAAATAAAGCAAAACCAAAACCCCCGGTATAGAAGCCATCTACATTTTTTAGCACAATAAAAATCGCGAACTTGTAGCGCCATTTTGAAATTAAAACTCAATATAAAAAAAATTCAAAAAATCGCCATAACGCTCATAACGCCATCTGGAAAAATAAAACTCCATATAAAAAAAATTCAAAAATATTTAATCAAAAACACTAATCCAATTTTTTGCATATGGCAATGTTCATTGTTTATTGCAAATGGCGTGAAAGTGTATGGCTATGATATATCGGGGGTTTTGGCAAAACATAAAATAGTATTTTAGGGAGAAACCATAATTGTAATATTTTGAATGATAGTAGACAACGGCAAAATATTGAAGTAAAGCATTTTCTACTATATCGACTCCACCACTTTGAGCAATTTTTTTCTAATTTAGTGATGGTAATACTATTTTGAGTTTGACAGTTAGATCTTTATGAGCCAATGACGTCATAAATGTTTTGACATCAATTAAAATCATTTCATTTAATAATTTCATTTCCATAATTAAAATTGAAAAAATATTTAGTTGACGTATTTCTTTTTATTACAATAAGCGACATTAAAACAAAAACATCATGGGGAAAGGATTTAATAATTACATGTGTAAAAAGTTTTTCCATCCAGCTTCTAGAGATAATCTGAAAAGAGTAAATTAGATGAATTGATTTTATTTGTAACAAATTAATTATTCACTTTTTTCAGGTATGGATGGCGGAACAACAAGCTGACGCTGAAAAAAAACGTCAAGAGGAATTAAGGAATCAATATGAAAAAGAACAAGATCTGTATGAGAACAAAGCTATGCTTAGTAGAGAAAGCAAGGACAAGCTAAGCGTAAATTTCATGTACCAACCTCCACCAGGTGTAAAGAAACAACGTGAAAAGGAAGACAATGAACCAGAGTATAAGTTTGAATGGCAAAGACAATATAACGCCCCAAGAGAAAGCTATTGCAAGGGAGATACTGCAATCCGAGATCAGCCATTTGGAATACAAGTTCGTAACGTCCGTTGTATCAAATGTCATAAATGGGGACATATTAACACCGATAAAGAATGTACAATGTATCACTTATCCATGAGTGAAGCTAGAAAAATACATTCAGAAGCTGAAGCAAATCAAATTATGTCCAAAAATATACTTGAAGAACAAATGAAAGAAGATGGACTTCAAATGCGAAAAGGTGCTATGAGTTTACAAAGTTTCCAAACCGGCCGATTAAACCAACTTCTATCCAGTGAAGATGACGAACCGGGATATAAAAATGAAAAGAAGCCAGAAATCGAACTTATAAAATCGCTTTCAAAAGAGCAAAAGAAAAAACTGTTACGAAAATTAGAAAAAATTGAAAAATTAAATAAGAAAAAAAAGAAGAAACACCGTAGACGCTCATCGGTTTCGTCGTCGAATAGCAGCAGTTCGTCAGAAAGTGAAGATAAACGGAAAAACAAATCGTCGTCAAAATCAATCAAAAAGAAAAAATCTATAAAGTCTGAGGAAAAACGAAATCGGTCACCAAAAAGAGATCGTGGATATGAACGTCACCAGCGACGTCATTAAAAATATATTTTTTGTTTATGTTAAAATAGAATTGTAATTATTTTATTGAATAAAGAAATCACATTAATATTTTTATCAAAAAACTCAGAATCCGACTCCATTTAATACCAACATTATAAATATAAAACAATGATTATCTGTCAAAATATCAATCAACGGTGAACAAAAAGATAACAGTGAAATAAATTGCATACAAAAAAGTTTATTTAAAGTAAAATAAACTTACATTTAATTTATATTTTGTACAGTTAGACAAGTAAATAATAAAATGCCACAACAAGTAATGTTTCAAGTAATTTCTCGATTATTATTCAAATGTTTTTATTGTCGAATTTCAGGTTATGTTTTACATCGTATGCAACAAAATAATATTTTTTTTCACTTTTTAAGGCTCCTGTAGAACCTATGCAAGTAGATGCACAACTAGATGTGGATAATGAAAACATTGAAGAGGATGTTTACATTGTAGAAAATCCAACATTGGATTTAGAAGTTTACGCAAACTCATATACCGGTTTGTCAAAGTTGTTTCGTTTGATGTTTATAGCCAAACATTGTCCGACATTACGTTTGGAATCCTTGAAGTTAGCTATCAACTATGTTACTACAACATATAACGTAACTATGTATCAAATGTTGTATAAAAAATTAACCGATTTCCAACAAGGATCGCAATTACCTGATGTAGCAACGGTTCAAAATACTGCTCAAGATATTCCAGCATTCGATTCAACTTGGTTGGAAAACAAAAACAAAAAAGCAGCGTTAAAATTAGAAAAACTTGATAATGATTTAAAGAATTACAAATCAAATTCAATTAAGGAAAGTATTCGACGGGGTCATGATGATCTGGGTGATCATTACCTGCAATGCGGTGATTTACCAAATGCACTCAAATGTTATTCGCGAGCACGAGATTATTGCACAAGTGGAAAACATGTTGTCAATATGTGCTTAAATGTTATTAAAGTATCGGTTTATCTCCAAAATTGGTCTCATGTTTTGAGTTTTGTATCAAAAGCTGAGAGTACGCCAGAGTTTGCTGAAGGAACCAGTAAAGATGCGAATCAAGCAACATTAACACGTTTAAAATGTGCCGCTGGATTAGCTGAATTAACAACAAAAAAGTATAAAGCTGCAGCAAAACATTTTCTACAAGCAAGTTTTGATCATTGTGATTTTCCTGAAATGATTTCCCCAAGTAATGTTGCTATGTATGGTGGGTTATGTGCGTTAGCTACTTTCGATCGTCAAGAATTACAGAAAAATGTTATATCGAGTAGCTCGTTTAAGTTGTTTTTAGAATTGGAACCACAACTTCGGGACATAATTTTTAAGTTTTATGAATCAAAATATGCATTATGTCTTAAACTACTTGATGAAATACGGGATAATTTATTACTTGATATGTATATTGCACCACATGTTAATGCTTTATATACACAAATTCGTAATCGGGCGTTAATCCAATATTTCAGTCCATATAAATCTGCTGATATGATAAAAATGGCGACAGCATTCAATCGTACCGTTGCAGCGTTAGAGAATGAAATTATGCAATTAATTCTTGATGGACAAATTCAAGCTAGAATTGATTCACATAACAAAATTCTATTTGCTAAAGAAGCTGATCAAAGAAATTCAACATTTGATAAAGCTGTGAATATGGGTAAAGAATATCAACGTAGATTGAGAATGTTAGTGTTACGTGCTGCAATGCTTAAGAATCATATATCAGTTAAGGTATGTAAATGGATTTCTTTATATTTAATTATTACTTTTACACTCACTTAACTTGCATTTTGAGTAGTCGGGGGTTAAAATTTAGTCACCAATTTTTCAGCAACTTTCCATGGAATTTTTCTCAAATTTAAAAAAAAAAACAAATTTGTTGCACCTGTGTGTACACTTTTTTAATACTTTTAGATCAAAAACTAAATTTTCAGTAGATTTTGAACGTTTTATAAAAATTTAAAAAATGGATTTTTGTTATTTTTATATCGATAAACTGAATATAAATAATGGAAGCCTAAAATATGATAACTAAAATTATTTCATCAATTAAGAGTTAGAAAAATTTAAATCAATTAAAAAAATTTAAATGGAGATCGAATAGTATAAAACATTCAATCATTAAAAAGAATAAAATAAAAAAAAGTTAATATACACTTTAACAAAAACTAAAAAATAAATTTGTTTAGGAAAATAACTATTTTCCTAATTATATTCCTCACTAATATTCAAGACACCTTCTCTTGTTTATTATCAAAACCTTTCCAGCTCCTCCCTCTTTTGTTTATTTTTAAAAAAGATGTAGAAAGATGTATTAAATCAAAAAATGCATACTAATCTCATGTGTGAATTTAATTTAATTCTTTCCAAAACAAATTTCTTACGATTGCACTACACTCGATGTTTGGGGTTCCATGCACTGTAAAAGTTTCAATCGATCTTTGGTTTCATGAGAACCGAACTATTGTTTGCCAACACTAAATAAATATCTCAATTTTCTAGATGAAGACAGTGTAAGATTAATTTAAGATCCTTAATAAAAGTCAGTTGATTGTGGGTTCCATTAGTTGTAAATTAGTTCAATATTACGTTATTAAAAGATAATATTTGGTTTGCATTTTTATTGCGGTTCTTATACTGAATATAAGAATTTGTATTAACATGCAAACTGAAAATTTAAAAACCAAATATTCTCACTCAAAGGTGACATTTGTTCAACAAATTTGATAAAAGCTGAAGGGTGTTTTATTCATTAAGGATGAAAAGAATAGAAGTTTCAATAGACTTTCGGTTCCACGATAAACAAATTATTTTTTTTAATTTAAAAAAGTTTTACCCCATGAAAATGGTTTCATGGGGTAAAATTTTATGCATTGAGCAACAGTTTTTCAACATTTTATAGGCAAAATCTTAAATTTTAGATACACTCCTAGCTAGGGAGGGGTCCCAAACTGCAAATAATTTTTATTCAAAATGTGAAAAAATCGTACGCAGAATCTAACGTATCCTACGCAGAAAAGGTGACTGAAGATGAAAATAATGTTTGGTCTTAATCTACTGCAAGGAACTTTACACTAAATCACTTCAAATAATATAATACACTTTTCAAGGAATCTGATAAGTTAAAACATAAAACTTTTCCCACTCCCTAGTCTTCGACGCTCAAACAGTAACATGTTTATGTAATATTCGAAAAATGAGTCAATTTCTGAGAAAATTACCTTAAATAAAGGCTTAAAATTCGGACTACCATTTTGGACGAAGTTACGCCATACTTAATGTAATAGTTGTAGTTGATTTTCTATTCCGTTGGTGTCAATGTTTTTTTTTTTTTTTTTTCAAAATTGATGTAAACTTTAAATTTGAGCTATTGTTTTATTCGCTGATGTCATACTGCAAATCATAGTTTTCATCGATTTTTGCTTTGAAAAAATTGGTTTGAAAATTCCAAAAATGCCTCTTTGAAGAGAAAAAAATTTTAAAGAAAAGTTTAAATGGTTTTTCGGTCGCTAATCGCTGTATTGTTTTCTTCAAAATCTAAAAATAATCTCTTTTTCCGAGATATTTTTATTAGATAAAAACTAAAATTTTTAGATAAAGTCCCAAACTGACAAAATTTGTTATTCAAAACTTGAATAAACCTCACTCACAATGAGAAAACAGCATAAGACAAAGATATCCACTTCAATTAATAGTTTTGTCTATTTCGTATGAGTGATATTTTTAAACCTGACTATCATTTTAATTTAAGAAAACTTAAAATTCAAAACGAAGTTTTCATTGAGATTCCCATACTAATATCGATTTTCAGTTGCATCGTGGCAAATTTTGTTCTTGTTAAATTTAAACGCAATCGCGTATAAGAAAACATAAGGACAATAGTTTTAGTCGTGGGCTCGGTTCATGATGACCTTAAAAGTTTCCATCGTTTTGGAATTAGCTTGAAAATTCAATAAAGTCTGTTTCTCTCTAAAAGCGTTTTCTGAAAAAAGGATACACGAATACAATTTCAGTAAGTGTATCTATATTTTTTGAGTCGATCGTATTTAATCCCGGCTCAATGAACCCAATATTTGTTGGCATTTGATAAACATTCAAATTTGTGGCTCCTATCTTTCTTGAGAATTGGGCATATAGTGCCCAAGTGAATATGTAGATGAATTTGAGTCTGAGAATGCTGATTCGATTCCAAATCCCTGTTTTTCGAATTAACCGAAAATCAGATACATGTTTCTTTTAAATTGGCAAATTGGAATAATCGATTAAATTAGTTCTTCAATTTAAACTCAAGCAAAAAATGGATTGAATAATTAAAATTAATACAGGCGAGGGACACTTAAGGACAGACTCTCATATATGAATGAAGCATCAATGGCACAAAATCAAAGTTTTAATTGATTCCAATTCCAAAATGTTATTTTAAAATTTAAACAAATCTCATAGAAAACGACACGAACACGCTAGAAAACGACATTTCGACATAGTTTACTAAATATAAAAAATTCAATCGATCTACTTAAAATTAGACATATGATTCATGAAGCGATTATTTTTACTTAAAAAACATAAAATAATTTCAATCACTTAGAATTTGCTCTTGGTTATATTAAGCTTATTAAACTGTTTACTAGATTTTATGTTGCATGATTTCAACACTGCCTTTTAATATTTATTAAATTTCACTGTTTCCAAGAAATCGTAAGATAATCTCATTTTACAGTTTGGGTAAAAGCTTTCACAATAAATGCAACCGACTTTGATCTTCCGCGGCTCCGAGACAACATATTTCTATCTCAAAATTTATAAAAATGTTTACTTACTAATTTTGAGCTTTACTAGCTATAAGGGTTTTTACTAATATTGATCTTACACTTTCGATTAATCATGTTTTACTGAATCTAAACGTTTCCCCGAGTGAAGCTAAACAACTAGGTAGCCGGAATTTTGGAAACCGAAACTAAATTTGCCTACATCGCTGAAATAAGATGACGTAAAGAAAATCCAATTTGATTATGAAACTGTATCCGATGTACTGTTAAATTTTGAAAATAAATTTTAAAATTTCATTTTTGGTTACATTATTTGAAAATCGAAATACATATGGTGGCCAGATCGAGCATTACAAAATAGAGGACAAACTTTTATTGGGAGATTCAATATTTTTAAAACTCATCCGAAAAAGTCATTTCCGAGCTAGGAAAAAAAAAATTTATTATAAAAAGAATTACATTTACTATCTGAGAATGCATCCACAATGAAAAAACTTTTTTTCTGAGATAGCCTATAAATAGTTTAGACTTTAAGACACTAGAAATGAATGTATTCATTTGAATAGAATGAAAAATTGCTTTGAGAAGCAAAAGATCCGTAACAAATGTTTTATCTCAATTCCGGTCGGTTCGGGAATCGAACTGGCGTCCTTCCCGAACTGACCGGAATTGAGATAAAACATTTGTTACGGATCTTTCGCTTTTCAAAGCAATTTTTCATTCTATTCGCAAGAGGCAATACTCTTAATGCCCAAAATGCTTATTATATTTTTTGCACGATCAATAAAAATTCAATTAAAATTATTTATGTAATAAAATTCATTTTTAAGTTTTAATGTTTTAAAGGAAATTTCTTAAAATTTCTTTTCAAAATAGTAAGCTCTGCGTTTTATCATAATTCTATAGGTTTTTTTTGTTGCAAAACTAACTTTCATCGAATATTTTTTTAAAATAAATTGCTGTTAAATCTTTTGATTACAATATTTTTAAAAGAATATTATTTATAGTTGAAGCTAGTAAATTGACCTACATAATTATTTAAATAAAAATCGTCACACCCTGGGGTCTCCCTTACCGGTAAGTAATTACTTACCGTCTGCATGATCGGTAAGTGCAGAATACAAGTGAACCAAGTCCATTTTTGTTTTTTGCTCAGGTATAAGTTCAGGCATATGTTCAGGCATTTTGTCATTTGTTCATCATATGCTGGACCACATATGGTTAAACAAATTTACTTTATAATTAACAAAATGTTGATTGGTAATTTTGTTGATTTGTAAACGAAACTTACTATGTTTATTTACGAATCAGTAAACATGCTAAATCGCCTGACCGTGCAAAAAAGTCTTGCCATGCAGGCGTACTCCCGTTTGTAAATGGTTTTTTTCTACTAAATAACAAATTGTAGTTGCTATGGTATTTTCATGTAATTTTAAAATTTTTTTAAAGCAAAGCAACCATGAAAAAAAAGAATATGAATTTCGAATGTTATGTCGTCGATTTCTAATTTAATAATTTATAATAAGACTGTGTTCCAATCCATGCTATTTAGTACTAAAATTCTAAATTGAAATAGTCAAAAATTTAGTTGACTATTTCCGCCATTTAATTCTAAATTTTTATCCCTTATATAATCATATAATATAGCAACTCAATATTTTATATTGAAATCTCCTCGTCGGACAAACCGTATATAAATCTAGGTTTTAACATTAAATGAAAAAACAAACCAAACAATGTTTAATTGTCAATTTAGAATATATTGGAATTGGAACGACCAAATTGCCAATTTGACAGTTTTAGTACAATTTAGAATTTTGGTACTGAATAGCATGGATTGGAACATAGTCTAAATATCGTTTATATATTTATTATTTTAGAAAAAATTGCATTTTCTAAGCGAGATGAAAACGTTTTACGTTCGTGGACTTGACGTTATCATGTCTCGTGAACAAATTTTGACTTCACGATTTTTTTCATTACTTTTTCTTTATTTTTTCAGTACGTTTTCATTACATTTTACTTACTTTTACAATACTACTTTATCATTACTTTTTCATTACTTTTTCAGTACTTTTTCATTTCTTTTTCAGTAACTTTTCATTACTTATTCATTACTTTTTCATTACTTTTTTATTAATTTATCATTACTTTTTCAGTACTTTTTCATTACTTTTTCAGTACCTTTCTTTTCTTTCAGTACATTTCTCTTTCAGTACTTTGTCATTACTTTTCAGCACTTTTTCAGCACTTCTTCATTACTTTTTCTGTGCTTTTTCCTTACTTTTTCAGTACTTATTCATTACTTACAAAATCCGTTCCGTTGTCATTGTGAATGTCAATACATACGCCGCGACGATTTTGGAACCTCTTCACTGCCGTAAGTAATCTTTCGGTAGATAGGTCGGTGAAGAGCTCTAAGCCATACATACTGGTGAATACGCCTTGTACGTAGTGGATTTTCGTTTCTGCTCAGTTCGTAAAATAAAGGGTCCTGCGTAATCCATGCTTGACTGGATAAACGGTCGGATTATGTTCACTCTTGATGGCGGTAGTTGTCCCCTTAGTCTCGTTCTTCAGTCGCCAATGCATTTATATGTAATTTGTTTTACAAGATTTTTACATCTAGGTATTGCGCATTTTTGACGTCTTGACGATCATTTCAGATAGTTTGTGGTTATGTGGCAAGATGACAGAGTGTTTAACATCGCATGGTATTTCAGACTTTTGGAGTCGTATCCAACTTGCCAGATGCCGTTATTATCTAGAAATGGACTAAATGAGTCGAGAGTTACTTATAGCTCAAATGGGGGTTTTCGAAATTACGGAAATTATAAACAGCACATAGCACCCAGGCAAGAATTCGTTTTGACTGGTTGTTAATTATACGATGAATTTCGTTAATAGGTATAGATTTATGGTCGACAGATGTTGATGTTGCTGAAACTTCCATATCAAATAAATTTCCTTCTTGCTTTCTTTCCAAATGATTTTGCTTCTAATTTGGAACGTTCATGAGTTGTTGTTGAACCCAAACTGGTTTCTTCCCCAATAATTGGTGCGTTAGGAGTTCTGAACGTAAAATACCCCTGGTTGCGCAGTCCGCTGTCAGAAATTGATTAAACTTTGGAAAATCTATTTCAACTGTCGTTTGTCGCCAAAGCTGATGTGTTATTTCATCACATGCATCGTACATGTAACCAGCTGCTGCAGAAGAAACAGAAGTGATTGACGGTTGCGACAAGTACAGTTCGATGAAATCATTGAGTATTGACTATATGACGCTTTCTGCCATAGCGCTGGACAAGTCACTAAAACGCATCGTTATATGAGGCATTATAAAATGACGTAATAGCTGTTGTGCTGGTCCTCGTAACTGTTCTTTTGTGTCCTATACAAAATTATCGGACGAACCACCATATAGTTAAATCACCACACAATTTTATACACTAATATATTAATCAATAATATTTATTAACAGCTATAATAGCATTTATGTCACTTTTATTTAACGCAAGTCAATAATATAACATAAATGCGATAATCCTATAGCGGGACTGGATAACTAATTAAGTTTCGGAAAAAATTTCCATATGGCAGGTTTTTGGTACAAACTTGAAAATTTTTCAATCGATCGGCAGCTTAATCCAAATTATCCGGCTGAAAGGACCAAATGTTGATTTTATCGCCAATCAGGAAAAGTGTTTAGTTGAATGTTTAAATTTGTTTTTGAATTATATTTTATAATTATTTTGTTTTAACGTTAAGATGTTGATGACTTGATGTGGAATAAATATATATTTTTTTTTATGTTTCGTCTTCGTCTTCATATTACATATATAGTAATTTGGCACCAAAGTTTTTACCAAAATGCCGAGATGACACAGTGAAATAGATAGTTTTTTCTATAAAAATATACCTAAAATTGAAAGCCAGTACGTCTATGCCGGCATTTTTATGGGAAATAGGAATTGAGAAAACCATGCAATAAATGAAATATTTTCTAAAAATAATTTGTTAATTAATGCAATAAGGAATAGAAAGCACGGAATGAAAAAGTTGTTATAATTTTTTCCCGACTTCTATTTAACGATGTACCGGAATAAGGCTATACTCTTGGTTTGGTCTGCAATAAATTAATCGAATCCGATTTTCGGTTTCTCGAGATCCGAAATATTTTTTTTTATTTTAAAATTATTCCGTAACACCAACATGATGTCACCCTGAATGTCTTCCTGAAATCCTAAATTATTAATCGAAATATTTCGTTACAGACTCAACAAAGGGATAACAGCCACGGCACTGATATTATTGTCGCACCAGGATCAAGTACAACACTACGTAATTAACTAAAACAGTTGTCAGTTGTATTCACTACTTTAAACTGAATTAAATATATAAATTACTAATTATAAAATTGCAGATTTTCTAAAATAAATAATAAATAAAATTTAAATTCTTAAATAACTTCATGTTTATCAATCAGTAAAATAATTTTCATCAATACAAAAATAAAAAAAAAATTCTATTATATATTAAAAATATTAATTAATGAGTCAGTTTCTTTTTCTTAGAAAAAAAATGTGCTAAATACATTTGCCCTTGTCCATAACTTGAAGGAATTTTTAATGAGTTTCTTATCCATTTTGGTAATTTCTTTAAAATATCTTCTCTACCGTAACGTTCATCTAACAATAAAATACTTGCATAATCATTTACATGGCGAACCGCACGTCCAATTGATTGATTTACTGCTTTCATACATAAATTCTCATAATAAATATTGCCAGCATTCTCACCAAAATCTTTATTGTATTTTTTCATTTTTTCTAATAGTTCAGGACTTGATTTATTCGGATACGGCATACCAACTACGATAACACATCGTCCTAAATTATCCGAAAAATTTAAACCTTCACTTAGCTTACCACCGACAACACTAAATAATATACCACCACCAGTACCAGTAATTTCATTGGCGATACGATATTTTCGTAAAACTTTTTCTACGTGTTCTCGATTTTTAGGTTCAATAAAGATTTTTTTCTTTTTTTCAATTTGTTGTAAAATTTCATTATTTTTTTCTAAATATGAATAAAATTGGTTTAAGTAATCATATGAGACGAAAAAACACACTATGCCGTGTGGTATCAATGATGATACGTTAACCAATATTGATCCAAGTTCTGCAAACTAAAAATAAAAAACAATAAATAAAATTTGTAGGAATTGATGCACCATCCACAACCATTGGAAATGAAGTTATAGTGGGCAGTTTTTTTAATTTAGTAAAATCAAATATAATAACAAGTTAAGTAAGAATTAATCATGGTATCGGTAGTTTTAGAAATCAGAAGAGAAGCTATAAAACCATTTATGTTAAGGTACTTCAATATTACTCCAGTTGGGTACTTAATCAGGGTAGCACCTAATTCGACCAATAACAATAAAATTTAGTAAGGAAGAAATTATGATTGCAAAACAATTTTAATAATAAAAACACCAAACGAGAAAAACTATGATTCGTGGATCTGGAAATATCCGGCTCGTATGACCAAAAATTCTGCCTCACACATCCACCTGCAGAATGTGTGTGTTAAAGTATCTTTCAGTAGTTGTTTATGATTTTTAATGTTAAAGATATCGAAATACTGACGAATAGACAATTGTTGAAAAATTTTTATAATTTTGCCAAGAAATAATGTTGAAAATGTTGATAGATTAGTTGGTGCTTATTCGCGGCTTACAAAACTGTTCGCGCAGAACATCATTTTAATTTTCTTCCTGTTATTAATATTAGTATTTTTTTGGTACGTTGCAAAGAGATGATGATAGCCAGGCATTGTGTTGTATTCATGATATTAATCAATTTCTACAGGCAGTTCTATATTTCCAAGCATCCAGTTTTGTGGGTTTGTAGCTAGATATAAAATATTAAATTAGGCAATATAAAAAGTATCCACCGTTTTCTGTTCAATTTATAACGCAATATTGTCAACAATATTAAAGGGTTGGTCAGGAGCGATTATTTCGCCAATTTTAAAATTAGTTTCGCTTCCTCAATATTGTGTTAAAATTTCAATGCACAGTTTATATATTTATTTTACTTAATTGGGATGGAAGGGTGACTTATATAGATGGGGTACATAGTGTTCCTCTATATTAAAGCACGGCTTATCCGGGGTTTGTATTAGTTAATATTTATGATGGGTATGCACGAATTTAGGAAGTAGCTTTCTTTCTATATTAAGGATCAATGCGCAATTTAAGCAACATATTAACAGATATGAGCGCTACAAGTAACAAGAACCCACACCAAAAATGGCAAATATCCGGCTCGAATGACCAAAAATTCTGCCTCACATATCCACCAGCGGAATGTGTGTGTTGAAGTATCTTCCAATCGATCCGAAATGATTCTTAAACGTATGTTAGTACTTAGAAGAACACGTACTTAACAAGGACAACAGCAGACAAAATGCAATCCAATATTTGACAAACAGAAAAATAAATTTTTAGTTAAATTTGTCAAAATTATATGAAATTTTAAAATTTAATCAATCATGAATGCCTGAAACCACCCGAAAAGTACCGACGATGGTTTGGCAGTCACATTAAAAATTAATATTTGTTCATACAAAAATATATAGGTTATTGAACTTAAGTTTAAATGTTGCGAAAGAAGTATGAAACTATTACAAACAATTTGAATTTAAACTTACCAATTTCGGATTACAACGATTATTATAATTAAATAAAAATTGTTCTCCTCGTGGTCCTTTCTTGATCACCAAAGGTAAACACGCTTCTTGTGACACAACATGATCGAAAAAATGTTGCTTTACATCATCTTTCTTATCGTTCAATAGCATATTAATGATTTCTGATGTTGGTTGCATTGTACCACCAGCCAATACAACCGAACGACAATTACTTAAAATTTCAGCAAAATGTTCGTTTGGATTTAATAAAATATATTTCATATAACATTTTGTTTTATCCTTTTCGTCATAGTTAACTAATACACCACCTGCGTCAGGTTTATCGGTTAAACACTCTAGAAAACGTAGAACTGGTCGAATTACAGATGAAACTGTTATCACAGCAGAAGCTTGTTTGACTTCATTAACTGTCTCAACAACGTTTTTTTTTAAATTTTCTTTTTTCTTATTTATTTTCACCAACTTTTTATTAGTGTTTTGTTGTAGATTTTTTAATAAAACAGAAAGTGATGATTCTTTTTCAATATTTAAATTAGATTCGTTTTCTAGTTGAGTTTGTTTGATTTGAAACCATTTAGCAAATCCATGCACTTTTTCCGCTAATCTTGTTTCATCACAGAATCTCAATATTTCTGATATATTCATATTGGGAAATTCCCCTTCTGACATTAGATCGACAATAGAGAGCATTCGATATTTTTGAGTATTAAAATTATTAAATTTAAAAAAATTTATCAGTCTTTTTACAATAAAAATTAATTTATTAAATTGCACTAAATTTTTAGATCTCATTCGGTTCGTATATTTGGCAACATAATTATTTAATTGAATATAACATTTTTCTAGTTGATTCATGTTTATAATAGAACTATGCATATCTGAAAGTGTGTCGAGTAAATTGTGAGCTTCATCGATTATCACAACGTTTCCGTTTAAATTAATTTGAAATTGTTGGCGAATTTTCTGATTCAATAACATTTGATATGGTAATAAAATTAGTTGAGCGTCAGCTATACCTAATTTCGATGAATAATATGGACATCCTTTCATTTCATTTCCCAACTTCATGATGTCTTCTATATCAGATATTTCACATAACAGCTCATTTTTCATATCAAGAAAATTTTCTTTGTTATAAAACTGACATTTTCCAGCTTGAGCATCATCAACTTGTAATTTTAATTTTTTATTTGTTGTTTTTGGATTTAAAACTATTTTTTTGGTTGTTTTTAATTTTTGCAAATCAATACATTTTTCATTTATTAATTCATTGGAATTGAGATTCTTTACATGTGAATTGAGACAGGAATTTTGTCTAGACGCTAATGAGATTACACGAAGATTTTTTGAGTATATCGTTTTTTTAATTTCATGCAGAACTTGATTTAATTGAGAATGTGTACGGCTTGCATAGAAAATCTGAAATAAAAATTCAATATTATAGTAAAGTTTCAAAATAAACAACACTTTGACTTGCTTAGACTAAGCAAATTTTAGTATGAGTAACCCCAAAAACCCAAAATCAAATCGATCACGTCATGATTTCTAAGAGACACTCTACAAGTGTAACTGACGTTCGATCATACAGAGGTGCTGATATGGACACCGATCATATGCTTGTCATCTTTAAGTATAAGTGCAAATTATCATCTACATTTAATAGGCAAGCATAAAAGACCGTGTGCTGGAATGTCGGAGCATTTAAACACCTGGAAACACTGAATAGATATCAGGAAATTGTAACGCAAAGCATAGAAGAGCATGACATCCCACCTGAGATGCCATTAAACATACAAGAAGAATGGCGAACGCTTCAATCAACCATCATATCCGCAGCACAAACTACAATCGAAAAACGACCACCGAAATCACGTAACGAATGGTTTGATGACGAGTGCCGCGAAAGCATTGAGCACAAACAAAAACTGCGAGAAAAATGGTTAACAAGAAACACCCGAAGCTCCCAAACTGATTATCTATGCGCCAGAAAAGCCTCAGCAAAACTCCTACGGAAAAAGAAACGCGAACACATGAAGAGCTGTATCGAAAACATCAACCAACATGCGGCTAATGGAAATTCGAAAGAGTGTTTTGCCAATGCGCGGAATCTGACCAAAGATTTCCACCCAAGATCTACAGCCATCAAAAATGGAAACAACGAGCTTACAACAAGTGAACGTGATGTGCTGGAAGTGTGGCGATCCCACTTTCAAGACCTACTGAATAGGACGAATGAAGTTCATCCTATTCGAGCAATTGCTCCGTCAAGTGAGGAGATTTTTGTCCCTTACCCAACAATAGAAGAAGTGGAAGCTGCCATCAAAAAATTAAATAATGGCAAATCACCAGGTATCGATGGAATCGCTGCAGAACTATTTAAGAATGGAGGAGCACCTCTGGTCTCACGTATATATGATCTGATTCTTGCAATCTGGGACCAAGAAGAACTACCAGCTGAATGGAAAACAGCTCTCATCGTTCCGCTACATTAAAAAGGTGACCGCCTGAAGCGTGCGAATTATCGTGGAATCGCACTGTTGAACACTGCATATAAAATAATAGCTAATGTCGTACTCGCTCGGCTCATCCCGTTCGCCGAATCTATCATCGGCGACTATCAGTGCGGTTTTCGACCCAACCGTTCAACCACAGATCAATGTTTTACTTTAAGGATGATTCTGGAAAAATGTTGGGAGTACAACATCAGCATTCACCAGCTCTACGTTGATTTCAAGCAAGCATATGATAGTATCATACGCGACAACCTCTGGTCTGCACTCATATGCCTTGGTATTCCAGCGAAAATTGTTTCTCTGTGCAAACTCACAACATCAGGATCAAACTGTAGAATAGTAATCGAAGGGTCAGTTTCTGACTCTTTTGATATCACATCAGGTGTTCGACAAGGTGATGCACTCGCGCCCGTACTATTTAATTTGGCGCTTGAGTACGCGATAAGAAAAAGCCGCATTGAGACACAAAATTGTATATTTAACAAATCTAGTCAAATTCTTGGCTATGCAGATGATATTGTGCTTCTCGGACGTAGAACAAGCGATATCAAGGATAGTCTCTCTCAGCTTGAAAGAAATGCTAAACGACTTGGATTATGCATTAACACCGGCAAGACTAAACTTTTAACAACATCCAGGAATATACCTCCCGGCAATCTGAATACTGGCGACTATGAAGTAGAACGTGTAGAAAACTTCAAATACCTCGGGTCTGTAATAACATCGTCAAATGACATGCAGTCAGATATAAAGCCCGTGTCTCAGCCGCATACAGAGTTTTCTACGCATACTCAAAACTTTTGCGATCCAAACATCTTTCGCAGTCGGGCAAACTCACACTTTACAAAGTATTAATTCGACCTGTGCTTACCTTTGGAAGCGAAAGCTGGACACTGACTTCCTCCGATTGTAGAATTCTATCAACATTCGAGAGGAAAGTCATACGAACAATTTATGGTCCATGTAAAGTTGCTGAAAATCAGTATAGAATCCGAATGAATCATGAAATCAGACAGCTTCTTGGAGGCTGCGATGTAATCGGATTCATTAAATCTAACCGGATTAGATGGTTTGGTCATGTAGAAAGGGCACCATTAGATAGAATGATTAAAAAAGCGTCCCAACAACAACCAGCTGGTGTTCGTCGAAGAGGCGGCGTGATGACATCATCCAAGACCTTCGTGATATAGGATGTCGAAACTGGGGTCAACTGGTCATGGAACGAGACGATTGGGCGCTGATTGCACAGACGGCAAAATCCCTCCATGGGATGTAAACGCCAGAGAGAAAAAAAACCCAAAAACAATTGAGGTAATTGGAGTATTTGAAAATTTTAACAGGACATGATCCTACAAATCATCAGCTTAACAGAAAAAGGTTTCGGATTCAGCAACCCGAACACTAAAACGATAGAACATAAAATCTATGAATGTTTGAACGTTCATGTTATGGCGCAGTTATTTGGCCACTCTATTGAAATAATCGTTCTGGAAGAACATAGTTCTACAACGAGGTATTTGGACAGCAAATGGGTGCGATAACTCTTTTTCAATTACAGAAATACTATTGACGTATTTTTTTTTCTGACGTTCGAAATTGGTTTATAGCAAAAGAAGCGTATTTAAAGCAATTCCTTATCGTTATTTTTTTAGCGCAGCCATAATTTATGAAGTTTTCTTACTGCTTTATATGCTGTTCTTATTGTGTTTTATCCTTGCCCCATGAACGATTTTGAGAAATCTAATGGAAATACCACCAACACCGACTGCATTAAAAGTTATAGAACTTATTGCGAAAATTGTCTCATCTTGGGAAATACACGAGAAACTAAATGAATTACACTGGGCTAGTTCATTAAAAGAAGCAGAATCAGCCAGTAGAATAGAATTATTGGTAGCACCAATCCTAATAAAGTGCTCATTAATCGAATCCAAGGATAGCTTGCCAATGAGCTTCGCACTCACGTTGCTGTTAACCAACTTAATATCTCGCAGTCTTTTCCATTTAGACAACGTATTTGGATTTATATTTTTGAAGTAATCCCGTTGTTTGAATGAGCGAATCAGATTGTTTACTCTATTACGAAGATGCGATATGTTTCATAAGCTGTAGGACTATGGCTGTTTCGCATCTTTCGAAACGCTATATCTCCGGATTTAATTCCGTTCCTATTCGCAGCGTTAAGCCAAGGTACCGTCTTATTACAAGAATAAGCTTTGTAGGTAAGTGTACATCAAACAGATTAACAAGCCTTTCAATTGTATCAAGTAGTAGTCTTAGATCAAAGTTATTTAAAAACATGTTCCAATCAAGACTTAATTCGGCCTCAAACATATTCTCAATATCAGTACTATATATGTCCTTGATTGAAATGTGCTATGGAGAAACTTTGTAATCTTGATGGCTATAGGTTATATGCACTAGATTCTGATCCAATATTCAAGGAATTTGTGTCGGCCCTGATCTTAAAATTCTATCTTTCTCTGAAACAAATCTATAAAAAAGACCTCTCGTTGCGGTTTGATGGTTTGACCAAAAATGGTTTGCCCAAAAACTAATAGAGTCCAATAGCATTGATAGAGGGTTGGAGGTGATCAGCATGTCGATGTTAATGAAAGAGGAGTAAGAACATCACTCAGGTCTGAGTAGGGATTGCCATCCCGGGATTCCGACCCATTTTTATGATCCCGCAGTCCCGGGATTAATGAAAGAAAATCCCAGGATTACGGGATTGTCATATTTGCCGGGATTAATCAATGAAAACACAGAATTCTGTTATCCTGTTTTGTTGATTTGTATTTTTTTATTTTTGGTCATATGCGATCTCATTGCACCACTGGCAATAGCAATGAATAGCATTATACCACTGGCAATAGCAATGAAAATAATACTTAAGGTTTATATCTTAGGGGTTATAGCGGTTAACTCTATTCCGTCAACACTAGCACCTTCAATTTTGTTCCATTCTACCATGAAATATTGGCTAATGCACTTGTAACTCACTTTTTTAAGCTCAACAATTAGTTTTAATTAATGAAATAAGTTAACTTGTAATAAGGTAATTGTGTTGTTTTGTGTCAATTTTAATCTTATCTTAAATAATACAAATAATTTTTTCATAATTATAGAACACTGAGGAGGGGGACATGAAATCCCCGAAATATCTGAAAAGACAATAAAAAGAACCAAGTGTTCATTGATCTATTGCTTGTAATCGTTTTTAATTTAACTTATGTTTAATAGTAAAAATAAAAAACGATAGTCAACAGTATACTGAATAATGTGTTTTTTATTTGAAAATTGTGTTTTTTCTTAATTATTTATTGTTTTCCATACAAATTTTAAATCCCGGGATCCCCCTAGAAGCCCGGGATTTAAAATTTATGAATCCGGTAGTCCCGGGATTCATAAAACACCACGGGATTGCAGATTGGGTCTGAGATGTCAGTTGAGATATACGGTGGGGGATACATAAACTGCCGCCGTATATCTAAACTGACATCTTACTCCTCTGAATTCTTACTCATATTTTATTAACATCGACATGCTGACATGTTGGACGACTATGAAGACAATTTGCCAGCAACTACAAGGTACTCAAGTTTTTTTTACCAGAAACAATCTGCCAATTACTCGCCAATTACTCGAAACTATATTCGAACACCGCCACACTGCATACCAACTCGATCATGCCGAAAAAACCTATATTTCCGAATATCAACTACTTTAGTTGGAGTATTTGGTTTTAAGAAACTTTCCGTAACACAAAAAATATCAAAATTATACGAACCGATTTGTAATAAAATATCATCGAGGTGTCCAAATAGACTACACCCGTCCATGTGTATAGTCTATTTAGAAGAATTTAGAAGAATATGTATAATATTAGCAGAAGAATCAGTTTACCTGGAAAGTATTCGGAACTGAACTAAGTTCCGTTGCTGGGGAAACAAAATTTAATAGTGTATCATCTAAGTAAAAATTAATATCATGAAAAACAGGAATATTGCAAGACAAGTTATCTTGCTATATAGACTGTTGCTGTTGTGGTTGTTTGGATTTGATAATCATTTTCCTTGTTGAGAAATAGTATTAGAAGCATTGTTTAGATTTAACTGTACTCCAGAACGACTACTGCGTGCCCGTGTTACGAATAGTTTAACCAGAATTCCATGCAACCAAATGACGATACCACTTTTGAAATGATCATCCACTACACTAACCTTAAAATAAATAAATGAAAGTGAAGATCTTTTTAGTTCTTTGCAGAAAATATCAGATTTATCAATTCATAGACCACTGGTTATGTAACTAGAAACTTGAGCAGTAGTTGTGATGGGCACAAGGCGAGAAACATGTATGTAGTTCTTCGAAAATAGCACAGCCTTAATCGGAAGAGCTGACTCGGTTTCCGATCACAGTAGCACTTATACTTAATTGTTGTTGACTGTGTAGATGTTCTTTCCCTAATGCAAAACTTAATTTTTCTCCTCCAGCTCACTCAAAGTAGTACGCATTACACCATCATTCCTTCTATGTTCATGATTATTCGCGTAAAGTTTTATGTTGTTAATGTGAGGTTTGCGCAAAAGCTGAGCTAAACATGACAGATTTCAGGCGAGACTCTATTTTGTAACATCGATCTCACGAATGTTCTGCGAGATGTTAATCAAATCCTCGCATTGTTTAGAGCAAGTCCAGATAAGAAAATTAGCTTCTTGGATAAGAACATTTAGATTCAAATCATTTTGCATGAACCCATTTTTCACATTGCAAACTATTTTTATTTGGCGTAACTGCTTTACTACAAACTTTGCAGTGATCAATTGACATAATTGACTGGTTGACCAATTTTTATTCACAAAATTATTTTTTGTTAAGATGTTAGTATTAATAGACTGGTTAAAATTTATTAATATAAAGTTCATAAATTCTGATTTGATTCACACGTAGTTTTTGTTTAAATTACGTTAATAACATTTACTTTACAACTCATACCTGAGCTGAAGTACTTAATACATACATATCAAATTAAAGAAATTAAAGAAAATCAACTATTTTGACTAAAGCCGGGCATTCACATACAACGGAAACAGAAACCGAATTTCATACAAATTTGACAGATAAAAATTCGGTTTCTGTAAAATTTGTATGAAATTCGGTTTCGGTTTCTGTTTCCGTTGTATGTGGTTTCAAGCCTTAACTAAATACTAATATCACGTTTATTTTTAAAAATTTCAATTTTATTTTTATAATTCGCAGAGTTTTTAATTCTATATTTATTTATTTTTATTTTATTTATTCCTCAAAATACATACATACTTAAGGCCTACATAGCTTTATAATTCGTACAAATGTGAATTAGATTTATTCAAACAAGAAACAAATTATTATTGTAATTATTGTGTAATTACTGTGTATCATGTTTTCGTAACACAATCAACTTAAGTATTCTGCAAATCCAAATTTCAGATATTAAAATATGGGCAAAAACGAGAAACAGGAGCAATCAATTTAACAATGGCAAATTACCATTAACACTAATCCCCATGTAAGGGTACACCGCACAATGTAGACCACCTATTAAATTGTCCTGATAATGTAACCAACCTCACGAACGAAGATTTGTGGTATCACCCAAGGACAGTAGCAGAGTTCCGGAACCTGGACATGGAGTCGGAGGATTAGCACCAAACCCGTCGCTACAACAACATTAACACTAACCGAATCCTGGTCTTTAACTTACAAATAGAGTATCATTTCCGAAATTAATCTAATAATATTATCTTGATAGTAAAAATATTCGAAAACTAATTCTTTGAATTTGGCGTGTGATCTTAATCTCAATTCAAGAGGTATGGCTTTGTAAACATATGAACCATATACAAAAAAAGGATTTGTTTTTAATATTTTTGCGATTTCTAAGTATACGAAGGTGATTCAGCCTATTACCGGTTCCAGTCAAACCTGTTAAAGAGGAACCTGTTAAAGAGCAAAGATGGCTAATGCGAGGAAAGGATCTTATGATCAAGATGCACATTCGATATTTGGTATATATTTTTAAGGAACAACCTGAAAAAGATTTGGAGTAGTGTGAGATCGAGACAAACCGATTAACTTGCGGTGAAACTTTTTTGAAGTTTATAAAATATCGTAGAGCTTAGACAGCATAGAATCGAGGAAGAGTATGTGAAATGAAGCATTACGAGGAATTTAATAATTCCCAGATCTTGATTAGTAACTCAAGAAAAAGTTCGCAAACATTGGCGACCTGAATAAATTTTACCACAAACTGGATTAACCTGAGCTTCCCATGACATAGCTGAGTCAAAAATAATACCCAGATTTCTGACTGTACACGACATTGAGGTCGGGCATGGGTCTGAAATTTGTACAATCTAATTTGCAACATTCCGAGCTGGCAGTGCATGAAATGCGTGAATGCGTCTCTACTCACAATGTGGACATTCTGTGTGCACAGGAGGTCTACAGAGTCAACGAAGTCGCGACTGGTCTGGAGTCAACACGCACTATGCCTCCAGCGCTGAAAATGGGGATAATTTCATACCTGCCCACATAAGTTTCCAAAACACCAGTATAAGAGCTATAATTCTCTCGCAATTTACAGATTCTCACTGTGTTTTGTTTGTGTAGAGGTTAGATACCCTGGTGGAGCGTTTCACCTAGTAAACGTCTATTGTCAGTTTAGGGAGCCTATCGAGGAACATTTAAATAAGCTAGATAAGATTCTTAGCTATATACAAGGTCCAGTTGTCATTGTCGGTGACTTTAACGCTCGATCCAAATTGTGGTTCGATCGTATCACTGACAGCAGAGGTCACAAGCTTGAAGATTTCATCCCGCGATGGAGTCTGTTTGTGGCGAACGAGTTTGGGAATCTAAGCACATATGCACATAACGGTGAACCGTCAGTAGACGTCACTCTAGTGTCGCAAAGTACGATAAGGCGTATTAAGCACTGGAAAGTACATGAGGGCTGGACTTCCAGTGATTATCGTGCTATCTCTTTTGAGATAATTGATTCTCAGAATCGTTCTGCCTGCGTTTCTCGTGATAAAAATTCAAATACCAAAAGGTTCAAAATAGAGGCTACCAACTGAGATCTCCTTACTCTAAATCTAGTACTTAATATTAAGCGAGTCGAGAGGCAAGCTGAAGCGATTTGTAGCTCTGCGGACTGCGAGGAGATAGTAGCTTCGGGGTCATACTAAACGTTTGTGAAGATTCCATACCACGCAAATCAAACTGCAACAAAACAAATGTGGCAACCTGGTGGACCAATGATCTAACCAAATTTAAAAGTAAGGTAAACCAGGTCAGAAGGAAGTACCAGAAGGAACGTGATCCAGATCTGAGGCTGCGAAAGCAGGCTGCTTACAGGAACCTTAGAAACATATCCATGCATAAGGTCAGTACAACGAAGAGGCAAAGCTTCATGAAACTTGTTACGGAAGTAGGCAACAAGAACCCATGGGACTTCATTTATAAATACCAGACCGGTAAGCTTGCACAACGTAGAGTGCATGAAACCGTTTCTTCGAACGGAAACAACATGCACTCTTGGAGTACCTCTAGCAAGGTGCTGCTTGACACCTTGCTTCCGGACGATACAGAGGACTCACCTGAGCATACTGAGATCAGAAGGATAGCGCAGCTACCGTATGTATCGCTGGATGTCTCGGACTTCACAGTCGATGACCTTGAGGAGGCTGTGATGAGTATGAAACGTGGCAAAGCTCCTGGTCTGAATTTAATAGAAGTTGTAATTGTACAGCAGTCCTGGAAGGTTTTAGCTCCTACTTGCTTAAGACTCTTCAATGGCTGCCTCAGGTATGGTATCTTTCCGAAAGAGTGGAAGATTGGTCAGGTTATTATAATTCTAAAAGCCGGAGATAGGGACTTTAGCGTCCCCAAATCTTATCGACCAATCATGCTTCTTTCAGTTCTGGGTAAAATTTTCGAGAAAATAGTTAACAAGAAACTATTAAGTTGCATCGATTTGAGTGGTGGGATATCGGATAAGCAGTATGGCTTTAGGAGGGGTCGCTCTACCGAGGATGCAGTCTGCAAGCTAATAGATATTGTCCAATCAACCGCGGAAAAGTACTGTCTTAGCATTTTCGTAGATATATCGGGAGCTTTCGATAATCTATGGTGGACAAGTGTCATGAGCTACCTAACTGAACTCGGCTGCCCAGCTAATAATTTCCTGAGATTGCTGGACAGCTACCTTAATTCGAGAAAGGCAATAATTAGGAATGAGCTTGATTCGGTGGAAGACTATTACAAGAGGAGCCCCGCAAGGGTCTGTTCTTGACCCAGCTCTTCGGAATATGATCTTTGATACTAGTATGATAGATGGAGTCTCAGAAGTTGCATACGCTGATGATAAAGTAATTGTAATTTCTGGAAATTCTAGAAAACAATTGCAAGAAAAAGGTCAAGAAGTATTAAACCATATGACCAACTGGTGCAGAAGGAACAAATTAAGTTTGTCGGAGCAAAAAACTGTTATGCTACAGCTAAAGGGCAAGTACGATAGAGCTAGACCACCAACCATTAAGGCACTGTCAACACAAACAGCCGAGTTGAACGGAAGCAAATTAAAAAGTCCAAGCGGCACGTATATCCGCTAGAAATAGGTAGATTTCGAGATCAGACAGTTTTATGTGCCAGTAGAATCTGATGTATCAGATTAGTTTAAACAAAACAAACTAATTTAAAACAGATATCGAACAAATTTTAAAAAGAAAATTAGCTACCTACAAGCAAAATTATATCTATCCAATTTTGCAACAAACAAATATAAAATCTACCACAGAAAATGTGTGTGATAATTTATGACACAAACCTACTCTATATCATATGTTGTGCAATTACTGCAAAATATCAAAATAGTTTATTTCTAAGAAAAAAAATTAATTTCTTCTATTCAAATCTTTTATTTTTTGACTGTTATAAGGTTGACATTGACTGTTATAAGGTTTTTGGAAATTGTAGTTGGGGATTGTTGCAAACTTTTTTGTTGAAGCCAACAAGTCAAAAACCTCTAACTGCAGAGGTTTATATTTATAAGAAACGGATTAAAATGTTTTCACAGATTCTAAATTTATGAAGATTTTAAAAATATTAGTATCCAAACGGCCGTTATAACGGATTAAAAAAAACACTTTTTTTTCTAGTATAAAGCCTATAGTTCCTTAACCATGTGTCAGATTTTTCTGATTTACGAACTTGTCCAAGATATTAATAAAACACACATTTTTAAGAAAGGTTTTTTTAACTGGCTCCACAAATGCAACCATGAGAGCGCCGGTTGATTCAAACGCATTTTGTGTTTTACAAGCTTTTTTGTTGGAGCCGTTCACTCAGAAACCTCCAACTGCAGAGGTCGTTTTTTTGAAAGAAACTGATTAAAAAGGTTTTAAAAATTCTAAATTTATGAAGTTTTTAAAAATATTAGAATCCAAACGGCCGTTATAACGGATCTAAAAAACAGAGTTTTTTTCTAGTATAAAGCCTCTAGTTTCTTAACCATGTGTTGGATTGGGCTGATTTACGAACTTGTCCAAGATATTAACAAAACGCACATTTTTAAAAAAGGTTTTTTGATCTGGCCTTATAAATGCGACCGTGAGAGTGCCGGTTGTTTCAAAAAAAAATTTTTTTTTGCAAACTTTTTTGTTGGAGCCGCTCATTCAAGAACCTCTAACTGCAGAGGTCTAGTTTTAAAACAAATTGATAAAAAAGGTTCCAAAGATTCTAAATTTGTTAAATTTTTTGAAATATTAGTATCCAAACGGCCGTTATAACGGTTTTAAAAAATCAATTTTTTTCAGAAAAAAGCCTCTAGTTTCTTAACCACGTGTCGGATTTTGCTGATTCACGAACTTGTCCAAGATATTATTAAAACACACAAGTACAGAAAATTTTTTTGATCTACCTCAACAAATGCGACCGTGAGAGTGCCGGTCGTTTTCGTTATATCTCATATCGTTTATATACATATATATACAGTGTAATTCGCTTATAACGACATTGAAAATGACATCTAAATTCGTCGTTACATCCGAATGTCGTAATATGCGAAGTGCTCCATTTTTTATCAGAATCAATTTAATGGCGGGTTAATAAGGCGTCGTATGTTTCTGTAATTGTTGGAGGAGAAAAATTTATGGTATACACAGGTTTATTTTAAATATCTTCTATACGTCAAAGTATACGTTAATATTAGATAAATTTATAATATCGTCGACAGTATATTTTAATGTGGGCTCTTCATCTGTGAATAAAAATTTATCAGAAATGATAAAAACTTCCCAATTTTCATCACCCCTGAAAGAAGTTGTTATCGAGGAGCAAAACTTGGCCTATCCCATTAGTGGAATATCATCATCAGCATCGTACCTCACAGCGTCTGTATCATCATCATCATCAACTTGCAAGAATTCGGCATGTCTAAGTCAATTGAAATACGACGTTCACTTACTAAAACGATTTCTAGTTGGATAGCATCTACCAATTAGAAAGAGTTGTGCTTTGGCCATTGTCATTTCTAACAATTTTTATTAAAAATTCTGTCGATAGTGATTTTTAAAAGTTTTTATTACACCCTTATCCTTCGACTGAAGAGCAGATGACGTGTTTAGTGGCATATTCACTAATTTAATAAATTTTAGATTTTTCAAGTGAAGATGTGAAGGGCAATTATCCAACAGTTAATTTTTCTTTAACTCGGTGTTTCATTTTCTTAAAACATACAATAATATTAGAAGACATCTAGGCCTTTGTGTTTTCTGTATTATCCAACGGTAGAGACTTAATGCTTCTAAATAACCGGGCTGATTTACTTTTTTCTATCATTTATTCGCTCTCAACTTACACATTTTTACTATCTAAATTTTTTTTTAGAGTAATTTTATAAAACAGACCCGTTTTGTCGACGTTGTAAATTTTATTTGTAGCCGTCGAGTATTTTCGACTACGCTGATTGTTAGGAATTCGTCACATGCACTTCCATCAACACTTGCTCATTCATCAAAAATCCCACCCCGCTATGCACCCAACCGCAATATATGTCTCTTACGGAAGCAAAAAGTTCAGATTTCCATACATTTGAATTCAAAATTTAGCGGCGATCCAATTAATTCTGTTTTCTTTTGCAATATTGAATAGATATTACAACAATTTTTGAATCGCTGTTGCTTAAACTCTGTCAACAACACTTCGCAAATCTTTCCAATTTTTCTGTTTTATTCCTTGTAATTCAAACGCCTTTTAAATGAAATGTTTGTTTTGCCATATGGTGCTTATAGTTTTTTATGAATCAAATCAACATATTAATCATTGCATCCCACCATTTATAAATCAATAGCTTTGAATATCCCAGATAACATGTTAAACGTTATCTTTTACTATACATTCAGAGATTAATACGGTATATTCACGATTAACTAACGAGCAGACCTGAAAACACACATTCTGAATAATGTAAAGGGAAAGTGATCTCCGTCAAGAATCGAAACAGGCTTCCTTGAGTTACTAGGCTACCTAGCGCCTTATCAACTAGAGCTAGAACTGCGACAATGTAAACCAAACCACTAAAATGGAAAGATATCGTCGCTTTAATAATGAAATAACGTATGCCATATATACGTTGTTATTATATAATGGGTGCGCTGCATTCCCCATAAGGATGTCTATAAAGTGGCATTTTAACATTTTCCAATTTTTTTATAACTGGGGTTGAAAATTAATATATTGTTAATTAACGTACATGCAAATTTGAGTTTGGTTAAATATTAAAACAGCGTAAATGCATGTACGATATTTCAATTCCTACAGAATAATAACTTGGGTAAAATCAGTGTCGTATACTTTACATACATTACGATCGCCACACGAAATGGTAAATCTAAAATATTGTATAAGCATCATTCATTACCACATGATATGCCGGTTCATATAAATAAAAAATTGTAAGAATATTATGCGTTAGTTCAATAATAATTAGTTTTAGGCTCAATCGTACTTCCATGCAAAATGAAATAACGTATATGAAATATGAAATAACGTATAAGGTACCTGATTGACTTTTCACCTCTTTTTAGGTAGAAAAGCCAGCAGGTACCAATGTGAAATTTTAATATGTTGTGGGGAATTAGTCAAGATTAATTGGTAGAAATTTTTTTTCCAATATCTTTATTCATTCAATAGTGCTGCCGAGTTTACGAAAATCAGAAAATCGAAAAATCTTTAAACCCAATTCTCGAAACTACACTTTTGCGAATACGTTGTTTCATTATTAAGGCGACGATATAGAGGATAAAAACCACCAATTGTGATTGATATATCACAACTATTTTTTTCTTATATCTAAAAAACGTTTTTATTTTTGAACTTATCGGTCGCAATAAACGAACAATCTGTGCATCAATATGTACAAATTTTATTGCAAAATTGGTCGCTATATCAGAAATGTCGTAATAACCGAAGTCGTTTTAAGCGAATATTTTTATATAGGAACAAAGGCAAGTTCAACTATTACTTTGATTTTATGACGCTATAGGCGAAATGTCGTTATAACCGAGGGCGTTATAAGTGAATTTCACTGTATATATATATATAAATTTTTTTTTTTTTGTTTTTTTGTCTCCGCTTATCATATATAGTCGTTTGGCACAAAAATTTTTCCGAAATTCCGAGATGAAGCCCATTGCAATAGGTAGATTTTTATATGAAATCTACCTAAAAGGGACTGCACCAAGAGAGTCTCAACGAATGAAAGGCACGTTGGGAGTCTCAGATACGGGTAGGCATACGTATCTTTTTATCAGCGATGCAACTCTTGCTTTAGGCACAAATAAGGTGGCTCTGAGAGGTCCTATGGTCCAATTTATAACTGGACACGGCAAATTTAGAGAGTACTTGAAGCGTGTTGATGTAACGGACAATGGTTTATGCGCAACATGTGATGTGGATGACACTGCATTACATGTTCTTCTGGATTGCCCTGATTACGAGACCTTAAGGAACGATCTTAAATCGTCCTAATTTGAAAATGGATTTGACGGATTTTTAACAGCATATACACTTAGTATACTGCTGAACACAAAAATGATTCTGGCTTTCAAACAATTTTGCACTGAAGCTCATGAACTGATGCGAGAAAGGAATCAGGTCTAACCCTTCAGGTTAGATCACTTTCTGACATAGTTCTTGATAGTAGAACATACAGTTACTCTGTATGTAAACCATCAACCTCCACGAGGTTAGGGATGGAAACGAGCAACTAAATAAATTTGACTAAGGTAAAATATAACAATTTTACTATCTGATGACAAATAAATGTTTTAGACAAAGTTGTCTCGGCCGATCGATGGTTGAGCTTATGATAAACCCTGTAAAAGTTTTTGAACTAGGAACAGAGGTACGTGCAATTAATGGGTTATGGTGGTGTACACGACATTGGTAGATAAACTTCATTCAATCTTATTGAGGATAAAATTGCGCGGTGGGAGTCAGCGTTAGATAAACTGAATACAATAGTAGACGATTTATTAGGGTTTAGTACGACCTTGTTACGTTCAGCACACAGGGCTACGTTTTTTATATCAGAATTAAGGTTATCAACTAGATTATCTAGTGCAAACGCCTTTCTTTCGCAGTATAGGTGAACGTCATCGGCGTACAGATGTTACTCACAGTAGTTAAGCACATCTGGGAGGTAATTTATAAGGAAAGATAAATAAAATAAAAAAAGACCAAGTGCTCTGTGAAATACCTGATATCACCGGGAGAGTGGCGGACAAGACACCGTCTTATACTTTATATTGGAATCGCTGTAGAGGAGAAATTGTACTTTAGTTTCACCATATGTGAACGGAAGATATGTTGATGTGGTGTTTCTTCATCAGGTTTTCCAGATTTTAAAATGTAGCATAACTGCATCAATTAGTTTTGCGATCGATGAAAGGATGCAGATTGGGCTGTATGATTTTCCTTTTTTTCGACTTTTCAGTTTTTAAGCTGAAGAGTATTCAGATATGTATTTGAATGTAGTAGTAAAATAATTCAATTCGTTGGGTCGTTTGTTTGAGCATGATAGCTGAGATGCTATCAGGTCCAATAACCTTTGTTGCCTTGAATTTTCTTATCGCATTCTCAACTTCTTCTTTAAAAAATACGATAGCTGATAACATATCAGGAATAAGATTCGGCAGATCTCTTAAGAATGATTTGGTTTCCTTCTCGTGTTAACGTAGTTTTATGTAAACTGTGTGTTAAATTTTTTGGAGCATTTTTTAGAATTTTCAGTTGGGATAACAATGAATGAGGTCATGCAGTTATTGCCAAGTTGCCAAGAATAAGTTAAGCTCTTAATGACTTTCCTGAAACTTTTGATTGTTCCAAGACTTGATTCAGTAAGCCTATCCATTTATTTCTTTTCTGTTCTACAAATAATCTAGCACATAATTTATTTATTAAGTTAGGGCACACTAGATGCAGCTGGCGCAGCCGCCTTACGAAACTCATCTATTTAGATAAAATCGCTTCCTGTGAAAAGTTTGGTTTAAAGTTTTTAAATCTACCGTCGAAAATGTAGCGAGCTCTAGCTTTATTAAAAATTTCTTTGAATTTTTTCCTTAGAGTTGACCGATTTTATTTGATTGATAGAAGAATGGCTTAAAGTTCAATTCTTCATTCTGCAATTGGTAGTTACATACTGGCATAAGAAACATCTGGAGATGAGTGTGAGTTTTTGTTACACTGGTTGACCGTTGTAAAATTGGAGCCATTAATTTGATTAGTAATATTTTTTATATGTCGGAGTTCAGGCAGGAATGTCATAGATCATGGTGTGGATTGACATCTTGAAGTGTCAGAGTCTTCTATTTTTTATAAAATATGTTGTGTATCATGAGTTACAATATGTGTCACACCAACACATTCAAACATTTTGAGACTAAAGTCCCAAAACAGCATGCGTTCTAAGGTGTTGATTGGACGCAAACATTTTTTTTAAAGAATGGAACAACAAAGCCTATCACATATTAAAATATGTTATCAAGCCTATCACATATTTAAATATTTTATCATATGATTGAGAAAAGAAAATAGCAAAAAGCAAACATTTTAGAAATATTTGCACGAACAAAACTAAAATTCCTTGATAATGTGACGTACTCTTTTCCTCAGCGATTGAAGCCCAGATGTTGAGTTATATGAAAGCTCGTTTCTTCGGTCATGTAATAACGTGTCAACATCAAGGAATATACCACAGCTAAGATTGAGGATGCTATCGTGCATACAGTTACCCGTAAATTTTCACCTTGGTTAGTGATATCTCACTGCTATTGCCAATGGAATGTGATATCTCACGTTAACTCGTATTTCAATAGCAGTGACTGGAGAACGCGGGTCTTCTCACATCTACAGATACAAAATATCGATCGACTTTACGGATTTTATCCTGTCTTATTATAAGCCAGTTGCTACTTCAGGTCATTAGACCTATGATCCCTCTTGACGAACTTTAGAGTATTATTTCATTTTTAATCACCCGCGAAACACTGGTATCCAATCTAATGATATTTCTTCTTGAGTCTGCGAAAATTCTGGGATCTATAACATTTTAACACTTTATTAAATTCGAAATTATAGAAGTAGGAACTATTTAAACCAATCCGGTTGTAACTAAAAATATCAATGATAAAGTCGAATCTCATTTGCTTTTCCTCTGCTGAAATCTTACTAATTTAAGTAGTTTTCAGATCGCTTTTCATCAAGATATGCTTATCTTGATGTTTTAAAACGGGGACCACTTTTGATTGTTTTGTTGCCTACTTTCAAGATATACATAAATGAATTTAGTTTAACAATATAAGAATATGTTACCTGAACACCATTATATTTAGGTTGATTATCATCTTCTATATCTTCGTCATTATCATCTAAAATAATTTCCTTCAAATCGAATACGGTTTGTTCGTCGTCTTCAGTCTTTTCATCATTTTCCACCGGACTGTTTACCTCGTTCAACAATTTATCACTATTGTTTGTAGGAATGTTTCTTTTCTGAAACTGTCGTTTCTTTTTTCGGAAAACTTGTTCCGTCCTCAAATCATCCATAAACTTATCAAATTCTACATTTAATTTTAGCTTATTCTTCTCCTCAATTAGAACTTTCTTTATTTCCGTTACTTTGTATTGTAATGAAATCCAATCTTTAGCATTTTCTAATTCTTTTTCTTGTATTTTAATATCATTCTCAAACTTGGAAATATTTAATTCAAGATTTTGTTTTTTATTCATTTCAAAATCTGATAACCATTTTAATGAGCCACAAAGCAAGCTTAATGTTTTACCTGTCCCTGTCGGACTTTCTAATATTCCAGTTTCTTTGTTTTCTAATATATTATATAAAGCAATCATAAAATTTTGCTGCACTTCATATGGTGGAAATGGAAAATTAAAATCTATTTGATTCATTATTTATATTTATATAATCAAAAAAGTTAACGACAAAATATAAACAAACGGAACCGCGAAATATAAATTAAATTTTGACATTTAATGACAACAAACACTATTTTTACATTATGTGGAAAATAGCGGAACTAAAAAGCATTTGGGGTGTGTTCCTTTTTTTAGAAACATATTCAAACCTGTGAATACGTTAAATTTCTACTGAACAAAATTTATTTGAAAAATAATCTTTACAAGTGTAAAACAATAAACTTAAAACTTTCTTAAATTAAAAAATAAAATGGAAATCATTTCCAAAAGAAGACGGATAAATAAAAGGAGTGAAAAACAATTGTTTTCATTCTAGAACTTTTGTTGTATATTTAAAGCGCAGCATATGGTAGATTTCTGATCACCGAGCACTTGTGATGTGACTCAAAACTACTGATTATGATAAAACAAGGTAACATTGGTTGATATTTAATTGCTAAGAGCAAAACTTAATATTATTCTAAAATTACAAATTATGTATATAGTACAATGCAGACATTTTGGTGGCAAATTGAGAGGTTACAAACCAGAACACTTGATTCACATCGGCTTATGGAATTCCTCCTAAAATTGTAAATAGCTTTGAAACGAAATTGCAAATAACAGAAAGTCTAAGTGATTTTCCTATGTGACGCAAATTTACGGTGTATACTCGTTCTCTGGAAGCACCAACATCCAAAATCCCAGGTGAGTTGATTGATTGAATTATGGACTATTGATATGATTGAATTACGGACTATTGATATTCTCAAATAATCTGCTCAATACTTTGACCTTACGGGTGAATTTAATAATATAAAATTAATCCGGGTGAATTCAATAATATAAAATAACAAGGCATTTTTAATTTTGGCTTGAAAAATTTTATTAAAATTATTTTTATTGTTTTACGTTTTTATTATATATACATACATACTACATAGTATAGAATATAGATACATAATTTATTATAGAAGTTTTTTTATATCGTTTTAAATTTCAGCATGTATCATTATTAATCGACATTTTATTTAAATATATCTTATCATCACTGATTATTTCTATGAGCCTTTTATATATTTGTTCGATTTTTAATTTCTAAAATAAAATGTACTGTCAAATTCTCAAAAACAACTGCCTCTGTTTCTAGCTTGGTACCCAAAACGGCAAAACGAAACATTTCCATTCATCACAATAAAGTCAGAAATTCTCAAAATAACTTCATTGTTTTTCAATTGAACTATAGAGTCATTCATTTTTATCGATTGACTATTATACTCATTGGTATGACGAACTGTTCCTGCAAAAATACATCTTTTAAATATAGGTCCTGGCGCGTCATCTCTTTGCACAAACTAGCCAACAATTGGACATAGGTTTTCACATCACTTTCATAAAGTCCTGTTCCTTAAGGTATTGCTCCATTTGTGGTTTTTGTAACATTCGGTGTTAACGAAACACGACCAAAAAGAGATTTACAGTATAATGAGCACATTTCTGAGTTTGAAGAGTTCTCTTTCTCTATATAGCTATTAAAATTCAACCACTTTATTAAATTTTCTACTATTTGAACATCTGGATTTTCGGACTTTTGATTTATCTCTTTGACTTAAAAATATTAAAAATATTACTTTCATAAGGAAATGCGAATGTTGCCCATAAGGGCAATTCGGCGTACAGATTCACATAAATGAATAGCACTAAGCAAGTTAAATGTTGCTCCAGCAACATCGTTCTTTAATTGAATTTCTGCCACAAATTGATAAATACCAATTCGCATTGATTCAAAGCAGTTTGAGAACTATTTATCTTAAACAGTACGTGAGGACTGCGTATCAACAGTACAAATGGATTTAAACGATATTTATCTAACGCTAACCTTTAAAACACGAAAAACTATAGTACAAAGTCTTTGATAACCATTCAGCTGCCTTCCATTTATTTCTCTGTACATGATATACGATTCAAAACGATAGGTTATTCTATCAAAATTTGGTTTTTGCGATAGGAAACGATCAAAATGCAAATGCATTACATTAATACAAAATAAAATATTGTGAAATTCCTATAGAAAACGATTCAAAACGATAGGATAATACACTAAAATTCGGCTTTTACGAGAAAAAAAACGATTAAAACGGATAGGAATAACCAGAAAATAAAATAATGTGAAATAACCCATTGAAAACGATTCAAAACGATAGGATATTGCACTAAAATTCGGCTTTTACGATAAGAAACGATTAAAACGAATGAATTAACAGAAAAAAAAATAATGTGAAATAACCCATTGAAAACGATTCAAAACGATAGGATATTGCACTAAAATTCGGCTTTTACGATAAGAAATTATTAAAACGGATAGGAATTAACAGAAAAAAAATAATGTGAAATAAAATAACCCATTGAAAACGATTCAAAACGATAGGATATTGCACTAAAATTCGCCTTTTACGATAAGAAACGATTAAAACGGATAGGAATAAAGTAATAAACAAAAAAAAATAATGTGAAATAACCCATTGAAAACGATTGAAAACGATAGGATATTGCACTAAAATTTGGCTTTTACGATAAGAAACGATCAAAACGGATAGGAATTAACAGAAAATAAAATAATGTGAAATATCCCATTGAAAACGATTCAGAACGATAGGATAATCTACCAAAAAACGATAGGAAACGATTAAAGCGATACATTCTATCGGAAAAAAAACGATACATCCCCATCCATTTTCATTCAAAAACCGCATAGAAAACGATAGAAAACGGTTCTATTACTTCGGTCTGAAAGACCTAAGTATTACATTCATGAGCTCAAAGTGAAATTCTTACCCCCAGTTTTTTTGGCATTTCTCGACGTTTTAGGACCTACTGATTCTAAAAAAGCAAAAAAAAAAAAAAATGTGTCTGTCTGTCGGCCGTCCGGCCGTCCGGCCGTCACAACCGACGAAATCTAGAAAACCGCTGGACGGATTTCAAAATTTTTTTTTCTAAAAATAGGTTTACTCAATGGGAAGAGCCGAAAGGACGATGTGTTCGATAACTGTACCGGAAGTGTGTCAAAAAAATCGTCAAGTGTGTCAAAACAAGGAAATTTGCATATTTTTTGCTTAAAAAACGTTCATTTTAAGTGATTACGAGTAGGAACATTGAATTTGGAGAAATTTTGATGGTCGGGATTGCTATGTGAGACCAAAATCTAGATTATTGCATTATAAGTTTGTCAAAAATTGTTGTCAAGTGTGTCAAAAGAAAGATTTTTATTTATTTTTTTACCTAATTTTTTGGAAAAAAAATAAAATCAATTGTTTGTTTGAAATGAAGTTACTTCGGTTTTATTATTATTATTGAGAAGTATGGCATTATAAGTTTGTCAAAAAATGTTGTCAAGTGTGTCAAAAGAAAGATTTTTATTTATTTTTTTACCTAATTTTTTGAAAAAAAAAAATATAATTTATTGTTTGTTTGAAATGAAGTTTTATTATTATTATTGAGAATTATGGCATTAAAGTTTGTCAAAAAAATGTTGCCAAGTGTGTCAAAAGATTTTTATTTAGTTTTTTACCCAATTTTTCGGAAAAAAATAAAATTGTTTCTTTGAAATGAAGTTTTATTATTATTATTGAGAATTATGGCATTATAAGTTTGTCAAAAAAATGTTGTCAAGTGTGTCAAAAGAAAGATTTTTATTTATTTTTTTACCTAATTTTTTGAAAAAAAAAATATAATTTATTGTTTGTTTGAAATGAAGTTTTATTATTATTATTGAGAATTATGGCATTATAAGTTTGTCAAAAAATAATGTCAAGTGTGTCAAAAAATGATTTCATTTATTTTCAGCCAAATTTAAAAAAAAAAATGTAGCTGTTTTTATGACGGAAATGTAATTTAAAATGAAATTGGACATGGAAATTTTTGAATTTGTTATAGTTTTTGAAATATTTTTGGAATTTTGAAAAAGTTTGTATTTTTGATTTTGTAATAATTTTTGCAATATTTTTAGAATTTTGGAAAAAGTTTGAATTTTTAAGAATTTTTGAAATATTATTGGAATTTAGAAAAAATTTAAATATTTGATTTTATTCTAATTTTTGGAATATTTTTGGAATTTTGAAAAAGTTTGATTTTATTTAATTTTTACAATATTTTTGGAATTTTGATTATAATTTTCCGGGATCGTATTGATGTTTCGTGTTAGTTTTGTAATAAATTTTTAAACAGAGATAAAAAATACTTGTACTTTAACAAAGAGTTATGTTTGATATACATCGCTGCCCAAAACTAAAAACCATGTCCTTATAAAAGTTTTTTGCCGAAAACTATATCAAAATCCTTAACCCAGACCGAAGTCTTGATATCTCAGAGCTGTGAGATTTCAGCCCCTCCATATTTTTTTCACTAGATTTTCATTTCTATCAAAAAATAACGATAAGAAACAGCCAAAAAAGACAGAAATTGCATCCGCCACAAAAGGCAAAACGTAAGAGTCCGCATCGGTTTCTATGGGAAAAAACGATTCCAACCCATTAATTCTCATTCAAAAACCGCATAGGAAACGATAGAAAACGGTCTATCGTTTTGCCGTTTTGGGTACCAAGCTAGAAACAGAGGCAGTTGTTTTTGAGAATTTGACAGTATGTACATTTTATTTTAGAAATTAAAAATCGAACAAATATATAAAAAGTCCAAGCGGCACGTATATCCGCTAGAAATAGGTAGATTTCGAGATCAGACAGTTTTGTGTGCCAGTAGAATCTGATGTATCAGGTTAGTTTAAACAACACAAACTAATTTAAAACAGATATCGAACAAATTTTAAAAAGAAAATTAGCTACACATAAGTAAAACTATATCTATCCAATTTTGCAACAAACAAATATCAAATCTACCACAGAACATGTATGTGACAATTTATGACACAAACTACGCTATATCATATGTCGTCCAATTACTGCAAAATATCAAAATAGCTTATTTCTAAGAAAAAAAATTAATTTCTTCTATTCAAACCTTTTTATTTTTTTTCATTGACTGTTATAAGGTTTTTGAAAATTGTAGTTATGGATTGTTGCAAGCTTTTTTGTTGAAGCCAACAAGTCAAAAACCTCTAACTGCAGAGGGTTATATTTATACGAAACGGATTAAAATGTTTCCACAGGTTCTAAATTTATGAAGATTTTAAAAATAATAGTATCCAAACGGCCGTTATAACGGATTAAAAAAACGAATTTTTTTTCTAGTATAAAGCCTCTAGTTATTTAACCATGTGTCAGATTTTTCTGATTTACGAACTTGTCCAAGATATTAATAAAACACACATGTTTACGGAAGGTTTTTTGATCTGGCTCCACAAATGCGACCGTGAGAGTGCCGGTTGATTCAAACGCATTTTGTGTTTTACAAGCTTTTTTGTTGGGGCCGCTCACTCAGAAACCTCCAACTGCAGAGGTCTTTTTTTGAAAGAAACTGATTAAAAAGGTTTTAAAGATTCTAAATTTATGAAGTTTTTAAAAATATTAGAATCCACACGGCCGTTATAACGGATCTAAAAAACAGCATTTTTTTCTAGTATAAAGCCTCGAGTTTCTTAACCATGTGTCGGATTTGGCTGATTTACGAACTTTTTCAAGATATTAATAAAACGCACATTTTTAGAAAAGGTTTTTTGATCTGGCTTTACAAATGCGACCGTGAGAGTGCCGGTTGTTTAAAAAAAAACTTTTTTTTGCAAATTTTTTTGTTGGAGCCGCTCACTCAGGAACCTCTTACTGTAGAGGTCTATTTTTAAAACAAATTGATAAAAAAGATTCCAAAGATTCTAAATTTGTTAACTTTTTTAAAATATTAGTATCCAAACGGCCGTTGTAACGATCTTAAAAAATCAATTTTTTTTAGAAAAAAGGCTCTAGTTCCTTAACCACTTGTCGGATTTTGCTGATTCACGAACTCGTCCGAGATATTAATAGAACACACATGTACAGAAATTTTTTTTATCTACCTCAACAAATGCGACCGTGAGAGTGCCGGTCGTTTTCGTTATATCTCATATCGTGTATATATATATATATATATATATATATATATATATATATATATATATATATATATATATATATATATATATATATATATATATATATATATATATAAATATATATATATATATATATATATATATATATATATATATATATATATATATATATATAGATATATATATATATATATATATATATATATATATATATATATATATATATATATATATATATATATATATATATATATATATATATATATATATATATATATATATATAAATTTTTTTTTTTGTTTTTTCGTCTCCGCTTATCATATATAGTCGTTTGGCACAAACATTTTTCCGAAATTCCGAGATGAAGCCCATTGCAATAGGTAGATTTTTGTATGAAATCTACCTAAATATATTTAAATAAAATGTCGATTAATAATGATACATGCTGAAATTTAAAACGATATAAAAAAACTTCTATAATAAATTATGTATCTATATTCTATACGTATATAGATACATAATTTATTATAGTATGTATTATACATACATACTATATTCTATAGTATGTATGTATATATAAAAAAACGTAAAACAATAAAAATAATTTTAATAAAAATTTTCAAGCCAATATTAAAAATGCCTTGTTATTTTATATTATTGAATTCACCCGGATTGATTTTATATTATTAAATTCACCCATAAGGTCAAAGTATTGAGCAGATTATTAAAAGGTTACAAAAATCAAAAAATTATAAAAGGTTACAAAAATCTAAACAAAACTCGGCATGAAAATTGAGATGATAAGAAACGGTTAGATTTATTAGACTTTTATGAAAAAAACATCTCAATCGTAAATTTCAGATTCAACCCGATAGAAATCTGATGGCGGAAAAAAACGATAGGCTACGATTGGTGTTACATATGGAATGTAGGATAGACGCTTAAAACATTTTCAGTTTTACCAAAAAATTTCAATCGAAAACTTCAGATTCAGAACGATTAACAACGATAGAAATTCTATCGTAAAAAACCCATTGAAACCAAATCTAAAAATATGGCGGGGCTTAAATCTCAAGCTCTGAGATATCAAGACTTCGGTTTTGGTTAAGGGTTTTGATATAGTTTTCGGCATAAAACTTTTATGAGGACATGGTTTTAGTTTTGGGCAGCAATGTATATCAAAAATAAAACTATTTGTCAAACTACATGTATTTTTTTATCTCGGTTTAGAAATTTATTACAAAACTAACACGAAACATCAATACGTTGCTGGAAAATAATAACAGATCATAAATTAATATAATTTAGTGAAAAGATGATACAATCAGCAAACTACTCAATACCTCTCCATTTAGCGTTTCGAGAAAATATTACAAAATCACAAATTCATATTTCTTTCGAAATGAAATCAAACTTTTTTCAAAATTCTAAAAATATTCCGAATATTATTACAAAACCAAAGATTAAACTTTTTTCAAAAATTCTGAAAATTTGCAAAAATTATAACAAAATCAAAAATTGAAACTTTTTTCAAAATTCCAAAATTATTCCAAAAATTAGAATAAACTCAAATATTTAAACTTTTTGTAAATTCTAATAATTTTCCAAAAATTCTTAAAAATTCCTAAAAGTTCAAACTTTTTCCAAAATTCTAAAAATATTCCGAAAACTCTTACAAAATCAAAGATTGAAACTTTTTTCAAAATTACAAAACTATTTCAAAAACTATAACAAATTAAAAAATTTCCATGTCACATACAAACAGCTAAATTTTTTTTTTTTCAAAAAATTGGCTAAAAAATAAATGAAATCATTTTTTTGACATACTTGACAAACTTATAATGCAATAATTCTCTATAATAATAATAAAATTTCTTGTCATACAAATAATTAATTTTGTTTTTTCCAAAAAATTGAGTAAAAAAATAAATAAAAATCTTTCTTTTGACACACTTGACAACATTTTTTTGACAAACTTATAATGCAATAATCTAGATTTTGGTCTCACATACCAATCCCAACCATCAAGATTTCTTTAAATTCAATGTTACTATTCCTAATCGTTTCGTTTCTATTCGTAATCGTAAGCGTTTTTCCTTGTTTTGACACACTTGACGATTTTTTTGACACACTTCCTGTACAGTTATCGAACACATCGTCCTTTCGGCTCTTCCCATTTAGTAAACCTAATTTAAGAAAAAAAATTTGAAATCCGTCCAGCCGTTTTCTAGATTTCGTCGGCTGTGACGGCCGGCCGGCAGACAGACATACATTTTTTTTTTTTTAGAATCAGTAGGTCCCAAAACGTCGAGAAATGCCAAAAAAAGTGGGGGTAAGAATTTCACTTTTGGCTCATGAATGCAATACTTTTTTTCAAAACCGGTTTTTTCAAAACCGAAGTAATATCCCATAGGTGACGGTAGATGCCGATTCGTTTGTTTTTCTTGAAAAAATTTCAATCGTTAATTTGAGTTTCAAACCGATAGAAATCTGATGGCGGAAAAATATGGTAGGTTACGATTGGTGTTACACATGGAATGTTTTCTATCGTACATTCCATGTGTAACGCCAATCGTTTAAAAACTTGTTTAGTTTTACAAAAAAATTTCAATCAAAAACTTCAGATTCAGAAAGATTAACGACGATTGAAATTCTATCGTAAAAAACTCATTGAAACCAAATCTGAAATACCCCATAGGTTTCGGTTGACTACAATTGGTTTGTTTTTCTTGAAAAAATTTCATTCTTAAATTTCAGATTCAAGCCGATAGGAATCTGATGCCGGAAAAATACGATTGGTGCTACACATGGAATGTACGATAAAAAACTATTCAAAACTTGTTCAGTTTTACCAAAAAATTTCAAGTCGTGATCTTCAGATTTAAAACGATTAACTACGATAGAAATTCTATCGTAAAAAAACCATTGAAACCGAGAAGTAAAAAGTCTTATAGATAACGATAGATTACGATTGGTTGATTTCTCCTCAAAATATCTCAATCGTAAATTTCAGATTCATACCGATAGAAATCTAATGACGGGAAAATACGATAAGTTACGATTGGTGCTATATATGTAATGTCGGATAGAAAACGATTCAAAACTTTTTCAATTTCACCAAAAAAAATTTCAATCTTGATCTTCTGATTCAAAACGATTAACTACGATAGAAATTCTATCGTAGAAAAACCATTGAAACCGAAAATTGAAAAATCCTATAGGTTACGATAGATTACGGTACGTTTTCTATTTGGCAGATATAGTCTATGCGTTTAAAATGATTAAATCCGATAGAAACGGATAGCAAACGATAGTAAACTATTCGTTTTCAATCGTTTTCTATCGATTTTTTTACAAGGGGAGAACAATACAGTAGCAACATTCCTAAAACTCCAACGGTTGGTTATATAAATTTCCAGTACAAACACAGCGTCCAAAATAATACAAAATTTCTCTTATATAACACTTAAATCATTCAAAATTAAAATAAAATTTTTATTTACGCGGTTTTATCTTTACGATACAACGTTTCGTTTACTTAATTAAATAAATTTTCATTTATCATAATCACATTCCACTATCGCAATCTACTTTAAAATAACTTAACATTCTTGCAAGTTGCACTCTAATAAAAAAACTAATTCTCATTGTCGCAAAAGGAATTTCTTATATATAATTCTGCCTAATTTTTCAGATATTCTAGGTAAATCCAAAAATTTCTATATACAATGAAAACAATGAAATTTTTTAATGTTTTTTACTTTGACCTGTTTTCTTGGAAGCCATGAATTTAAATTCAAGATTTTATTAAGAGTTTAGCAATGGATCTAACCATTATGTAGTTTAGAATTCTAAGACACTAGAAATGAATGTATTCAATTGAATAGAATGAAAAATTGCCATGAATTTATTTTTGAAATATTTTATATAGGGGAAATCATTGAATAAATATATAAGGAAGTGTCGCTACGTGTACGTACACAAATAATCGGTGAAGCATTTTTTTTTTAAATTTTTTGTTAAGTTTGCCAATCTGTCAATGTCATTTCATTTGTTTACGTCGTATTTCAAAACAAACTAAAGAGTTTTTTTCTGTATTTTGTTCTTAAAGTATTGAATTGTAATTCAGTTTTATACAAATTAGTATTTAAACTGTTTTTTTTACAACAATTAATTGTGTTTATATAGTTATTTATTCATAAAAATGGCGTACTGCATCAAAACATGTAAAAAAATTGTCAACATTCCAAAGCATTTTGCTGCTAAAATTACAATTATCAGATAAGGATATGTTGATAAAAAATGTTAAAAAAACAATTTAGTATATATTTTTAATATATTTACAATAAGTTTGTGTCACAAAATTAATTATTTTCTAATTTAATTTTTTCCTTAATTTCTCAAATGTAAGTTTGCCAAAATGTCAAAACAATTTTGTTGGACACGCCCATTCACAGGGATTGTATAAAGTTACTGTTTGTTATGAAAAATGTGTGTAAAAAATATAAATTTGAATATGATTTAAAGTTTAAACGGATTTGATCTAAAATTTTTAATAGTGTAAACATGTATAACGGGTAGGGTGTTTCATTTTTACATGCAAAAAATAAAATGTAGAATTTTTTGCAAACTTTGCTCACGCCGTGAGTCTCAGTGATGTAAAAGATATATATGCCAAATTTCAAGAAGATTGGATAATATTTAGAGGTTGCACACTTTGACCAGTTTTATAAAAGTTTATGTAAATTTAAAGTAAATTTCACTAAATATAGCTTAAAGTGATCAATGTGTGCAACCCCTAAACATTATCCAATTTTCTTGAAATTTGGCAAATATATCTTTTACATCACTGAGACTTGGGGCGTAAGCAAAGTCATATGAAAATCAAATCTTTGGAAAATGAAACACCCTAATAACGGGGATATTACTTTTACTTAGGCGCCAAAAATTTCTTTTTTTATTTGATAGAGAATCACTCACTGAAGTGAATAAAACCAAAACGAGTTGTATCGGAGCCCCGGGGTCCAAGATACAGGCCTTTGAAAAAAGCAAAATCCATACAAAATTGCACTGGTTTTGACAAAAAATTTTTATATTTTACTTATTTTTGCGTTATTTCCTATGTGCTTATAAGATAAACAATCAAAACTGTCCCTTTTACTAAATTTTCTTAATTTACGATAAAAATAATAAAAAAAAAATCCACTCGCGCCTAAGATAAAGTAATCTTGCCTGTATAACGATAAGGATTTTCAATTTATCTACGATGTTTATACATTACTTCGGTCTGAAAGACCTAAGTATTACATTCATGAACTCAAATTCTTACCCCCACTTTTTTGGCATTTCTCGACGTTTTAGGACCTACTGATTCTAAAAAAGCAAAAAAAAAAAATGTGTGTCTGTCTGTCGGCCGTCCGGCCGTCACAACCGACGAAATCTAGAAAACCGCTGGACGGATTTCAAAAATTTTTTTTTCTAAAAATAGGTTTACTCAATGGGAAGAGCCGAAAGGACGATGTGTTCGATAACTGTACCGGAAGTGTGTCAAAAAAATCGTCAAGTGAGTCAAAACAAGGAAATTTGCATATTTTTTGCTTAAACGTTCATTTTAAGTGATTACGAGTAGGAACATTGAATTTGGAGAGATCTTGATGGTCGGGATTAGTATGTGAGACCAAAATCTTGATTATTGCATTATAAGTTTGTCAAAAAAAAGTTGTCAAGTGTGTCAAAAAAAAGATTTTTATTTATTTTTTACCCAATTTTTTGGAAAAAAAATAAAATTAATTGTTTGTTTGAAATGAAGTTTTATTATTATTATTGAGAATTATGGCATTATAGGTTTGTCAAAAAAATGTTGTCAAGTGTGTCAAAAGATTTTTATTTAGTTTTTTACCTAATTTTGGGAAAAAATAACATTGTTTGTTTGAAATGAAATTTTATTATGATTATTGAGAATTATGGCATTATAAGTTTGTCAAAAAATGTTGTCAAGTGTGTCAAAAGAACGGTTTTTATTTATTTTTTACCCTGTTTTCTTAGAAAAAAATAAAATTAATAGTTCGTATGACATGATATTTTATTATTATTATAGAGAATTATGGCATTATAAGTTTGTCAAAAAATAATGTCAAGTGTGTCAAAAAATGATTTCATTTAATTTTTTAGCCAATTTTTTGGGAAAAAAAATGTAGCTGTTTTTATGACGTAAATGTAATTTAAAATGAAATTGGACATGGAAATTTTTGAATTTGTTATAGGTTTTGAAATATTTTTGGAATTTTGAAAAAGTTTGTATATTTGATTTTGTAATAATTTTTGCAATATTTTTAGAATTTCGGCAAAAGTTTTAATTTTTGATTTTGTAAGAATTTTGGAATATTTTTAGAACTTTGAAAAATTTTAAATTTTTGATTTTATTATAATTTTTGGAATTTTGAAAAAATTTATAAATTTTTGATTTTGTAATAATTTTTGCAATATTTTTAAATTTTGGAAAAAGTTTGAATTTTTAAGAATTTTTGAAATATTATTGGAATTTAGATTGAAATATTTGATTTTATTCTAATTTTTGGAATATTTTTGGAATTTTGAAAAAGTTTGATTTTACTTAATTTAACAATATTTTTGGAATTTTGATTATAATTTTCCGGCAACGTATTGATGTTTCGTGTTAGTTTTGTAATAACTTTTTAAACAGAGATAAAAAGTACTTGAACTTTAACAAAGAGTTATGTTTGATATACATCGCTGCCCAAAACTAAAAACCATGTCCTCATAAAAGTATTTTGCCGAAAACTATATACAAATCCTTAACCCAGACCGAAGTCTTGATATCTCAGAGCTGTGAGATTTCAGCCCCTCAATATTTTATTATTAGTTTATTAGTCGAAGTATGGTTATAAACATAAATTAAAATCGAATTTTTAAACCAATAGACAGTACAAGCTAATTTCGTCAATATTTAGGAACAGTCATCTTTTAAAGTGGGTTTAAAGGTACTTTGGAGTATTTTCAACCTATGCCAATTTCGTTATATTCAAAAAATGGCAACTGTTAGAAAAAACTGAATACGATAGAGATTTTAGATAAGTTTATAGAAGTTAGTTCATAGAAGTTTTGTAGTTAAATAAAAATATTTGCTTAGAGAGGGGACAGCTTTACAAATCTGTATTCGTAAAGATGTGTTCATTTGTATTGCTGGTAATGATGTTAGACTGTTGTTAGTGTGATAATATTGCTGAAGATGATGGCACACAATTTTGCTTTTATGTATTTAATGTTTAAAAATATCGAGAAAAAAATTATTAAAATAAAATCAACAAAAAATATAACTTATTCATTATCTTTTATTTAAGTAGGAAACGGGTAAAAATACATTTTAAGACAAATTTTTCCTAAAATAACGATTAGTTTAAACGAGAAATAAATAAAATTTTGAATAAAATCTACTTATTTCAAAGAACAGTTCATGCTGCCACCTAAGTTATGTTTGTGTAACTATATACACAGTACCACCCTACGATTAAATACAAACACCATCAAACGCACCAATACTACAAATTAGATGCTTCACTCAAAAAGTCTAGTTACTTTTCCTTAGATATTTATTCAATGGGGGAAATAGATATTCATATATAATATAACGAGTCGTCAAATAATAGTCGATTATTTTTCATAATCATTATTACGAAATACGAATGTCATTTGATTTTTGACCTCAAATGGCATGAGTGGTTGAAAAATAATCGACTAATAATTTGATGACGAGTTGTATTTAGCAGACAATTTAACGAACAGAAATAGTAACATTATTTCATACAACAGATTCCTTTGTTGTCAAACAAAATTAAATATTATTTCATCTTTATATGCGCCGCGCCTAAAATGTTATAAATTTGTAATTTATTTTTGAAAAATAAACATAAACATGCAATCATTTATGAATGAAAACGGACATTTTTACTATTTGCAAATTGCATTTTCACATAATTTGGTATGTGCATTTTGGTTTTAAATTAATATATTAAGTAGGCGGAAAATATTCGAAAATATTCGCTGTTCCTTCCTACCAGAAAAAAATAATCGAAACAAATCGTTTTGATTTGCTAAAAAATAGTAAATGAAGCGTTTTGATTGGACCTTATTGAAACTTTTTTAGAGAGTTGAATTGTCAATACAATTTTGTTTTTTATTTCATTGTGATTATGTAGAATCGTAACATTACCCTCCACTTAAGCCTGTTTGTCCCGAACAGGTTTTAAATATCTCCTTCAATTTTTACATCCCGTTTTTATTTCTTTGTCTATTTCTCACACTGTTTAGAATGCGTTAATCCCTTAGAACGAATCACTAATCCCATACTGATTATAACTAATCGACGAAGCCGTTCGCCTTCATGAAGCCCATCCCAAAAACCACTTCATCCATAATGTTTGGCACTAGCACCTCTTATGGAAAGCATAGTTATTCCCTATAAAATTCAGTTGAAATAAAGTTCAACGATTCTTTTACCTACTACTTCAGCGTGTTCTCCAGGTACTGTTTGCAGTTTTAATCCATCTGATGATTCCACACCACCGCCAATCAAACTTTTGCGAACGAATGTATCGTCTATCCAGTGTCATGAAGCAACTTTTATCTTCGATTTGTCCTTTAATACCCAAACTTGCACCAGTTACTGCCATTCTCGAAATTGGGATGTAGGTATCATTCTTCTCACTTGTTGGCTTTACATTTTAACCTTCGCTGAAAAAAAATGCACTAAAATAATAAATAAAGTTGTTCGTTGTTTTAATAAACAGCAATCAATTCATTAATAAAATAAAATTATTCGTAGTTAATATTAATAAATTGTTTATTAAACCAACGATATTTTTTTTGAACTAACGATATTGTTTATTGAGCCAACGGAAGCAGATCAATAATTGCTGTTTTTTAATTTAACGGACAATTTTATTGGATTTTTTTCAGTGATCAACGGGCCTCCGGGAGACGAAGATCTTTCACGCTTCCTGTTCAAAACTATTTCCACTATTGCAATCTAATTTAAAATAACATTCTCGCAGTCTAATAAAAAACTAATTCTCATTTCGCAAAAGGAATTCCTTATATATAATTCTGCTTATTTTTCAAATACTCTAGGTAAATCCAAATATTTCTATACAATGAAAGCCCAGAAATTTATTTAATGTTTTTGCTTTGACCCATTTTCTCGGAAATAATGTGAAGTTGACTTTTCTTTTGAAATAATGTATAGGGAAAATTGAGGTTGAATACAATTTTGTTTTGTACATATTTCATTGCAATTATGTAGAATCGTATCAATATTTTATATATTCAATTAGAATTGGACATCAAATATCTTGAGTAACAAGAAACAATACCAGCTGGGACCGCTTTACAAATCATGTGTAACTATATCAACCAATAACTGTTCGTGCGTTAGAGGTGATTAACTTGTTATGCAGATTATCTAAGTCTTGTGGTCTTAAACACTTTTAAGTAGGCAGGTGTATATAATTCCTACAGACATACAATAATCTTACCCATTGTCTGGTTGAAAGTTATTATCAAGACCGAATGGGTAAAGTGAAGTAAATTAATTTTCTATATCTTCGCGGAGCACGCTTGAATGGTACAGACATAGTTGAAAGTCTAATATGGGCTATGGTGGATAGATATGGAGATAGAGACTCGAGTCTTATTACAAAATGAGACTCGAGTCTCCACCTTAACGCTACCTCTATAGGGTCTCGGTCTGGTTGCAAATTCTAGCAGGGGTCAACCTGAAACTGATGTTAGCCCAGGACCCCGATTATGGAATGCGATATACGTTGAAAGCACGGTGCTTTTAAAAAAATTTTGTGTACAAACACAAAATTTTTCTTAATTGTATTAGTAATTAAAATAAAAAGTAATGAAATGACAGTAGACCAATATTTTGTGGATATTTTTATGTGGGCATTAATTTTCACTGTGATATTGCAAATAAACATTATCTTTTGAGGTAATGTTTTCATATTGCTTATGAGTCGAAAGTACATAAGAAGGTACAGTTCTTGAGGAATTTGTTGTAGGTTTATAACTTTTAGGTTAAATGAAACCAAAATTAATTTTAATTTATTTGTCGCATGTAAATTGTTTCTTTTTGTAAATTGTTACGGGTTTAAATGATATCGTAGAAGATGCTATTAGTAATGGGATGTGTAGTAAGAAGGGTTACTGCGTCAAAGGAGATTAAATAATGGTATTGGTTAATGAAATAAGTTGAGACTTACTTAGTTTTGATGGCAAATGAGTTTTTAAAGTTAAAGGTGTTTGAAGATATGTGTTTGAGAATCTTGGATAGAAATGTGAACGCTGGATTGTTTTAGTATGTAGTTAGTATGTCACGTTTTAAAATTTTATACCTGCTAAAATCACAGAGTAATAGGTTTAAGTTATTAATATATACTCAGTCTTTGACATGGTTACTGTTGTTTTGGTTGCCGGCATATACATTGGTTAATAATGTTAGCTGCGGTGAATTGGTGATTAAGGTGGAATAGTTGATAGTGCTTGATAAGGTTTGCTATTCTAAAACAAATGATGTCTCTTGTTTTTAGTTGAGTTTGCCGATATGGATTGCTTGTTCTGTGTTCGCTATTAGATTGAAGTCAAAACGATTTTTAGATGAGTAAGAAATAGAGAATTAAGTTTGTTTTGAAAAATGAAGTTGTTTGTTTGAATTTGGTGGATTATAGCAAAAAGAAAGAGGACGTACTTGACTGTTTTGTTCAAACGAACAATAGCGAATAATTCGCTAAATATTTCAGCCCTTAATTTTATTGCTAAATACATATGTTACTTTAGCAATAAATTTAAAGTTTTCCGTAATACATGAAATACATGGGGAGCTCGTGTTTAAGTTTGATAGCATTTCATGTTGTTGCAATATTCATAAATGAAATTTATAGATGTGTTCATGAGCTTAACATTAATCACTTTTTTATTACATCGATTTGCCAAATATTTTTGATTTACTTGAAATAGCGAAACATTGTTTAATAAAGAATTTGGATGTGTGGCATTATAATTAAATGTAACTATATCTACATTCACATATTAATACAACTAACAATTCAAATAATAATTAACAAAAACAAATCATTATTCACTTTTATTGTAAACGAGATTATAATCGAATAAATTTTTGCATAATGGTTGAACAAAAACTATTTGAACTTATTAAAACAATAACAAGAATCCTATTTGTAACACAGTAACAAACAATTTTCTTGAACCGTCAAACGAATTTTTGTTTCAAAATAATTTATAAAAACGTAGTAGTTTTACAAAAAGTAATTGATTTTAGACCAGTATCATTACTATTATACACTTACGCCAAAAATTGAGCTATTGTTTTTTTTTTTTTTTCTTTATTTGAAACAATAAAATTATAGAGATTTATACAATTTTAACAATAACAATTTCTTAAATTTTATGTTTTAATCGTTTATAAAAGCATTGAGATGCTTGTCTATAAACCTTTAGTTTAAGTTAAATTAATAAGTAAAACTTCTTTTCAATAGTTAATAATAAACAATATTTCAAATAATAACAAAAAAATTATACATATAAACAAATATTTTCTAATTTTAATATCAAAATGTTAATTCGATAACTGTACCGGAAGTGTGTCAAAAAAATCGTCAAGTGTGTCAAAACAAGGAAATTTGCATATTTTTTGCTTAAACGTTCATTTTAAGTGATTACGAGTAGGAACATTGAATTTGGAGAGATCTTGATGGTCGGGATTAGTATGTGAGACCAAAATCTTGATTATTGCATTATAAGTTTGTCAAAAAAAAGTTGTCAAGTGTGTCAAAAGAAAGATTTTTATTTATTTTTTACCCAATTTTTTGGAAAAAAAATAAAATTAATTGTTTGTTTGAAATGAAGTTTTATTATTATTATTGAGAATTATGGCATTATAGGTTTGTCAAAAAAATGTTGTCAAGTGTGTCAAAAGATTTTTATTTAGTTTTTTACCTAATTTTGGGAAAAAATAACATTGTTTGTTTGAAATGAAATTTTATTATGATTATTGAGAATTATGGCATTATAAGTTTGTCAAAAAATGTTGTCAAGTGTGTCAAAAGAAAGGTTTTTATTTATTTTTTACCCTGTTTTCTTAGAAAAAAATAAAATTAATAGTTCGTATGACATGATATTTTATTATTATTATAGAGAATTATGGCATTATAAGTTTGTCAAAAAATAATGTCAAGTGTGTCAAAAAATGATTTCATTTAATTTTTTAGCCAATTTTTTGGGAAAAAAAATGTAGCTGTTTTTATGACGTAAATGTAATTTAAAATGAAATTGGACATGGAAATTTTTGAATTTGTTATAGTTTTTGAAATATTTTTGGAATTTTGAAAAAGTTTGTATATTTGATTTTGTAATAATTTTTGCAATATTTTTAGAATTTCGGCAAAAGTTTTAATTTTTGATTTTGTAAGAATTTTGGAATATTTTTAGAACTTTGAAAAATTTTAAATTTTTATTTTATTATAATTTTTGGAATTTTGAAAAAATTTATAAATTTTTGATTTTGTAATAATTTTTGCAATATTTTTAAATTTTGGAAAAAGTTTGAATTTTTAAGAATTTTTGAAATATTATTGGAATTTAGATTGAAATATTTGATTTTATTCTAATTTTTGGAATATTTTTGGAATTTTGAAAAAGTTTGATTTTACTTAATTTAACAATATTTTTGGAATTTTGATTATAATTTTCCGGCAACGTATTGATGTTTCGTGTTAGTTTTGTAATAACTTTTTAAACAGAGATAAAAAGTACTTGAACTTTAACAAAGAGTTATGTTTGATATACATCGCTGCCCAAAACTAAAAACCATGTCCTCATAAAAGTATTTTGCCGAAAACTATATACAAATCCTTAACCCAGACCGAAGTCTTGATATCTCAGAGCTGTGAGATTTCAGCCCCTCCATATTTTATTATTAGTTTATTAGTCGAAGTATGGTTATAAACATAAATTAAAATCGAATTTTTAAACCAATAGACAGTACAAGCTAATTTCGTCAATATTTAGGAACAGTCATCTTTTAAAGTGGGTTTAAAGGTACTTTGGAGTATTTTCAACCTATGCCAATTTCGTTATATTCAAAAAATGGCAACTGTTAGAAAAAACTGAATACGATAGAGATTTTAGATAAGTTTATAGAAGTTAGTTCATAGAAGTTTTGTAGTTAAATAAAAATATTTGCTTAGAGAGAGGACAGCTTTACAAATCTGTATTCGTAAAGATGTGTTCATTTGTATTGCTGGTAATGATGTTAGACTGTTGTTAGTGTGATAATATTGCTGAAGATGATGGCACACAATTTTGCTTTTATGTATTTAATGTTTAAAAATATCGAGAAAAAAATTATTAAAATAAAATCAACAAAAAATATAACTTATTCATTATCTTTTATTTAAGAATAAAGAATTTGGATGTGTGGCATTATAATTAAATGTAACTATATCTACATTCACATATTAATACAACTAACAATTCAAATAATAATTAACAAAAACAAATCATTATTCACTTTTATTGTAAACGAGATTATAATCGAATAAATTTTTGCATAATGGTTGAACAAAAACTATTTGAACTTATTAAAACAATAACAAGAATCCTATTTGTAACACAGTAACAAACAATTTTCTTGAACCGTCAAACGAATTTTTGTTTCAAAATAATTTATAAAAACGTAGTAGTTTTACAAAAAGTAATTGATTTTAGACCAGTATCATTACTATTATACACTTACGCCAAAAATTGAGCTATTGTTTTTTTGTTTTCTTTATTTGAAACAATAAAATTTTAGAGATTTATACAATTTTAACAATAACAATTTCTTAAATTTTATGTTTTAATCGTTTATAAAAGCATTGTGATGCTTGTCTTTAAACCTTTAGTTTAAGTTAAATTAATAAGTAAAACTTCTTTTCAATAGTTAATAATAAACAATATTTCAAATAATAACAAAAAAATTATACATATAAACAAATATTTTCTAATTTTAATATCAAAATGTTAATTTAAAACGAGACGAATTTTGATAAATATGATCTTTTAGTTTTGATTTAAACAAAGAACTCTGTTCCTCATTTTTCAAATTTCTTGGAAGATTATTAAACCAAACTAATCCTCTATAAAAGAAAATCTTCTGAGCTTGAGTTGTGCGACAAAATGAAATATAAAGATCACCAGCTTGTCTTGTTGGATAAGTATGAATATTCTCTATGTTGTTGAGAATAAAATTGTTCTTGATAATTCCATATTTAATTTTAAAAACAAGTAAAATTGTTTCATACACAATTAGCAAGTTAATTGGTAGATTATTTTTGTTATATAAAGTAATAGACGGTGTTAAATAATGTTTATTTATGACACTTTTTAAAGATTTATTCATTAATCTGTATATTTCTTCTATTCTGAAGGATGAACAAGATCCCCAAATTGGTGCCAAGTAACGAATATGACTTAGAATGTGAGCATTATATATCAGGAACTTAATGTGTTGTAGGAGTAAGTTACGAGTTTTGTACAATATAAAAGCTGTTTTTCGAATTTTATCTTTGATACAATTTACATGATATTCCCAATTTAATTTAGAATCAATTACTAAACCCAAAAACATTGTCAAATAAACTCTTGTAATTGTTTTATTATTTAAAAATATCGTATGGTTGTCAGCTTCATTAATGTTTTTATTCTTAATTTGGAAGAGAAGATAATTAGTTTTTGAATCGTTAAGAGAAAGAAATAATTATCGCTTTCGCATTCCATAATCGGAGTCAAGATATTAGTTTCCTTGTGCATCAATAAGGTCTGTTATTTCAAATCATTCTTATTGAAATCTCACTCCGATTCTACGACCTTGACATCATCCTTAGAGATTAGTTTTACTACTCTAATTTCTTCCAAAAAAATGGGCATGTGAATCAATATGGTGAAAACAAGTATTGTAAACACTAATGCTTCAAAACGGATGAATCGAAATCGTTGTAAAATTTGGCGGCGAGGTCAGTCATTTCTAGACGATATGATTCATCAGATCCACATTACAGTTATAGAATTCAGCTGATGCTTAAATTACAAAGAATATGAATTCACTTGACAAGCCCGAAGATGGAAAGTGTACGGATGAAAATTTATCAAACTGTTCCTTAAATGTTTGTGGTATTAATGCGGTATTAAGCCTATTTGTGTTTATGCTACCGCCTCTTGGTAATCGGCAAAAGTAATCAGCAAAAGTAATAAGCCTCGCGTATTTCTTCACATTAGACTCCATGTTAAGAAAATGTTTTTTAATTATATGGGAATTTTTTTGCATTAAATTTCTAGACATTACTTTTGATGGGGAATATTTCGATTAAAATTAAAATCCTAAGTCACGAGTGTATAGTCATTATTTATTGTTTCCAATTAATGCGAAATCAATGACACTTGGGCCGGCAGACACTTGGTCAATAATTTTTATATTTTCACTAATATTATTTCCAATGAAGAAGCATTAAAAAGCCAATTTGTGAGATATGATCGAGGGCCTTTTTTTGCAAACCTTGTACTCCAACAAGACCACCAAACTGTCCTAACCTTGTTAACTTTGCTGTTTGGTGGTAGTGTTGTTGTCAACCAAACTGACAAATGGTTAATGTTGCTTTCACTGAAATTAAAAAATTAAGCTGATATAACAAAAACAGTAGCTAAAATTTATTTATTAACATAATTTATTTTCAACAACAATTCAGCTACCAACTAACAGAATCGGAAGCAATTTTTTTATGTAAATCAAATAAACTACGAAACACATGATGCGCCTGAAGTTTTTCACCATATTTATGTCTTAATCCTTCAGGATCACGTTCATGTATTAGAGCACTCATCCATCCGGCATTTCTTGCCCCTAAGTAATCGGTTGTTGGTGTATCACCAATATGCAAACATTCTTCTGGTTTTAAATTTTCTATATCAGCATATTTTATCGCTTTTTCGAAAATTTCACGATCTGGCTTCTCAAAGCCAGCATCATATGAACTTAAAATAAAATCAAAATAATGATCTATTCTCATATTTTTACATAATATATCAAGACGATGGTCAAAATTCGAAACAACGCCTAATTTAAATGGTGGTTTTTTCTCTTTATTTGCTATAAATATAAAAATATCTGTATTTTGCTGGGGAAATCAATTTGTGATGAGAACACTTACATTTTGAATTAATTTGTTGTTGTAGTTTTAGATAATTTAGAAAATCCACTGATCCATAACTATGCTGCCAACATGTGCTTGTTTTATAAAGTGTTATTAAATGATCTGAAAGTTTGTCCATTTTTTCTTGTGTGATTTTTGTGTTTGTATCTTTAAACGCGCCTAAAATAAAACAAAACAAATTAAATTAATATCTATTAAATGTAAATTCAGTTATGTCGCTATTCATATTTCAGCTGTACATCCGAAAATAAAACGATTTACATAACGTGTGCAAGAAATTCACATCAAATACTTATGGAAATTGGTGTTGAGTATAAAAGAACAAGAATCGATTTTGGTGGTCTTGGGTTTGATGCCGTTGATTCTTCAATTACGAACTTCTCCTTTGGTAAGAACACAGTTTGACCGCTTATGCTCCTAGCCGTCTGAACTCAAGCTTCCTGGTCATAGTATTTTCATCAATCCATTCAGTTTCATTGATTATGGCTTACTTGCACACCGGGTGTGACTATAGTTTTTACTGATTTTCAAGAGAGCCTGAAACATAGTTTCCACTCTGACCGGAGTTGGAGCTCAGTATGCTCGAGAACGAGAAAAAGAAAGAAAGAAAACAAGAATAAGAATGGGAATAAAAATGAGAATGAGAATGAGGAGGAAAACGAGAACGAGAATGAGAAACGTGTGAAAGAAATAGAGAATGCAAATGCAATCGCTTAATTATGTTCAGTAGCATTTTTTCGACATAGTACCCCATTGGTTATGACTTATTTTCTATAAACTGGCTAGAGATAAGCAAAGAAAGTCTCGCTCCGAGGTTGAAGTTCATACTTCATACTTCAACCAGTTTCTACCTAGTTTTATAGAATACAGAACGAAATTAAAAAAAATCACAACAAAAACTTCCTCATTCATTCAAACAAAAACTTTCCATTTCAGTTAAATTTGCATAATTCTTTTTAATACTTCTGATCAACAAAAATTAAATTGTTTGGTTTAAAAACTATGCACCTTGAAATATTCATAAAAGTATCGCATAAAATTTACATAAAACACCTTTTTATACAAAATAAAGAAAAAACGTAATAGTGTAAAGTTCGTTATTAGATTTATTGTGATTGAAATAAAGTTATCGTTTCGGTGTTTGTTTAAATTAAAATTGAACAAACAATATAAATAATTAAATGTGTAATCATCAGCTGGTAATAATAATATTTGCAATATAAGTGGTACGACTAAAATTTTGTTTTTTCGTTCTAAAAAAAAAGGAACAAAAATATATTTCTTTGTTTTGTTTGTTTATATCGTTAAACATATTTGAGAACCTAAAACAATTGAAAATTTACTTAAACTTTGGCCTGGCCTGCTTAAATTAAGCGGTGTGAGCTAAATCAATATTAGAACGAATTTTGGAATTGATCCTAATCACTGATATATTAATTCATATTACTGCAACAATTATTTCCAAAACTTGTGTCAATGGATTTTGGAAAATGTTTGTAAAATTTGTAGTTAGTTGTAAAACTAGAAATGAAAATACAAATTATTCATCTAGAAGAAAAAAATAATTTTATTTCTAAACTTCGCTTGAAATGCAAAATTTCAAGTAAACGATTGTAAATATTTTTTTTTTTTTTTAATAAAATGTGATGTGTAGTAGGCATTACAATATGTGTCACAACAACACATAAAAACCTTTTAAGACCAAGGTCCCACAACAACATGCGTTCTAAGGATGTTAATGGACGCATATCTGTTTTTTGTTTGTTTTTTTAATATTTTTTGTTAAATGAACAACTAAACTATAAATCCTATCACATATAAAATATGACATAGGCCAATATTTCGTGATAGGATAGGGAAAATAAAATAAGAGATAAAAAGCAAATTTGTTTTAAAAATTTGCAGGAACAAAACTAAAATTGGTTTGCCAATAGTCCAGCTAATGGCATAATCCTTGATTATGGGACGCAGTATATTTTTCAATGATTAAAGCTCAGAAATATAGTTATATGAAAGCTCGTTTCTTCGAGCAAGCTACAGTGTTCCAGCATCAAGGAATATTCATTAGCTAAGATTGAGAGTGCTACCGTTGACTGAATACAGTTCATCCGCCAGCACCCCTAAGATATCACCTTGGCAAGTGATATCTCACTGCTACTGCCAGTGATATGTGAAAACGTTAACTCATGTGCCAATAACAGGGACTGGAGTGCGCGGGGTTGTCACACCCGTGGATCGAAAAATAGAAAAAAATTAACAAATTAATAAAAACTGATCCCTCCATGCAATATGTAGATAAAGAAAACTCTATCAGACCCTAAAACAATGAATATACTGCATCTTAGTTCACAGGAAGCTAAATATTGTGCTATTGAAAATTGAGATAGCGAGAAAAATAAAACAGACGGACGTGATTTAACGAAAAGAGATTAAATCTATGGAAAAATAGATGTAGATCCTGTTTGCTTTGGGGTGGAGGTTAATACTACAGATCTTAAAAAATCATTCATAGGCATTCAACAGCATGAAAATCATGAATTCTACAAACTGTTTTCCTTAAACGTTGAATAAAATACGAATAGGGTTACCAACTGAGTATATTTCACCCGGAGACTCAGGGTTTGCTGGCAAATCTCCGGGCTCAGGGTTTGGAAGACAAATCTCCGGGCGAAATAATAATTACATAAAAAATAAAAAAATGTTAAATTTCTTTCAATTCAAATAAACAGAATACGTTTGAAAACAAAAAAAACGAAACTCTGTGCATTAGAAAACGGCCGAGTTTAGTTTTGCAATGAGTTTTTTGGTTATTTATGTTGGTTCATTGGATATTTTGCTTTTCCATATTATGTATAAGCTAATTGATGTTTTATGTCTATATTGGGTTAATGTTAATAGTTTTTTGTTGTTAATTTTGAATGGTTTTGACATTTGAATTTAATTAGCTGCCCATATAAAACTATGCGTATCTTAATTTTACTATTAAATAATAGATATCAGTCAAATGAAAATAATCCCAAACAAAACAATGACAATAAAAGAAAATGTTATTACGTCTCGTTCAATAACGAATGGTCGAAATTCGAAACTACGAGGGGCTCGAAAAAGTTAACGAATTTACAGGAAAATGCAGATTATTCTGTATTAATTTCATTATAAAGCATGATGGAGATTAAATTAAATTAAATTTTATCATATATATAATACACAAGCCACGAAAAAGCGTAGCCATAGGAAAGAAGAGAATACAGAAGAGAAAGAAGATAATACAAAAAGGTATCAAAAATCAAAAAAGACTAAAATAAACGAAACGAAATTTTTTGAATTTCTTCAAAACCCCCGATAAAGAAGCCTAACTCATCTTTTAGCACAAACAAAATCGTGAACTTGTAGCGCAGTTTTGAAATTGATAGCGTTTTCGATTCTACAAAAAATGTGTCTTTTTTTTGCATTTTTTTTTCAGTTCACATTTTTTCTGTTCGATTCTCGAAAAAATGCTGAAAAAAATTTGCGTTTTCTTTTTTCGATTTGGATGCAAGTTTCAAACTTTTTGAGGGCAATTTTTTGAATTTTCTGACTTTTTCTCAAGAGACGATGCAAAAATGTTGCATTGTATAATATATTAATATGTTATAAAAAATAAGAAAATATATTTTTAATGATGCAATTTTCTTAAATGTAAATGTTTAAATAGTTTAAAAATAATAATATACATTAAAAAATTGAATTCCGTTATTTTGTTAAACAAATTTGACAGATTTAAAAAATGTGATTTTTTTCTGTTCGATTCTCAAGTATTTTAAGGGCGAAACTGAAAAAATAAATGCAAAACTACAAAAGATATGCAAAACTGAAAGAGTTTTGCTAGCTCTGAGGTCAAAACTTAAATCGAGAAACGAAAACGCTATAAAACTCAATATAAAAAAAATTCAAAAAATCGCCATAATGCCAACTGGAAAAATAAAACTCCAAATAAAAAAAAATTCAAAAGCATTTAATCAAAAACACTAATCCAATTTTTTGCATATGGCAATGTTCATTCTTTATTGCAAATGGCTTGAATCAGTAGGGCTATGATTTAGGAGGTTTTGATTTCTTCCAAATTTTATTCTCATTTCAATTTCAATCTATGCTTTACTTGCGGATAGACGTATTATTTTGGATTGTGATTTTATTTCAGGCTTAAAAAAATATTTGTTTTAAAATTTGTGCAAATGCACAGGGGTCCCCTTGGTAGCGATTTTGTACCGTTATCTCTCCTGTTATTTCTCTAGTGTAGAGAATTATCTCTCCTGAAGAAAACTAAAAAAAAAGTCTACATAACCACACTCAAATTTCCCCTCAAGATAAATTCAAATAGAATACAAATCGCACCAATGACGACGTGACATTTATGGACACGTGACATATTTACAATTTAAATGAGTCAATCAAAGAATTGTATATATTACAATTTATCTCTCCTTTTATTTCTCTAGGAGAGATAATGATACAAAATCGCAACCCAAGTTGAATTATATTTTTGTATATTATAAAATCTCCGGGTCGCGTGCTTTCAAGAGTTGGTAACCCTAAATACGAAACATTCATTAAACATTTAAGACTGGCTTGACGTTAAAATACGCCTGCTTAATGCGATGTCATGGTGTTGGTATATTATTTGTTTCCTTTCCATCATATTCGTCATACGGACGATAAAAAAATATTTACTTTTTTATACTAGCCGAATCAAAACACAAAAAAGCAGACGGTGAAACAATAACTGAAGTTTTATTTTTAATTTTTTTTACAGCGAAGAATACGAGTAACAAAATGTTCACGTTTCAGTGAAACCACAAAAGTTACCTTCATTATATAGTTAAATATGTGTCTGCTCAATTCCTAAGTTTTATAAAATCCACTTCAAAAAATACTTTCTTGTAACTGCGCCTTTTGTGTTCAACAAAATACCATCCGAAATTAAAGCAAACAACCCCTCTCCCAAACTCTTTCTACAAAATCTAAAAAATTTCTATTCAGCTCCTCGAATATCGATTTTCTTTTCCCTTAACTCCAATTATTTCATTTTTTTGTCGTGTTTGAAAATGTTTTTCTAAATTTACCATTAAATAACTTATGCTTAAACAATTATATATGAATAGGTTAATTGTTGTACCCCACAACGCATCTATTTACACAATTATTAAAGATGTATCACATGCCACTAGCCAACTCTAAGCTAAAATGTGATTCTAATTTCGTTTTATTATGTTTAATAATATAATTGTAATTGTAATATGAATAATAATATAAATGTATAATTAAAACGAAATAAATAAATAAATAAATAAATAAATAAATATATATTTATAACCAATGAAATATAACAAATTTATCATACATATGTATATTTGTTACTTGATGGTAAGAAAGGATATTTGTTCAGTTTTTTAACTATAAATAAAACACAATATTTTATTAAATTGATATTGTGACGATTATGAAAAGTGACGATTATGATGTACAAAAGTACATCGTTCTGGAAAAATACTCTTTAGAGAAAATAGTTCCACTAAAAGAATATAAAACACCTGACTATAATGAAAATAACAAAAACAAAATAACACACAACACGAAATGTTTGTTTATCTTATAAGAAAGTAAGCGCTGTCTATTAGAGAATTGGTAACTAAACAAATTAAAAAGGAGAGATTTCAATAGATCTCACACCTTTTTGTGAACATTTGACGATCGTGTTATTTTGTTGATAAAGCTCGGTTGATGTTCTGGAAGCATGTAGATGGTTTCGTCTAGTATATATAAGGTCGTGTTCGGGATAGGCAGTCAGTATTAAAGTGTGATCGTTACAGTGCAGTTTTAAATTGAAAGCTATACAAACAGTTTTGAATTATAAAAGTGATACAAGTGAGTTCTAAGTTAGCGGTGACACAAGTTAATCATAATATAAGGGAAATGAAATTAACATAAAGGATTATTATAAGTGAAGAATTATTGTGAATATAAGAACGATTAAGGAGAAATATTTATAAGAAGATGAAATCTCGAACGAATATAAAAATTATAACGTTTAGAAAATCCTTTTTTTTAATTTTCTGATCTAGTGATCAAACCAGATATTATAAACTCGACCAAGGGTGCGTTCCACTAAGCACTCAAGACAATCACGCTCACGACCGCTGTTTTTTCCATTCCACTTGCTTCTGAGCGTTACAATTGTAAACTCAAGTAGAATTTGATCGTTTTAGGCGTTGACGTAAAAAAAACAAATAGCGAGTTTAAATAGCAAATAAAGTAGAAACTAGAGTTTAAGTTAAAATTTGTAAGTCTTAACAATAAACTTTAATAATAATGGTGCACGCACAAGATGAAAAACTTTTACTCATGAGATCCAAGTTTGTATGAAAATTATTTTTAGAAAAAAAAAGATTTATTACTTCGGTCTGAAAGACCCATTACATTCATGAGCTCAAAGTGAAATTCTTACCCCCACTTTTTTTGACATTTCTCGACGTTTTAGGACCTCCTGATTCTAAAAAAGCAAAAAAAAAAAATGTATGTCTGTCTGTCGGCCGGCCGTCACAACCGACGAAATCTAGAAAACCGCTGGACGGATTTGAAAAATTTTTTTTTCTAAAAATAGGTTTACTTAATAGGAAGAGCCGAAAGGACGATGTGTTCGATAACTGTACCGGAAGTGTGTCAAAAAAATCGAAAAGGTGTCAAAACAAGGAAATTTGCATATTTTTTGCTTAAAAAACGTTCATTTTAAGTGATTACGAGTAGGAACATTAAATTTGGAGAAATCTTGATGGTCGGGATTGGTATGTGAGACCAAAATCTAGATTATTGCATTATAAGTTTGTCAAAAAAATGTTGTCAAGTGTGTCAAAAGAAAGATTTTTATTTATTTTTTTACCTAATTTTTTGGAAAAAAAATAAAATTAATTGTTTGTTTGAAATGAAGTTTTATTATTATTATTGAGAATTATGGCATTATAAGTTTGTCAAAAAAATGTTGTCAAGTGTGTCAAAAGAAAGATTTTTATTTATTTTTTTACCCAATTTTTTGGAAAACAAGAAAATTGTTGGTTTGAAATGAAATTTTATTATTATTATTGAGAATTATGGCATTATAAGTTTATCAGAAAAATGTTGTCAAGTGTGTCAAAAGATTTTTAATTAGTTTTTTACCCAATTTTTTGGAAAAAATTAAAATTGTTTCTTTGAAATGAAATTTTATTATTATTATTGAGAATTATGGCATTATAAGTTTGTCAAAACATGTTGTCAAGTGTGTCAAAAGAACGGTTTTTATTTATTTTTTACCCAATTTTTTACAAAAAAATAAAATTAATGATTTGTGACATGATATTTTATTATTATTATAGAGAATTATGGCATTATAAGTTTGTCAAAAAATAATGTCAAGTGTGTCAAAAAATGATTTCATTTATTTTTTTAGCCAATTTTTTGGAAGAAAATGTAGCTGTTTTTATGACGTAAATGTAATTTAAAATGAAATTGGACATGGAAATTTTTGAATTTGTTATAGTTTTGGAAATATTTTTGGAATTTTGAAAAAGTTTGTATTTTTGATTTTGTAATAATTTTTACAATATTTTTAGAATTTCGGCAAAAGATTTAATTTTTGATTTTGTAATAATTTTTGCAATATATTTAGAATGTTGGAAAAAGTTTGAATTTTTAAGAATTTTTGAAATATTATTGGAATTTAGAAAAAATTTAAATATTTGATTTTATTCTAATTTTTGGAATATTTTTGGAATTTTGAAAAAGTTTGGTTTTATTTAATTTAACAATATTTTTGGAATTTTGATTATAATTTTCCGGCAACGTATTGATGTTTCGTGTTAGTTTTGTAATAAATTTTTAAACAGAGATAAAAAATACTAGTACTTTAACAAAGAGTTTTGTATATCACGATGTATATCAATCGCTGCCCAAAACTAAAAACCATGTCCTCATAAAAGTTTTTTGCCGAAAACTATATCAAAATCCTTAACCCAGACCGAAGTCTTGATATCTCAGAGCTGTGAGATTTCAGCCCCTCCATATTTTTTGAAATACTTTTAACTCAATGAAAAAGTTAAAGACTTTTGTCTCATGATTAATAGAAATTGACATTTAGATAATAAAATCACTTTCTGCATCATAGAAACTTACTTTTGTTTTCGCCATCTTTAAATTTAAAAAATGGCGCTGAACTTATCCTCATTCAATTTGACCCATTTGAGATGGGTCGTTGTGAGCATGAAGTGAGCGAAAATTATGACGTCATTAGTGACGCTTTCATTACGACCACAACGATTGTCGTCGTCAAGTGGAACGGATGAAAGGTTTTTTTGAGTGTTCTGAACGCTTAGTGGAACCCCAAGAAACGTTACAATATTATTTAAATTACTGAGGACTAATAGTAAGTTTACACCAAGTGTCAAATTTGCTATGATATTTTAATTTTTGGCAAAATTAATAATTAATTTTTGGTAAAATTCTCTCACTAAAATTTTGCTTTTAATTTCAGCTGAAAAATCACATGAAACATGTAAATTTAAATATATAAAATAAGTTTCTGTATTTGTATTTTCACCAAAATTTAGTGTTTACATCGTAACAATAACACCTATTTGCTACGTACCTGATTTGATACGCAGCAAATCATCCCATCAAATATTTGGTACGAACTTATATGATAGCTATTTAAAGCGACCATTGTCGACCTAATAAGTATAGTATCTACCTATTTGATGCTGGTTTTTAAACCCAATATAAGAAAGATACATAAGACATTCTGAAAACAATTGTTGAAATGTGAAAAAATTTTCATTACAATCATCATGTCATGACGAAGTGAATTAGCAACACCATTATTTTAATTCGCACTAGTGCGTTATAAATTATTTATGTCACTACTATCCAGCAGTAAACTACACTATATAATATTATGTAGTAAGTAAAATATTCTATATTAATTATTATAGGGCGCCACTATGACGGACTGTCTACTTCTATAATTTATTCAAAAACATGTATGGAAACAAATTAAAAAACAAACAATTTTTGAAAGCAATTCTTTAAACACTACACAAACGAAATAGTTGTCAACGCCTGAGAACTTTTATCGTAATAACTTTGTTTTAAATTACAACTAAAATATGAAAAGTCAACCGTTTTTAAAGGAAATATTCACAATTATTAGCGAAGTTCGTCAATGCATCAGTCATTTCAATATTTTTTTCATAATAATAAACAAACAACTGAATATTTACTTAGATTTCTATTATTGTAACCGCATCGTATTAAACAAAGAAAACATAAACAAAAAGTTTCGATATTTATTAAAATTTTCTGATTCAACAGATTTTATATACAACCAAAAAATTATAAAATCAACATAATAATTAACACTTTAACGACCATAATATTTTCAGTATAACTTGAAAACGCTAAACAATATAATTAAAGGGGTTGTTTCGATTAAAATTCCGACTCGCAGTCAAAGCAAAGCGTTTGTTTTGTCTTAAATGCAACAATTTTAGATTAATATGTTAATCGTTCAACAAATGGGTTTCAGTTTAAAGGACTATCTGGACCTATAGTAGGTACGATATGGTAGACACGTAGACCAACATTTGCTAATGGTTTACCATATATGCACCTCGTGTTATTAACCAAAGGTTAGAAATTAGTATACTGTTTCAGAATTAACGCTTCTCTATCTTGTCTTTATCTAACAAAAATACTTTTGATACTTTCACATTTTATTTTGATAAGATATTTATAAACTATGACGTGTGATTGTAATAAACAAAATTAGTTGATTTTGTTTCATTTTAAAACAAAAATTAAATTGTTGATTTGTTTACAAACAATCCTGCGTCATATATTTTTATATTGAAGTTTTCATTGAGTGAATAGTTATTTACATATCGAGGAGAGAAAGAAGAAGATTACGGTCGCGGTTCGTATTGAAGCCCGATGCGAGGGCTTTTATTGAACCAAGGTCGTAATCTTCCTTTCATTCTGAGTGTATGTACAACGTTTTATGCACAAGCACAACTGCACAACGAAATTGTAATAATATGAAAGTGCTGAAATCTCAAGGCTATGGATATCAAGACTTCGGTCTGTATTAAAGGTTTTTACATAGTTTTTACATATATATATATATATATATATATATATATATATATCAGTACCTCGGAGGTAAACTGCACTATGTTCTATGTAATTTACTAGTAACATAGTGCAGTTTGCCTCCGAGGTATAGATATAATAAACATAAAGCTCTTTGTAAAAATACTAGGTAGTATTTTATGTCTGTTTAGAAATTTATTACAAAACTAACATGAAACATCAACATGAAACATCGTTACTGGAAAATTACAACTGCAGATCATAAAAACGCACAACCTATTATCTATACCAAAACCTAGGGTTGCCTGTTGCCATTTCTTTAGAACGTCAAATATTGACAAAAAATTTAAAAAAATATAAGGGATTGTGGTGCTGAAAATAAATTATTTCCCTAAACAAAGCCTATGTAAAAAAAATAACCACGATTTCCATTTCGTAACGTAGTCTCGCAATAGATGTCGTTGGTCACCCATCGAGACTTGTAATTTTCAATTTACCAAACGAAATAAATGTAACTAAAATTTAATTTTTGGTTTTGGAAGTGGCGAAGCGTGCTTCTAAAACTAGGGTAGACATATTCAAAAGTTTTATTAATTTGCCAGTAGAAACTAATTATAGTACATTAAGATGAGAGGACAGAAAGCTAAGGTTTTTGGACGTATGTGGAGTTTGTGAGTCGAAGCGCCAACCCAGATTTGCACCCACATTTAAAATGACTTCCTCCGTGCATCATATACTATATTTTTTATTCGCGGCAAGCAAAATATTTAAAAAAAGATTGTTCAATCTAAATCAAAATTAAAAATTTTAAAAATTTTGAAATAAAAATATTTTGTACAAAAGATAAATGATATTGTAGATTAACAAAAACATTGTTTTAAGTTTTAGGGAGCGATGAATATTAAACATAAAATTCTTTGTAAAAGTATAAATAAACTTTTTCAAAATTCTAAAAATATTCCAAAATTATAATAAAATCCAAAATTTAAACTTTTTCAACATTCCAAAAATTTTCTAAAAATTATTAAAAATCAAAAATTGAAACTATTTTCAAAATTCCAAAATTAATGCAAGAACTATAACAAAATCAAAAATTCAAACTTTTCCCAAAATGCCAAAAATATTGCAAAAATTATAACATAATCAAAGATTGAAACTTTTTCAAAATTCTAAAAATATTCCAAAAATTAATCCAAAATCAAAGATTCAAATTTATTTTCCAACTGTTCCTGTTATTCAGAAGTCGTATAATCGAATTCACAATCACACAAAAAATTGCTCAAGAAACATCTAAATAATAATTACAATTTTTGTCAAAAATGTTTCCCATAATATGTTTCTCAAAAAATTTGGAAACAAAATATATAAACAGAAATAGACATAAACAAAACTGTCTATCCAAGAAGGAACAAAAGTTGAAAATTTGTTGTTGTTGCTATTGCTTATTTTGGTAGTCATAATTTGAAACGTCTATTGATGTTTCTCAACAAATTTGGAAACAAAAATAGACAGAAACAAAACTGTCTATCCAAGAAGGAACAAAAGTTGAAAATTTGTTGTTGTTGCTATTGCTTATTTTGGTAGTCATAATTTGAAACGTCTACTGATGTTTCTCAACAAACTTGGAAACAAAAATAGACAGAAACAAAACTGTCTTTCCAAGAAGGAACAAAAGTTGAAAATTTGTTGTTGTTGCTATTGCTTATTTTGGTAGTCATAATTTGAAATGTCTACTGCAGCGAGAAAAACATTTTTGTTTGTTTGTACATGAAACTGGGAAACGTTTGTATTAAAGTTTCGGGAACATAGCTGAATTGTTTTTGTTCTAATTATTGTATTACAACTTAATGATTTTCTTAGAACGTTTGACAAAATAGTTTTAAGTCGACATTATGCGAACAATATGAAAATAAAGTTTCATATTTATATTATGTTTGGGTAGACACTGTCTAGTGTGTCTACACCGACGCTTCGCCACTGGTTTTGGAGTGCGGTAAAATCACTATAGTATAACAATTTGGTTTTTGTATATAGTTGCAAGTTTCCTTTTTGATTTTACATTAAAAAACAATTTTTAAAATTCAAAACAAATATATTTTTATTTTATTTTAAATATATATTTTAATCTAACCTCTAAAAAACAATTTTAATTTTCTTATTTCTCTTACACGTGTTTCAATCTTTCGATCATCCTCAGAGAGAAAATATTTACAACTCAGTTGTAAATATTTTTTCTCTGAGGATGATCGAAAGATTGAAACACGTGTAAGAGAAATAAGAAAATTAAAATTGTTTTTTAGAAGTAAGACTAAAATATATATTTAAAATAAAATAAAAATATATTATTTTGAAAAATAGTTTTTTAATGTAAAATCAAAAAGAAAACTTGCAACTATATACAAAAACCAATTTGTTATGAAATAAATGTAGTTGCATTCCTGCAGCCAAATTCTGTAACTGTGAAGTGGTGAAGTGATAAGTTTTTTAATGTAAAGAAACGATGAAATTTTTAACACTTCACCGCTTCACAGTTACAGAATTTGGCTGCTGTTCCAGACATTGTTTTGTTGATAGCGTTGTTTTTTTAAGTGTATATTACAAAACATCTCCACTTACCGTATGTAGACATTTTTATGTTTATGTAGACTTTTCTTATTTCTTTCCTTTTCGTTCCGAAATAAATGCACTTTTTCGTTCCGAAATATAAATGCACTTTTTCGAACAGAAAAGAAATTGTCAAGTCCATACACGTGTTAAATGGAACTACAGTTATTTCGGTTGGTAATTTCAAAATAAGAAGTCTCTACGTATAGCCAGTGACGTCTATTGACAGGTCACCTTTTCTTATTTTCTGCTGCATAGTGCATACTACTTGAAATGAAAATCGAAACATTTTTTGTTCTCTTTTATTTTGGATTTGTTTTACATAGATTTTGTATAGGGAAAATAGTTTATTATATTTTATTTAACGAATTTTTAATAAATCTTATGACGTCAGAAATGAACAAATAAATAAAAACAAAATAGTGGCAGAAGAAATTTTAGTTTTAGGTTTTATTGAATATATCTACGAAAGCAATGTATATGTTACCTTTATCTGGTTTTAGAATTATAATTCTGTATACTAAAATTTAAATAAATTTTTGAATTAATCAGTAAATTTGTAAGCAATTAAACTAAAGTAACTATAGGAGAATCATTTTTCAATTCGTACGCATGTCTAAACTTCTCTCAATGAACTTTCAGTTCATTCATGCCAAACTTTTCTTCTTCGGTTTCATGTTGGACTTGTTACCCACGCTTATCAGTGATATGATTCGAATTGATTAGTTACATTAATTGGCGCGTTCCGTTGATGATCCATCTGGCTCAAGTTAAATTGTGTTTATATTTGGCTTATCTTAACAACTCGCTTAAAAAACTAATTTATTCCATAAGAATGCATGTAATATCAAATATAAACTAAAAAAGTTATTGAGAGAAACTTACGCTTTCGACTTGAAAAGTTCAATCAAAATCAATTTAAAAATCTTTTCTAATTTCAGTATAATAAATTATAGTTCAAGGAAGTTTTATATCTTTGCAAAATGGTGTTCCATAATCCATTTAGAATAAATAAAAACATGTATTTTATGTTGGTAGTTTCTTCTGACAGTTAATCATTTTGGCATCGCTATACAATCTAAATATTTATTAATATCTAAATATTTCATTTTATCTTATTATCAGTTTCATTTCAGGTACTTTGCACTTTACTTTTGAAGCAGGAACCTTAACAAGCCAGTTTTTAAAGTTCGCTCAAATATTTATATTTGCATCTACTGATTTTTCTTTTGGGAGTAGAGTAAACTTCATCCTCCTTATCTTTATCTGTGTCTGATTCTGATGGTATGAATGGGTTGACATTAACATATTTCTTTGACTGTATAATTCTATTTTATTTGATTGTATAATTCTCTATATACGAAACACAATGTTTATGTGCATTAAACTGGCTAAGAATTTTCAGTTAGAAAGTATATTTTGAATTTTCCTCAGAGAAAATTCCATTATTCTTATAAATGTTCTGAGTTCTGAGAAAAAACCATAATATACTTTCGAATTGAAAAATCAAATGATTTCCTTTGATACTTGAGCTCACAAAAAATCTGTAACAATTCAAAACCTATTCAAAATTCAAGTCTAGTGAATTAAAAATTCTACGAATAAAAAATGAATATAATTTTACTTGATACGAAGACGAAATTTTGATAGCATAAAGTCTAAATTCTGTGTCACACTAATAAGTTTGAATTTTAGGTCCGTGTTCAATATTGAACTTATAAAAAACTATCTTAAAAATAACGTTTTGTACAGTTGGTGTACTTACACTTACACTGCCGTTATAAAAAATATAATCAATTATTTTGAAAAAACGATAACCATTCTGTAGAATTATGATATGTTATAGGATATTTTTTTTAAAATATTGACCTAAAACTTCAAAGCAATATGGGATATTAACAGGTGGCAACCCAATACTAATACCTAAGAGTTTCTATTAGCACAGAAAACTTCTAAAAAAACTTTTTCGTTTAGGTAAATCAACAACAACAGACACGAGCTGATATTTTCATAACCAACTTCTCTTATTGGTCGAGAAAACCGTTTCTTTTAGGGTAAATGGTTCTTTTCAATAATTAAAACTTCTAAGAAAACACGACTTTAACCGATTCGACATTTTCCTACCAAATTGTTCCTATTATCTCACAAAACTATTTACAAAACCTCTTCTGTTACTCTAAATGCGTGTTTCCGATAGTTACATTTTTTATGAAAAACGACATTTAATATGAACCGACCTGATATTTTTCCAACCCAACTGTTCTAATTATTCCAGAAACTTCTCCACTCCATTGAGCGTAATTGCATTTTTTAAAGTTTATTTATTTGTTTTAACAAACAACTGCAACAAGCTAACATTTTTCAGCTGTACCTATTAGTCATCAGTGAACGAAGAAGTGGATATAATCGAAAAACCGCTCACAATACTTTTCCGTTTAGTGTAAATATTTCTGTTCATGAATATCAACTTTTGTAAAAAAAGCAACATTTCATCTTCAACTATCATAGTAGATTCTTGTGTGAGCTTAGAATGAAGGCAATTCTTCACGAGGATGAAGTTTCCCGAAACGAGCGTAGCGAGTGGAGGGAATCATCCGAGTGAAGAATTGCCATCATCCTAAGCGAATACAAGATGCTATTTTATCCACGACTGTAAAATATTTCGTTTGATTTCCAGTTTTCATGCAAAAATTTGTATCGCCATATTGAAATAAAAACATCAAAGATAGCGAAAAACAAAACAAGTTTGTTGTTTAATTTGTTAGGGGAATATTTAATAAACTATAGAGCTGTTAAAGAATTTTAATCAAATTCACTAGTTGTGGAATGAATACAATTACAATGGAAGACATACGCATGGAAAGCATATATTCTTTAGTAGTCGTGGATAAAATATTTTCCAACTTTTTTTATTTAAGGCAATGATGGCAATTTTTAATCAAGGCAATGATGTGAAAGATTGAACACTTCATCCTAACCACCCAAAATTAAGAACGAAACACATCCAACTATTCAGCAAACGAGAGGAACACTAACCTCTCTGTTTCGTTCTTAAGAATAATCCCCTTAGAGAGTATTTGAAGATTCTTAATTTTGTGTCAGAGGAAACGAAACATTGAAACAAACGTTGCTTCTGGCAGGTACAGATTCGTCAGCTTGAAAGAAAAACGATGAAATACATCATCTTGGTCGAGTAAGAACAAAATTTCCTCTGCCACATCATAACTACAATTGAGTTTATTAAATTGATTGTATTAAAAGTTTCAACCTCAATAATACACAATGGACAACTTCAGGTATAAATCTTCAGATCTGTTAAGAATAATAGATTAGTTTCAATAAATTGTACTAGATTTAGTACTTTAATGAAATAACTATATTGTAATAACAGAAACATGATTGTCAAAATAAAGTTTGAGAATGCTCTCTTGCGATCCAGAATTCAACTAAAATAGACGTGTTGTGTTTTTGTTCGATTAAAGCAATTTATTATATTGTATTAGTGGTTTACATAAATCAAAATAATCTTAAAGGTTATGGGCCCAGGACACGTTGTTCTAATAATACAATATAATACTATTATTAATTCACTTAAATGTTTTAGAAATAGTGCGAAATAGCGAGGTGCTAAATATTGAAAAACTGCAACATGCAGCGCAATTTACAACATGGCGTTTCAGAATAAAACTGTGCCTGATGTCGGAAGACATATATGATGTGGTGACGGGGGTAGAAACAAAGCCGTTAGCATCTGGAGCTGAACAGTTAGCGTGGACTAAAAAAGACGCACGTGCACAGCGGATTATAGGCCAGTAATGTATATTGCCAGTAATGTGGCATTGCATGTGATAAATTGTGATAATGCTGCAGAAATGTGGAAGAAACTAGCAGACGTCTTTGAACAAAAGAATGAGACGAATAAAATGATGTTAAACCAAAAGTTTTTCAACATGAACAAGGAATCCTTAGAGAACATAGCCACGTTTATTGCACGAATAGAGGAGATAGTGCAGCAGCTAAAGTCATTAGGACAAGATATTTCAGAAGATATGGTGATAATAAAAATTATCATGTTACCCATTATCTTCTGAGTTTAACGCGTTCAGTTGCGCATGGGAATCTACAAACTCCACAGAAAGAACGCTGGATAAATTAAGAATGCGGTTGGTGATGGAAGAGGATCGGATGGGAGCAAGAGGAGAAACAGAGGTGTCTGAAGCTCTGTACATGAAACAGAGAAAGAAATTTGGGTGCAAGAAAGAAAACGAAAGGAACAAGAAACCAAATAAATGTTTTCACTGTCATAAAGTTGGACATTTCAAGAGAGATTGTCCATTGTTAAAAAAGGACAATTCCTCTACAAATAATATCGAAAAAAATGTTGATGCCTTTATGTGTGAAATTAGTGAAACAAAAGATAATATTTGGTTATTGGATACGGGAACCAGTGATCACATGACGTGTCAAAGATCATGGTTCTCTGATTTCCATGTTTTGAACCCACCTAAAGAGGTAAAGATAGCAGATGGTGGTATACTAAACGCCCCGGGCTATGGTGTAATTAATATTCTCGCTTTTAATGGCAATAGTTGGCAAAAAAATAACTGTTGGATGTGCTATATGTACCAAAGTTAAAAAGTAATTTATTTTCTGGAGCGCGAGCCATGGATTGGAAATAAAATCGAATAAAGATAAATGTGAACTGAGATACAATAACAATACTATTGCAGTGAACAAAAAGTTCGCTCATCAACATATTAAACATGTACGGAATTTTTTAAAGAGCAAAAATATTGAATTTGTCGATTCTGATTTTACATGCGAAGCGTGCATATTTGGAAAAAAGAAGAGAAGTTTTTAAAACGTCACTAGAAACTGCAAAGAAATGTGGAGAAATAATAAGTGCTGATATTTGCGGACCCATACAAGTAGAATCCCTGGGTGGTAACAGGTATTTCTTATTATTAAAAGATTAGTATTCACATTTTCGCTTTATTTTTTGCATAAAAACCAAATCACAAGTGATAGATAAACTAAACATTTTCTTGAAAATGATAAAAAATCAACAAGGAAGTATTAAAATTCTGAGGACAGATAATGGCCTAGAATTTGTGAATGCTGGTGTTAGATAACTACTGAAAGTGAATAGAGTAATCCATCAAAAAACAGTCCCATACTCACCAGAACAGAATGGTTATGTTGAACGTAAAAATCGTACCATTGTTGAAGCGACTCGAGCAATGCTTTATGGAAGTAAAATGGATCTGAAATTCTGGGGTGAAGCTGTAAATGCAGCTGTTTTTGTATTGAACCGCACTGGAACCAGTAGTGTACCTGGAAAAACGCCGTATGAACTGTGGAATGATAAGAAATCAAATTTTCTACATTTACAAAACTTTGGGTCTACTGTGTATGTTCATATTCCAAAAGAAAAAAGGCAAAAACTTGATGCCAAAGCAACAAAATGTGTATTTGTTGGTTATGACGACAAGGTAAAAGGTTTTCGAATTTGGAATGAAGAAACTAATAAAGTTTAATTAGCAAGAGACGTTACATTTGTCGAAAATGATACTGTCGAAATAATACTAAAAGCCAAAGAAAAGGAATTCAATGAAATAAATCTTAATACTCATAGTTATTCTGATTGCTATTATGACAGCGACAGTAATTTTATGTCCAGTGAAGAGATAATACAGGAATGTGATGAAACTTTATTACCTGGAAGTGAAACAGGAAGTACTGAGGAAATAATGCCAATAATAAATCCGAGTTGGTGTTCACTTGAAAGGAAAATGTAATGGAAAAAAGGTTACGTGATAAAAAGAAAGTGCAACGAAAATATGATTGTTGTCAAGCTGATAGTGATTGCAATGTAGCAACTATGGCATCCGTTTTTTACTCATCAGTTATTGAGCCATCAACGTATGCAGAAGCAATTAATTCTAAAGAGAAAAAATACTGGAAAAATGCTATGGATGAAGATTATCAATCTCTATTGGAGGATGAAACATGGATTCTCGTTCAACCTCCAATGAATCAGAAGATCATCGATAACAAGTGGGTATATAAAATAAAATATAATACTGACAATACGATATACGGTGATCGATATAAGGTGAGATTGGTGGTAAGAGGTTATAATCAACAACATGAAATTGATTACAAGGAAACTTTTAGTACTGTGGTAAGATATATATCAATAAGAGTACTTTTAGCACTTGCAGCAAAGGAAAGTATGAGCATTTGTCAATTTGATGTTAAAACTGCGTTTTTGTACGGCGAAATTCAAGAAGATGTGTATATGTATCAACCACAGGGCTATGATAATAAGTCAGGAAATGTGTGCAAACTCTTAAAAAGGTTATATGGTCTAAAGCAGACATCTAGAGTCTGGAATAAATGTTTTACATCGTTAATAAGCATATTTGGAATGGAAATTAAACGATATGAAATGGGTGGAATCCACCTGTCACAAACTCTACATATACAAAAATTAATTAGAAAGTTTAACATGCAAGACAGCAAACCGATATCAACCGATGAACAGCTGGCAGAGATACTTACGAAAGCAACATTGAAGGAAAGGTTTGAGATTTTAATAAACCTAATTGGGATTAAAGTAAAGTAAATTTTATTTTGGTTATAATTAAAGTCTGATTTAAAATTAATTGAAAAAATAAGATTTTGAAATTTTGAGAAAACTAATTAAGAATTAGAGTAAAAGTAAAGATTAAATTTTATTGTAATTAAAGATTTGATTTGGAAAATTGTTTGAAAAATAAGATTTTGAAATTTTGAGAAAACTAATTAAGTATTAGATAAAGACTAAATTTTATTGTAATTAAAATTTGATTTGAACAATTAATTGAAAAGTAAGAATTTGAAATTTTAAGAAAATTAATTGGTATTAGATAAATATTAAATATTTATTGTAATTAAAGTTTTGCTTTGAACAATTGATTGAAAAGTGGAAGTGTTTAGAATAATAGATTAGTTTCAATAAATTGTACTAGAGTTAGTACTTTAATGAAATAACTATATTGTACAATAACAGAAACATGATTGTCAAAATAAAGTTTGAGAATGCTCTCTTGCGATCCAGAATTCAACTAAAATAGGCGTGTTGTGTTTTTGTTCGATTAAAACAATTTACATATTATATAGTATTAGTGATTTTCATAAATCAAAATAATTTCGAGATCAGGCAGTTTTGTGTACAAGTAGAGTCTGATGTATCAGATTAGTTTAAACAAAACAAAGTAACTACAAACAGATATCGAACAAATTTTAAAAAGAAAATTAGCTACATATAAACTACGTCTATCCAATTTTGCAACAAACAAATATCAGATCTATCTAGAACATATGTGTGACAATTTATGACACTATATGAAAAACAAACACCAACCTACTCTATATCATATGTCGTGCAACTACTGCAAAATATCAAAATAGTTTATTTCTAATAGCGAATTCTTTTCTAATTGTTCGGTACAAGTTCCGTCTCCGAATTATCCAAATTTGTTTTTTTTGTATTGCTTTTTTTACAAAAGAATACAAATTTCGATAATTCTGTGTTGGAACTTGTACCGAACAGGTAGAAAAGAATTCACTATAAGAAAAAAAAAATTTTTTTCTTCTATTCAAATCTTTTTATTTTTTTTTTCATTGACTGTTATAAGGTTTTTGCAAATTGTTTTTCTTAGGGCTTGTTGCAAACTTTTTTGTTGAAGCCGACGAGTCAAAAATCTCTTACTGCGGAGGTTTATGTTTATAAGAAACGGATTAAAATGTTTCCACAGATTCTAAATTTATGAAGTTTTTAAAAATACTAGTATCCAAACGGCCGTTATAACGGATTTAAAAAACAAATTGTTTTTCTAATATAAAGCCTCTAGCTTCTTAACCATGTGTTGGATTTAGCTGATTTACGGACTTGTCCAAGATATTCATAAAACACACATTTTAAAAAAGGTTTTTGATCTGGATCCACAAATGCGACCGTGAGAGTGCCGGTTGTTTCAAACGCATTTTGTGTTTTACAAGCTTTTTTTGTTGGAGCCTCTCACTCAGAAACTTCCAACTGCAGAGGTCTATTTTTTGGAAGAAATTGATAAAAAAGATTTCGAAAATTCTAAATTTGTGTAGCTTTTAAAAATATTAGTATTCAAACGGCCGTTATAACGGATCTAAAAAACAGATTTTTTTCTAGTATAAAGCCTCTAGTTTCTTAACCATGTGTCAGATGTGGCTGATTTACGAACTTGTCCAAGATATTTATAAAACGCATTCTTAAAAAAATATTTTTGATCTGGCTTTACAAATGCGACCGTGAGAGTGCCGGCTGTTTCAAAAAAAGTTTTTTTTGCAAACTTTTTTGTTTGAGCCGCTCACTCAGGAACCTTTAACTGCAGAATTCTTATTTTTAGAGTTGAATTGATAAAAAAGATTCCAAAAATTCTAAATTTGTTAATTTTTTTTAAATATTTGTATCCAATCGCCGTTAAACGGTTTTAAAAAATCAATTTTTTTAGAAAAAAGGCTCTAGTTTCTTAACCACGAGTCGAATTTTGCTGATTGACGAACTTGTCCAAGATATTAATAGAACACACATGTACAGAAAATTTTTGTGATCTACCTCAACAAATACGACCATGAGAGTGCCGGTCGTTTTCGTTATATCTCATATCGTTTATCCCACGTTAAGTGGGACAACCAAAAATTTGTGTTTGCCCAAATTTTGGGAATTGGTAGTTTTCCATTATAAAACGATTTCGTAATTTTTTTAGATTTTTTGGCCAACCCTTTCGCCGTCGGTGACGGTCACAAATTAGAATTTTTTTCTTGAACGACAAACGTCTTTATTTTGTAGGCAGTTTAATGCGTATAAATTTTTTTTAGAAATGTAATAGTTCGTTAGAATTTTTTTCCGTAGAATACGATAAAAATATTAAAAAAATTTTTTAGGGTAGTTTTCTCCATTATTTTGAGGTTTTAAAGTTTAAAATCATTTTCTCGGATTGTATGAAAAGTTTTTTTTTAATTTAGTTTAAAATATTTACTTTTAAATTATTTTTATCCCGTGATGGAAGTAGTATCGATAGGAGCGCTAGAGAGCGCTGAAAGTTAAAAACCAACCCCAAAACCACTTTTTACGATATATTTTGTGCTGTAAAATGAAAATTAAAATTCAAAAAATGTATTATAAGAAAGTTAATGTCACTAAATCCAAATTCAGGGTCAAATTATTAAAATTCAAAATGGCAGCACCAATATGGCGGCTAATATTTTTGAAATTGATGATTTTTGAAAATCGAAAAATATATTCGTAGTCGACGTAAAATTTTAAATCAAAATTGGTAAGTGCAAAATTTTCCTACATGGAGCTATTTCTGAGGAAAAAATCATAAAGTTTTAGAACTACGTGAAAACCTTGTTGTTTTTATATTCAGCGCTCTCTAGCACTCACATCGATACTACTTCCATCATGCGATAAAAATAATTTAAAAGTAAATATTTTAAACTAAATTAAAAAAAAATTTTTCATACAATCCGAGAAAATGATTTTAAACTTTAAAACCTCAAAATAAGGGAGAAAACTACTTTTCGATTTAGTGAATTAATCAAATAATCAAATATTGTTAAACAATTTAGTCAATAATTTATGAAATAAAATTAAAAATTCTATTATTTTCTGATTTTTTTTGATTTTTTTCTATTGAAAAACTTTTAGCAAATTTTAAATTAATTTTTTTAATGATTTAGTTGGGACAAAAAAATTATATAAAAATTATATATTATATATAATTATTATAAATTATATACCAATACTCCACCAATATTGAGCTATTTGAAATTACTTTCGCTTGAAAATAGGTGTATATATATATATATATATATATATATATATATATATATATATATATATATATATATATATAAATATATATATATATATATATATATATATATATATATATATATATATATATATATATATATATATATATATATATATATATATATATATATATATATATATATATATGTATGTATATATATACATATATATATATATATATATATATATATATATATATATATATATATATATATATATATATATATATATATATGTATATATATATATATATATATATATATATATATATATATATATATATATATATATATATATATATATATATATACATTTTTTTTGTTTTTTCGTCTCCGTTTATCATATATAGTCGTTTGGTACAAAAATTTTTCCGAAATTCCGAGATAAGGCACATTATAATAGGTAGATTTTTATATGAAAACTACCTAAAAGATCGCAGTGGTCCTTAAATTGTTGCGCTTCGACCCTCTTCTATAAACACTTAAGACCATTGAGAATCAAACAACTATTATTTACATGTTGAATAAAAAACACATATATTTTTTTTATTCCTCTAGATAACCTAACTGACTTCAAAAACTTCAAAATTATATGATAAACAAATCATGTTCATATTTTGGTCATCACTAAAATTTGTAATTTTCCTATCTTACTAGTTACATAAAATTGTTATCAACCAAATTTTTTCAATTAGATTCTCTAAATCTAAATGTAAATAATCGATACACCTAATTTTAAAATTCTGTTTATCTAATTCTTCTAAATATTACACAATCATAGTGGATTAACTTATCTATGGATGTACATGAAATCAACATAACTCGAGTTATGAAATATAGTTCTTTTAAGTATGATAAGTTTTTAAATTAATATATATCGGGTTGTAACATATATCCATTCTACCTCGTACAATTATTTCTAAAACACAAAACAACCTTACCGCTAATTAATAACTTCCACCAGTTCTCCCATCCAATTTTTGTTTTACATCCGAAATTGGGATGTATTCGATTCATTTTCTTCCTTTAAATTAATATTAATTAACATAAAACTTACGATTATTTTTTTTTATTAAATTAATTTTTTTTTGTTTTATCTATCTCACCAATTATATTTAAAATTTGAAGCTAATTGATCGGAATCAAGTAAAACACCAAACATTGCACCAATTTCACCATATTGTTTGCCAGGACTTGTACGAAATTGTAACAACGTATCAGTTACATCGAATGTTATCAACCGAAATCTCGATAAACTCATTTTAGAAAAACAATTTGTTTTTTATTATAATTTTTTTTTCTATTTTAATTTATTTCTTTGTTTTTTTTTATTGAAATAACAACACAGTAGTGTGAAACCGAAACTACGTTTTGGAAACGATACGATTGAAATAATAATACGTGAATAAAATTTGTTTGCATGAAAATTGGTTTGTTGTTGTTTTAATAAAAAATAAAGTTCTTATCAAGCTAAGTTTAGTGTCTTATAAAAAAAATTGCAATGTTTTTTATAATTGTTTGAGAATTAAAAGCCAGGAATTGTTATTGTTAAAATTGTAGGTCTAATAAAGTTTGTAGGGGTTTTGTAACGTTCAGAATTTGAAAGATTCAGATTATGCAATAACAAAATCTCATATGTATATAAAGTTACTGGTAAGATAGGTAAAATAATTTGTTCATAATTACATAATGGCTGATATCTAGGGCAACCAGAAATATGCACTATAAACCATTTTAAGCGCTATAGAGCAAGAGCCCGTGACGGCCAGACCTTCGTTATTTTATAAAAGCTGAAAGTTTTTCTGCGCATACCCCCTACTCAGGTAGGAACGATTAGCGACATATGAAGTTTGGATCATGGTGGCTTTGGCAGGGAGCAGGTAACAGAGGGCCTCCAAAGTTTCGTGAAAGTATAAAAGGTAATTTTTTAATATATTTTTCGGGATAGTATTAGAAGTCACGTCACCCATTCTCAGACACTTACTATCGTGGCAACCCCCTGTCAGACACCCTTAAACTTTAACAAATTGATAAAGTTTAAGGGTGTCTGGCAGGGGGTTGCCGCGATAGTAAGTGTCTGGCAATGGGTGAGGTGACTTCTAATACTATCCCGAAGAATATATAAAAAAATTACCTTTTATACTTTCACGAAACTTGCAGGCCCCTTTGTTGCCTGCTCCCTGCCAAAGCCACCATGATCCAAACTTCATATGTCGCTAATCGTGCATACCTGAGTAGGGGCTATGCGCAGAGAAACTTTCAGATTTTATAAAATAAAGAAGGTCTGGCCGTCGCGGGCTCTTAGTCTACTATAAATGTGCTCTAAAAACCGAGAGAAATCTCATGGAAATATATGTTTTTAAATTTTCGTTTTTTAATTCGGTTCCTAAAAGGTTATATTGTTTTGATTATAATCACGGGACTACCTAGCTTACTGAGATACCTTAGCTATAGATCTGAGCTTTTGTTCGCTATTATATACTGCAGACTCGACATATTAGGTGTGTCAGTAATGGTAGTATATGGAAATTGACCACTTTTAATTATTATTATTTGCATCAATCATCAAAATTTATTTTAGAGCCGCTTATTCCAGATGTCTGGTTTTTCAAAAAATGATAGAAATATGTTCAAATATTAATATTTAATATTTAGAAATTTTGTTTCAATTCATAATATTTAGCAGAGAAACGAGCTCTGGGTGAGCAAATTAGTATCAAAAAATAAACCAATTAGTAAAGTGGCAGCACATTTCTTAACCAAGAGTTACAATGTTATAGTTCATCTATATATTATTTATCTGTGCTATGACACTATATGAAAAACACACTACAAACTCTATACATTCTCTTTATCATATGTCATGAGCCGTCATACTCTTTATCCTATGTTCGGATAAAGGATATGTAACTGAAACATTGTATGCAATTGTTGTTGTTTTTTCAGTAATTTCAGTCAAATCGAACGCACCTATTTAGTTCAGTGCAATTAGCTTTATATCTCGGAACCCAACTATAATGAATGGATTTAGATGTTTCCGGATTTTTTGAATTTCTCACACTAAAAAGGAAAAAGTTTGCCTATTGGTACCATCCGCTAATGTTTTTCTTTTAAGAGCTGTCCAATGAAAATGATGCTACTTCTAGTATAGTACATTCCTTTTACAGCTATATTTATTTTTTCTCTCTCGAGAATAACTAAGTTTCTTTATAAAATATACATAAGTTTTTATAAATTTTGTATAAACGACCTCAAAAACAAAAACAGTTATTATTAAAATTTTAATTTTTGATTTCGGAGTGCGGTAAAATCACTATATAACAATTTGGTGTTTTTCTTTTAGAGGCAAAATTTCCACTATTGATTTTACAGTTATTTTTTCTTAAAATAAATATTTAAAAATTCCGAAAATTGAATTTTTTTTTGGTAGAGGTTTTGATTTTTTGCTTAAATTTACGGATTTGAAAAATAGCGGTAATTTTTAATGGGTAAACTTTTTAGTTTATGGTATTAGAAATCCAAAAAAAAATCATTCAAATCCATCCATTATAGAGCAATTCTACGTCACAGCAACATCGATGTTCCCGACCCCCTCTGATTTCGATGAAATTTCATACACAGATAGCCAATGACCAAAAAAAATACTATTTCTTTCGAAAAATGAAATTTCGCTCTGGGGATGATACAGGGTGGTGGTTTAAATAAAAATTATTTAAAATTTTGTAGTAATTTTTTAAAACTGTCTTAAACTTAAAAATTATTTTCAAAGAGGGCGCTGTTGAGGGTACCCTCACTTTTAGCACATTTTTTTTTTCAGAAAAAAAATGTTCTATTTATTCTTAATCTAAATCGAAAGTTTCCCAATGGCATAATTTCTCGTTTTGAAAATAGAATTCTTACAAAATTTTAATTTACGTTTTTCAAATTTTTTGTTTTAACAATACAGTCTATTTAACTAAAACCACATGAATTCTTGTTTTATAGAAATTTAATTATTTCAAGGATACAAGTTAAGTATTTGAGGCTGTGGATGCTTTTCACATAATTTACCTTTTCTCCCATTTCTACCCGTCGGAAATTAATTATAAATGAATGTACCTGATATATATTAAAAGTTAAAACTTATGCTGAGAAGTAAATAGTGAGAAAAATTAAGTGAAATAAAATGCATGTTTATAGAATTCATATAATAAATAACTTTTTATTTTTATTCTATGTTGTGTAATAAAAACAATATGCATTTATTAATAATAAAAAATAATATAAAAGAAATTAAAAATATAAAATAAATTTACATTGCATATGTATATATTAACGGTTTATCTTAAAAATCCTAGTTTTAGCTGAATTAGAATATATTTTTGTGAGCTTTTCATCTTTCTTTTCATCTTTGGGTGTATGGTAAACGCATGAAATGATTGTGTACCTTTTATAGTTACAGCCTCTCTGCGTCTTGCTTCTAGCCGTAACTTCAATGGTATATAATAATTTTTACTGGTATATGCAAAATTCATTGTTGATTGCCATTTTGTTGCCATTCATAAAGATCCATAGGGTTTGAATAATATCCTTGTTAGACAAACTGTTTCGATGAGCACCTCGTTTCAATATACCTCCTATTCCATTACACGGTCCTTTTCCATCCCTGGTACCGTAGAAGTGTCACTCTTCGTCTATATTTAAATCTGATTTGTGGTAGCATAGATTTATAAAATTATATTTATTTTTATACTCAGATCCCGCACCATCAGTCATATAGACTATTTTTTCAATAGGATGTTATATTTTATCTTTTATAAAATCAATCATTTTTGATATGAATTGATATGAATAGATACACTGCCACACTATCATGTTCAGTTATATCAGAGATAATGACAAATCTTAAGTGATCGATACCTTGACTATTAGGTGAATTATAATATATTAAAAACGGGTGTATCGTAGGTTGTGAATTATTCCAATGATAACTCTGCACAGAATCTTGAAGGAAAAAAGAGCAATTTTCCGAAAAATCGCCAAGTACTAAGCACTTTCCCACTTTCAAGTTTGATTTTGTGTTTTCCAAATACATGAACTGTTGTTGTGCAACAAAATGGTGAGGTATTAATAATTTTATGTATTTAAATTTATGTATTTTACTTGCACTTTTATTTCATCAGAAGAATCAAGAGTCTCACCAATTTAAATATTTTGTATGTTTCTACCCAGTTGCTCCGATTTATCCTTTCCATACTCAAAACTGCGACATAACCGCTTAATAATAACAGGAGAAATTTGATTAGCTACAAATGGCACAATATGTTCATTTATGCGATTAATTAGCTCATCACGTTCCATATTAACTATCGTTGGTGATGAAATAATATCTCATAAAACGCTTGGTCCGCTGATAGGCTGTTGCTGTACCTCCAATATTTCATCACTCGAACTTGATTCTGCATCACCTGTATTTTCAGCTTCAATACCTCCAGTTTAACTGATCATTAGGAGACGAATTCTACAAGACGAACAAATTCGCATTCGCATATGAATATCAAAAACACAATTATTAATCGAATGTAATTTATTTTGAATTTCAGGTGTAAAATTTCGTTAAGTTTTTGAACACTTGCCGATACCAAATGGTTTTATACAATGACTTTAAAGACTATTGAATGTGAAATTAATGATCATAATAATAAAATACAGATGAACACAAACATATCTAATAACATTTCTCTACACCTTGATGATTTAGAATTTAAAGTTAATACACTTGAAAATAAATTAAATGTAATTGAACGAGAAAAAAGAATGTCAAACATTATCATTACAAAACTACCAATTTATAAAAATATTCCAGATATTAAAATTATTGAAAAATTATCTAATTTTCTTGAAATAAATTTCATTGATCAAATCAACACTATTCAACGTTTGCCTGATTCATTAAATTCTGGTTCACCTTCTTTATTAATTAAATTAAAGAATCGCGAAATGAAAAACCAAATTTTAACCAAAGCATTAAATAAAAACGGACTAAGTCTTTCGCTTGCGAAATTGGGATTATCCGAATTAGAAGAGCCATTTTATATCAATGAACATATTGATAAACCAACAAGCAAATTGTTGTATTTTGCAAGAAAAATTCGTAAAATTGATAAACAGTTTTTTCTATCAGTTTGTACTAGAAATGGAAGAGTTGCAGTTAAAATCAAAAACAACAACAAATATATTATCATTGAAAATAAAAATCAATTACTTAATATTTGCCCACAACACGTCATTGATAAAGTTGCAGAAACCAATTAAGAAATTTTGTAAGCAGTTCTGTTGCTGTTTCTCTTTTTCTGTTTCAAGTAGGAATTTGTATATTTATTGTTCTGAATTTTTTGTGCTAAATTTATATACTATGTTTTCATATTTTTTAAGATTTTCAACTATTGAATTTATGGTTACATTTGATGATTTGTGTTTTGTAACGTTATTGTATATATTGTTTTCTTTTTCGGTGGTGTTTGGGAATTTCCTTATGTTTGTTTTCATATTGTGTAATTTTTGTTCAACAAAGCAAAACAATTTTAAAATAATATTATTTTTTATGGTTAAATTGATATGGTTACAATGGTGGCTTTCTTTTTTTAAAATTTTTTCTAATGGTTGACGTCATTAATCCATTAAACGCCTCAACGGATATTATCAACAATATTTTGTCTCAATCGCATTATATGCTCAAAATTGCACACTTAAACTCTCAATCAATTTGTACAAGCATTGATGAACTGAAATATACAGTCCAAAAAACAGCTTTTGATATTATGGGTATCACTGAAAGCTGGTTGAAACCACATACACCGGCTGCATTATATAATATTCCTGGTTATAAGATATTAAGAAACGATCGTTCTAGTCGTGGTGGTGGTATCGCACTTTATCATAAAAAATCGTTTCGCACAAAGGTTGTTGGTAATTCACCTAAAGGAAGCAAAATTGAATATCTATATGTTGAATTTAAATTATGTTCAAAAACTTTTGTTGTTTGTGTATTTTATATTCCTGAGATACCTAATTCTTCTGATTTGTTGGTGCTTGAAAATCATTTTGCTAATATTTTGACAAAATTTGAAAACATTATTATTATGGGTGATTTTAACGTTAATATGTTATCTAGTTGTACTGCTGCATCCTCTTTAAACTGTATTTTTAATAACTATTCATTGTCTTTTATTAACAAGCAAGCAACTCGATTAGGTAAATCTTTACTGGATATGTTTATTGTAAGAACTGATATGATAAGTGAATTTTTGAATATTGGTCAGGTTAGTTTTTGTTCAGATCATGATCTCATGTTTATGAACTATTGCTGTCGTAAACCTAAAACAGCACCTAAATACCGAACAATTTATGATCTTTTGAATATTAATGTCCAAGAACTTTTATATGATGCTCAATTATTAAACTGGGATGATATATATAATTTAACTGATTGTGACCAAATGATGTCTTTATTTTATAATAATATAGGATATTTATTTGATCGTCATGTTCTGAAAAAGAAAATATTGATAAAAGATCCTACAACTCCATGGCTTTCACAAACTATTATTGATGAAATAAACAAACGTAATAGAGCATACGATGTATGGAAGAAATCAAAAAATGATGTCAACCGAAATATCTTTAAGTGCATACGTAATAGAGTTAGAAAAATGGTATTTGAAGCCAAATTTAATTACTTTTCTAATCTGCTTGATCCTAGTTTACCATCTGATAAAATTTGGAAAAATATTCATAAATTAGGTCTTACAGATAAACAATTTGATACACCTGAATTTAATGTTGATGATTTAAACACTGTATTCACAACTCATAAATCTATTGAATCGGCGATATTATGTCCAGTTAATGCCAATGATGGTGATGGTGATTATGGGTTTAGCTTTGTGCCTGTTGATGATCTTAAAGTTCTATATTATTTTAATAAATTAAAATCAGAATCTATTGGCATTGACAAAATTCCTTTAATATTTCTAAAAAAATTAATCCCTATTATTTTACCGTTTTTAACGCCTATTATTACGCCTATTCCTAAAACATATAATCCTGATTCAGTTAATGATTTTCGTCCTATCAGTATTTTACCTTCTCTTTCAAAAATTTTTGAAAAAATATTAGCCGAACAAATTCAAAATTATTTAAAATCTACGAATAAACTCCATCCACTTCAATCTGGGTTTAGATCAAAGCATAGTACAATTACAGCACTCATCAAAATAACTAGTGATATATATGAGGATCTTGATCATTCATTATTAGTTGTTTTGCTCTTACTTGACTTTACCAAAGCATTTGATAATATTGGTCATGATAGTCTTGTTAGTAAACTGAAATACTGCTACAAATTTTGTAGTGCTGCACTTAATTTAATTTATTCATATTTAACATCACGATATAATATTACTAAGACTGGCGAGTTATATTCTTCTCCGTTACCAACTACAACAGGTGTTCCTCAAGGATCTATCTTAGGACCTTTGTTTTTCTCAATGTTTGTTAATGACCTTGCCTATTGCATCAATTCTTGTCGTTTTCATATGTTTGCTGATGACCTCCAACTTTATTATGCTTTTGATAAAAGTAAAGTATCTGAAGCTTCAAATTTTATTAATTTAGATCTTCTTTCTGTTGCAAAGTGGGCTAAAACTAATGGTTTACTATTAAATGCAGCAAAAACTCAGGCTATTGTACTATCCAGACCACAGATGGATATTGTTAAACCTGTTTTATACTTGAATGACATTGAAATTATTTTCTCTGATAAAGTAAAAAATCTCGGCGTTATCTTTGATAAACATCTATGTTGGTCTGATCATATATCTAAAATTTGTAGTAACATATACAGTTCATTATATAAGCTTAAGAAATTCAAGATGTTTACCCCTCGACACACGAGGTACATGTTAGTCAAATCCTTGTTAATTCCCATATTTACATATGGTGATTTATTATTTTATAATATGAAATATATGTCTAAATCACGACTTAATGTATGTTTTAATTCTTGCATTCGATATATATATGATTTAAAATTAACTGATCATGTTACACCCTATAGAAATTCTATTATCGGTTGTTCATTATTTACTTATTATATATATCGTGTAATATGTTTTATGCAGAAATTAATTTACTCATCTTGTCCAAATTATTTATTTTCTAAATTAACTTTTGGTAAATCTAAACGGACTATTAATCTAATTGTTCCTAAGTGTCAATATAATATATGTTCTGATAATATTCTAGTTGATGGTACTTTGTTATGGAATGAATTGCCATATGAACTTAAAAAACCATGTAACCATAATCAATTTAAAAAACTTTTAAGAACACATTTGGAAATCACCCAACCCAAACTTTTATAAGATGAAATTTTATAATATAATATATAAATTTAAATTTATAAAAGCATAAATAAATAAATGTTTCATAAATAATAAATAAACAATACATAAATTATTATTTTAATTAATTTAATATAATATATTTTAATTTATTTTTTTTTTTTTATACCTAATCAAATTTATTTATTGTTAATAATTGTTTTTTTTTTAAATAAAAATTACATACTTAGAAAGGGCCCTACAGTTGTTTGTAACTTCTGAGAGGAGTACCCTACTTGTAATTTATTATGTATAATTAAATAAATAAATAAATAAATAAATAAATAAATTTACTCATGTTTTTAAAAAAAAATTATTTTAACTATAATACGCTTTAAAACTTCTTTGCTAACAAAACACTAATATTTTTTTAACAAAATTGACAAATGAATTTAGTATTGATGCTGTACGATCAAAATATCTCTAAAGACTATTCTTTTCATTACTATGCTCTCATTTTATGACAGATATTATCATTAATAGGTAATTAAATTACGGTACTCGATTAGTTCATGAATTTAAAATTGATTTCCGACAGGTAGAAATGGGAGAAAAGGTAAATTATGTAAAAAAGCATCCACACCCTCAAATACTTGTATCCTTAAAATAATTAAATGGTCAATAAATTTCTATAAAACAAGAATTCAGGATGTTTTAGTTAAACAGAATGCATTGTTAAAAAAAAAATTGAAACACGGAAATTAAAATTTTGTATGAATTCTATTTTCAAAACGAGAAATTAGCCATTGGGAAACTTTCGATTTAGATTAAGAATTAATTAAAAATTTTTTTTTCTGGAAAAAAAATGTGGTAAAAGTCAGGTTACCCTCAACTTTGAAAATATTATTTAAGTTTAAGACAGTTTTAAAAAATTACTACAAAATTTTAAATAATTTTTTTATAAGGTCTATCAATTACCTTTCTAATGAGCTATAAATGACTTAAATCGGTTGAGTTAATCGTTAGCAATCGATAGCCAAAGATACTAATGTTTCGCCAACCCTGTAAAACTTTGTCACCACCCCAGAGCGAAATTTCATTTTTCGAAAGAAATGTTATTTTTATTTTGTTATTGGCTATCTGTGTATGAAATTTCATCGAAATCAAAGGGGGTCAGTCCGGATACTAGAACAAATGCTGTTTCGGTGACGTGAAATTGCTCTATAGCTGGGTTCCGTCATTTTTCATTTATAATGACTAAATTGCACTGGACTAATTCTATTACTGCAAAATATAATAGTTTATTTCTAAGAAAAACAAATAATTTCTTCTATTCAAATCTTTTTATTTTTTTTTTCATTGATTGTTATAAGGTTTTTGCAAATTGTTGTTATGGAATGTTGCAAACTTTTTTGTCGAAGCCGATAAGTCAAAAACCTCTAACTGTAGAGGTTTATATTTAAAAGAAACGGATTAAAATGTTTCTAAATATTCTAAATTTATAAAGTTTTTAAAAATATTAGTATCCAAACGGCCGTTATAGCGTATACAAGGAACAACTCTCTAGCCTCTACTTTCTTAACCATCAGTCGGATTTTGCTGATTTACTAACTTGTCCAAGGTATTAGTAAAACACTCATTTTTAGAAAATTGTTTGTTCTGGCTTCACAAATGCGACCGTGAGAGTGCCGGTTGATTCAAACGCATTTTATGTTTTACAAGCTTTTTTGTTGGAGCCGCTTACTGAGGAACCTCTAATGGCAGGGGTCTATTTTAAAAGAATTTGATAAAAAAGGCTCCAAAAATTCTAAATTTGTTAATTTTTTAAAATATTTGTATCCAACCGGCCTTTATAACGGTTTTAAAAAATCAATTGTTTTTTCAATTCTGCACAAGTAATTTGTTCTCCTATTTGCATGAACAAATAAATGGTCCTCGGTGAAACGCTGCCGTAAATGAAACGAGAACCTTAAGAACGTCGTCTTTTGTAGTGACCAAAATTTGGTCAATTTTAATTCCACCAAAACACAGCTATTGATTTTTTGCAGACCGAAGGCCGAGTTCGCCAACGATATTACAATTAGTATGTGTGGGTGATAGACGTACGGATACGTAAGCGTTTGTTCATTGAAAGTCACAATTTAGAATGAATGCTCTGTAACAATCTTAAAATGGCGGTGGTGCTTAGAAAATTTGGCCTCCCTACTTAAAAGATATAAAAAAACATTACAAGTTGTCAAGCTTGGTGCACTGCATCTGTTTCCCGCTTGGCTCTTTTTAAGACTCCGTTACAAAAGATGCTATACGAATTGTAAATAACCGAAAGTTAAAATCAAATCTTGATTTCCTACAACATCTTCACACTGTTATTGTTGTTTTTATAAATATCGTAGTTCATATTTGCTGTAAACTTCATAAAAATGTTTGTGCGGAATCAAATTAAAATAATTTGATAGATAAAACATATTTTCAATGATATTTAAAAATTTAAGGATTCGAGAATTAAATCTAAAATTGAAATCTTTAAAATAATAAACCATTCTTGAATCTTGACACTTAAACGAGTCAACCAAAATTACAGCACCTTATTGCCTAATTAAACTTATAGCACCTCAAAACAAATGACCAACAAATTTCAGAGAGATCACAATTCACAGTAGTTTTCGTTTAAAATTCAATTTACTTTCAGCGTAAATTGATCAAATTGGTTGGTGAATTACGTTCTGAGTTGAATCTGGTACAGGATAAAAAACACACATTTTCAGTAGTATACCAAACCCAAAGGTTATAAAAATTATATAAAAGAATTATAATCTTTCTTAAAAAATCCTACCTGCCATATGACATGCCGCTCGACCGGTTCTAAAAAAAATCTTTTTACATTTCTACTCCTTGCCTCTCAAAACACAGAGTTTCAGTTCCAATTCTTAAGAGCTTGTTATATTTTTTTTTAAAGATGAATTTGCTAGTGTATTAAGTTTTCTACATTTATGAGATTTATCAAATTTATTTATCGGCCACTTTCTAAATTAAGTTGATGGGACGCACACAAACGATAAAATGCCAACACCCAAGAACTCAAAAATTAAGAAAATAATACAATCTTAAAAACCCAACCTCTCATATAACATCTATCTGAATGCCATAAAAAGCGGCAAGATTTTCTCAAACGATTTATAAAACGGCTTAAAATGGGACAACCCAGAATTAGGATTAACAACTACAGGCAATCATTTTTTATAGCCGATCCAAGACCTAAGTTCAATAGGACTTATATATGCCCAAAAAATAGATTGTGAAGGTCGGGCGAACATCAAAGTTTCAGCACTAGTGTTCCATTTTCAAAATACGGAACCCTAAACATTACTGTCGCGATAGTAAAGAGTCCATATTCCATATTGTCCCCATCAAATCTAGAAAAAACTCATGATTATGTGAAAATATGGAAAAATATTGACTTTTGGTGAAATATGCTCTAATAAGCTTTTTGGAGTAAAATATCAAAACCCCCGATATACAAGCATTCTTCATTTTTTAGCACAAAACAAACCGTGAACTTATAGCGCCATTTTAAAATTAAAACTCAATATAAAAAAAATTCAAAAATCGCCTTAACGCCATCTAGAAAAACTAAACTCCATATAAAAAAAATTCAAAAAATTTAATCAAAAACACTAATGCAATTTTTTGCATATGGCAATGTTCATTGTTTTTTGAAGATGGCGTGAATGAATAGGGCTTGTAGAATATCGGAGGTTTTGAAAATATGCAAAAATATGCTCTAAAAAGTCGTAGTTTTGCCGGAAATGGTTTTCTAGCTTAATCATTTTTGAATTAAGTGCTGTAAAAAAAACAAACTAGTGCATTTTTTTGGTTGCCCTACTGGTTTCTAATTATTATTACATACAGATTACATGCAGCAATATAACGATTTGAAGTGTAAAGGAAAAAACTCTATTCCCGTTAAATATAAGTGAATGCAATATATTTTCGTCTTGCTTTCGCTTATGTAAAAAATGCTGTTTGTTGATTTCGACAAGTAAAGGGGAAATTTAAGTGTGGGTATTTAGTCTTCTTTTTAATTGTCTACAAGTGAAAATATTGTCTCCAATTAAGAGATAACGTGAGATAGCACCACAAAATGATGATCTTGATTCCAATCATTCAATTTTTTTCGAAAAGCAATTGTTAGGGAGAAACTTCTCCTACATCGTTTTATTTAATTTTGTCCAAACGCATTAAAATCTTTCAAGACCTAGGTCCCTCAACAAAAAGCGTTCTGAGGTGTTCGGACGGAAATCTTTTCTTGTTGTTTTTTTGGATTTTAAAGAATGGATAACTAAACAATTTATACATCCTATCATATAATAAAATATGACATAAGTGTAATGCCTAATGCATCACGCATTGCTCTTGATGATTTATAGTAAGATTAAAATCAAGTTTATACATCAAGTATATTATAAGTCAAGTTTTATATAATAAATTAAGATCCGAAGATCCGTAATAATTCTCAAGATAAGTTCTCAAACCTAAAATTAAATAAAACAAAAGAAATGCATCCATGTCATACATAATCATTCGTATTTCTAAATGAACTTAATTTTCAATTCAAAATTAATCCAAGTTTAATAATAATAAAAAAAGCAACTTAGCATTTCAAGCTAGTTTTATTATCTGTTGCGAAAAACAGAATAAAATATGTTTTGATAATGACATAATTTTTGTTGATTTTTAATTACAATTTTGCTAAATATAAATTCTTCAATTTTATTATATAACAAAATGTTACATAATTTAAAATTGTGACAAATTAATTTGTGTGACAAATATGTGACAAATAATAAATTTGTTTCTTTTTGATGGAGAAATGCTTTCGTATAGAATGAAAACAATTGTTGTTTCTTTTAATATTTTGGACGATGAACTATGTTTGGATGATGAGGAATGATAAAGAGAAACACGGATGTAAGTTAAGTATTAGGTATATAAGATGTAATTTTGGGTATTAAAATGATAGTGATAATTTGGACATTGTATGTTCCAATATGGAACTTGAAGTTTAAGAAAATATGCATTCGAAACGTTTCTATAAAAATATTAAAGAAAAGATAATATCTATGGATAAAGGAAGTGTTTTATTTGCATTGTAGAAATAGAGATCGAAAGGTCCAAGAGTTGCCTAAGATCTGGAATGACCCATCCTGGTCATTTGTTCTATTTCATACCATCCCCATCTGTAGAAGTAAGTCTACGAGCGGTTTTCGTAGACAGTTTATAAGCCAATATTTCATGATAAGAGGAAATAAAAATAAAATAAGAGGTAAAAAGCAAGCCTTTTAAACATTTCCACGAACAAAGCTAAACAAGGGCTGCCAATAATCCACCTTGTAGCATGTTACTTGACTATATGTGCAAACTTTCCTTCCATCGTATTCTTGGAGCAGGCAATAGTATAGCATGCCATCTGCAAGAAATATTCCATAGCTATGATTAAAGTGAGCAAGATTCTCATTCTCTCTTTCGATGTGATACGAATAAGATGTGTTTCAATTATTGGGAAAAAGAAATTAAATAAGTGATTTAATAAAAAAACAATTATTCAATTCTTTAATTAAACTATATAGTGTTTGCCTTTACTACTACTAGAAAGTGTTATAAAGTTTATAAACATTATTTATGAATATTAATTATTGCAACATATTATTCACTTGTGCATATAATTTGTGTTTTGTGAAACCGGTCTTTGAATTGTTGTAACTGTAGCGGTATAAGTCATAAATCCAGTAATTGATTAACCGATTGATATAGTTGATTTTCATTAATTATTGTAAACAAACAAAATACCGTGCAATTGCATAAAATAAATAAAAATATCATCAGTTTTCAAGAATGCCATACTATAACCAAGACTCGCGCCAAATTAACAACTCTATTGTGATATGCCAAATATGCAATAAATCTATTGGTATATCCCAAGCCTACTTTGGTTGTGATAAATGCCACAAAAATTTTCACCCCCACTGCAAAAAAATTATTGGTACGCACATAAATAGACTTGCAGGGCAAAAAACTTGGTTCTGTAATGAGGATTGTGGTATTAACGTGGATGAAAATTGTATCAATGAACCACTATCTGGCTCACAAAAAAAGACTATAATAGAAAGTTCACCTGCTAAAGTGCACTTTGATTCAAGCATCTTAACAACATTAGCCACTGATATCAAGGATATGAAGCAAGCTATGATTGCAATTGAAAGGTCTCAAGAATTTCTATCACATACATTTGATCAATTTAAACAACAGCTTAATCAAGTGTTGACTGAAAACATGGTTTTAAAAGAGGAATTGCGTTGTTCAATTACTAAACAGAACCAGCTGGAAAGTGCAGTTAGTGATTTAGAAAGCAAAATGGATTTAATGGAACAGGAAAAACTTAATACCAATATGTTTATTACTGGTTTGCCGTATGAAAAAAGAAACCCTAATGAAGTTTTAGCATCTATATTTAAAAATTAATTCAGTAAATTATTTGTGATATAACATCACCCCGATGGAAAATCTCCCATCAAGAATAATATAAGAACTGAATCTAAAAAATTATGGTGCAAATTATGAAACTTTTTGCAATCCATACAATTTTAGAGCGATCTAGTTTCGAACCAATGAGAAAATTTTAAACTTTAAAAAAGTTTATCATTCTCATCAGGGCTAGCCGACTAGATAAACTCTACCAAAAAATGTCAACGCTAATGTATATAAACCAAAAATTAGGTTACAACTCTAGCGAAGTGTAAAAACAAAAAATTTACATAAACATACATTTAATAAATTGTATGTTTATGTAAATTTTTTGTTTTTACACTTCGCTAGAGTTGTAACCTAATTTTTGGTTTATATACATTAGCGTTGACATTTTTTGGTAGAGTTTATCTAGTCGGCTAGCCCTGATGAGAATGATAAACTTTTTTAAAGTTTAAAATTTTCTCATTGGTTCGAAACTAGATCGCTCTAAAATTGTATGGATTGCAAAAAGTTTCATAATTTGCACCATAATTTTTTAGATTCAGTTCTTATATATATTTAAAACTTTAGATGTCAATTTAGAATTGAACGACGTTGCAGCGGCCAATTATACTAGAAATACTGGACATTCATCCAATGCAAATAGAAGGAATAATAATATCATTAACCCATTCAACTGTCAGTTATTTGTTAAATTTAGATCACTACAAGCAAAACAAAAGATAATGTTAAAAAAGAAAGTCAAGAAGATATTGTTTTGTAATGAAATAGGATACGATGCTGAGTTTGAACGAGTAATTTATTTCCGTGATCATCTCACAAAATATAAACAACTCCTACTACGTGAAGCAAGATTGGTCAAAACCAACTTGAACTTTAAATATTTATGGACCAACAACTCAAATATCTTGATGAGGAAAGACGATGGCTCAAAAATTATTACCGTAAGTTCTAAAAACGATTTAGATCACTTAAAAAATTATGTAGCTAGTTAGTTTATTATTTAATTATTTATAGTATAAGCAAGCAAGGTAGCTAAGCGTGTAAGAAATTAATCCAATCTGAGACTTATAATGTTTGTATTAATTAAAGTATTTTGCAATTTGTTTGAAAAGTTTTCTTACACGCCTAGCAGTTGCTTTAATTTTAACTGTGTTTTTCTATAAATCTTAGGTCTTAATGGCATATGTTGATCTGATTAATTCATTTTTAAGTAAAGTCAAATACCGATTAAACAGTAATATAATGCAAGAAAAAATGAACAAAAAATCAATGAACATTGTTTATATGAATATTAGAAGTTTGCGAAACAAGTTAAGCGATATTGAAATCATGACAGTAATGAATAAATATTTTGAGATTCACGCGTTTGCTTTAACTGAAATTTGGATTAAGGAGTGCGAAAATGTGTTCTACGTATTAAAAGGGTATAACGCTTAGGCCTAAAGGGTTCAACTCGCTTAGGCCTAAATTCTTCATCAATCATTGATCATGTCATTACTGATCTTTTTAAGTTTCAGTATGATCTGTCTATTATTGACTCCTCTCTCTCAGATCACAAGCAAATTATTCTTAGTCTTGACAACACCCCATCCAGAACAGAACAACAGATAAACAAAACGGTCTTAGATTACAAAAACTTAGAAAACACGTTGGACTGGACGGGCCTTCAAAGCTGTTGTACGTTTTCTGACTTAACTCAAAGACTGCAAACGGCAATTGCAGGTAACTCTCATAAAATACTGGTGAGTAGAGGAGAAAAAAATAAAAATTGGATAACTCCAGAAATTAAATACACCTTAGCTCAGCGTGAAAGATTTTACAGATTCAAAATTAAATACCCCGACAATAGCTATATTAAGGAAAGATATGAATACTACCGAAAACTAACTAGAAATAAAATACTAGCCGTGAAACGCCAATTCAACTCCAAGCAACTAGACAACTGCAATGGCAATCCAAGGAAGTTCTGGGATTTTCTAAAATCCACAGTGTTTAATGGAACGCCCAATAAATCAGCAAAAATCCTATTGCAGAAAGACGATGATATCTTTGATGATGACTATTTTGTTGCTAATGAATTTAACAATTTCTTCACATCCGCTGACATAATCACATTAAATAATAACGTGGCAATAGAAACCAATTTCTGTGACAATTCTGTTCAGTTTTTAATTAATGATACAAATTTTACGGAGGTGCAAAATATCATCGATAGCCTAAAAAATAACACTGCTGCTGGTCCTGATTTAATTTCAGTAAAATTTGTTAAACACTTCAGTGAAATGTTAAGTCCTATCATATCTAGATTAATAAATGAAAGCTTAATGAGAAACGAGTTTCCAGATACTTTAAAACTAGCAAGAGTTGTGCCAGTTTTTAAATCGGGGTGTCCAATGACTGTAAACAATTACAGGCCCATTTCTTTACTTAATGTATTCGCTAAAGTATTTGAAAAAGTTATTTCAGTGCGACTATTATCTTTCCTTGATGAAGAAAAAATAATCTCGGATAAGCAATACGGATTCTGCCAGAAATCTAATACAACATGTGCCTGCTTGGCTCTAACAGACTTTATTAGCAAAGAAATTGATAAGAAACTTCAAGTATCTTGTCTTTTTTTAGATATTAAGCAAGCGTTTGATACTGTAAAGCATCATATATTGTTACCTAAACTTGGGAAAATAGGGTTTTCTAGAGGAACACTAATGTTCTTTGAGAGCTATTTGAAGAATAGGGAACAGTACGTATCTGTCGGATGTCACAACAGCAATTGTAATCAGGTAATAAAGGGGGTGCCACAAGGTTCTATATTAGGTCCCGTGCTTTTCAATATATTTATTAATGACATATGCAGTCTACCTCTTAAGGGAAGGATACATCTATATGCAGATGACGCAGCTCTCGCTTATTCAGCAGATTCCAGACAACAACTCTATGAAAATATGCAATATGATCTAAATACTCTAAGTCAATGGTTTGAACGAAACCAATTAGCACTGAATACCAATAAAACAAAATATATTGTTTTTGAAAAACGTAAGACCTTTCTTGTATCCCATGATGATGCTTCTCTAACATACTGTGGTGCTCCTATTCTAAACGTTCAAAAGTACAATTATTTAGGTCTTCAATTGAGCAGTAATTTGAAATGGAATGATCATATCACGCATATAAAAGGTAAAATTGTGCCGTATATATTTGCTTTAAAGAAACTGAGACACTTACTCCCCCAAAATTGCTTGAAACTTATTTATAATGCATACATCATGTCTCACCTTGTATACTTGAATCCGATATGGAGTGGCTCTACTGAGTACTTATTGGATGAATTATTTATTCTGCAGAAACGAGCAATAACATATATATTAAAACTACCAATCCGATATCCAACTGCGCTTCTCTTCAAAGAATTCATTCCACTGCACGTCATAAATGCTAAAGAGCTTCTATTCTTAATTTATAATATAGTAAACAACCATCTTAAGCACAGCCTAACGGTTACACGGGCGCGAGAAGTACATGATTATAACACCAGAAGACGTTCGCACTTCCTGCCAATCTTTTTCTTCACTGAAGCTTCTAATAATAATATTTTGTACAGAGGTTTACAGAAATTTAATGAGCTTCCATTGGAAATCAAAAATGAGGAGAATTTCCAAAAATTTAAATCCAAGGTAGTTGTATTTCTACAAACCTCAGTTACCCAATAATTTTCTTATTGCGGAATTGCTTATGGTTCTTAAACACTAATATTCATTTGTTTTATTATAATTATACTTGTTGTTTTTACCGTTAGTTCTTTTCTTTTTATACTTTTATCTATTTAATTTATATCTTGCTGTTTTCATGTTTATTTTTTCGGTTAAGTTTTATAATTGATATATTCTAGTATGTATAGTATTTAAATTAGCGCTATATAATATTTAAACACATATGTTTTTTATTTAATTTTTCATTAATTTTTCATTTTTAATATTAAGTAATGTATCGAAATTGTATCTTATAATATTTAAGTGTATGCCGCGTTATAGCATTCCATGCTCAGGCGGCTATTAAAATTGTTTGATAATAAACAAATTAATTAAAGAAAAAAAAAAAAAAAAAAAAAAAAAAAAAAAAAAAAAAAAAGATTGTTTTGAATTCAATTTTCAATTTGGCAAATATTCCTTTCAAATAAAGATTTGTAAGGAATATCTGCAGCTTTTCATAATCGCAATTTAATATTTGTTGCTTTTGCTTTCACATATCTGTGCAAAAAGAGATTTCAACAAAAGTTAACTACATTGGTTTTTTTTATGAATCAAATCTACATGTTTAGCATTGAATCCCACCACCATTTTTTTTATTGGAGGGCCTTGAAAGTTACAGTTCAAGTAGCATTGCGATCTGAAGGTCTATTGTGCTTTCCCTGGTTGTTTTATTAGTCAGTCGTCGTCGATGCCATTACTGATTGAATTTCATGACCCAAGTTTAGACTCTTAATAAAATTAATTAGCTCAATTGGAGTGACGGCTTGTGGTATTGGTAGGGTTAGTCTTATACGACAAAGTTGGTTATATCGATGCCAAGAGAGCTCAGGAGAGTTGCAGATGACGTGTTGCATCATTTCCGCGTCCGAGTAGCATAATCTACACTTGCTGGAAACAACAAGGCCCATTTTGTTAAAATGGTGGTTTAAAGGACCATGTCCAGTAACGCACCACGTTAGATTTCTTAGAGACTCTCTGTTTACGTGGATTGTTTTTAAAGGTGAAAGAGGGGCGTTACCTAGAGACTTCTTGGAGTGTACTAGTCCCTCTTTGATTCTCCATAATTTAGCATTTTGTTTCTGTTCACATGTTTGGATTCTGCTTTTGAGCGAACTCTTGGCTATTTCGAAGCATGATGCGGTCCAACAAACTTTTATTGGCACCTTGCTTTGCTAAAGTGTCGGAAATATTATTTGCTTGTATCTCTGTGTGACTGGGTGCCCACACAACTGTGCCTCTATTATTACAGGAGACTTTTTGTAGATTTTGGTAGCATTCCCATGCTAGTTTTGAGTCAAAGTGGGTAGATTTTAGTGCCAAGAGTGCTACTTGGCTGTCAAAGATAATATATATTTCAATATTTTGCTATTTTCTTTCAGGACATAGAAAATCCCAACTACTCCTGTGCCCATATTAGTTGGAGGACCATCTGTGTACCAGATGCTGCCATTTTATGGCAGTGACCGTATGTAATTTTCAGTACGATCTCTGGCCAATATTTTGACATAAAAGTGTCTGTATAAATCTATTGTTTTTGGCATACAATTCGAAATATGGTATGTATGCAGTTCATTTGTAATTCAGCAAGGATTTTAAGGTGTGCGGTTAGATCTCCTGGCTTAAACCATTCTGTGAGCTGTAGTTTAGGAACGCTCAACACCGCTACAGATTTTACATGTAGGTGCAATGGAGAAAGCTTTAAAAGAATTGCTGACTCCATTGCTGACGTTGACGTGGCTTTGAAAGCACCTGTCGCACTAAGAAACACAAGCCTTTGCATTTTTGTAAACATATTTTGAGCAGTTATTTGTCGCGTTTTGGTCACCAAATTAAAGCTGCATAAGTTAAAATTGGTTTCATAATGCTTTGATGCAACCAAAGTATCATTTTTGGGGTAAGACCCCAAATTTTCCGAAACAGGTGTCTGCATGCGAAAAAAACTTTCTTTGCCTTGTCGGAGATATATTTCATGTGTGAATTCTAGGTAAGTTTGCTATCACTTAAATATTAACCTATTTTGATTTTTGTATTGGATCCCCGTTAAGGACAGGAGAAATGATATAATGAAATGAAATAAAGTTTCTCCTGCTTGTGAAAACGACAATACTTTTTTTGGGGTTTGCTCGACAGTCCCAATCTGTTGAACCAGTTTGATACTAGATTAAGAGCAGTTTGGGTTGGACCAGCGACAATGGAGTCATGTTTTCCTTTGACCATGACTGCCAAGTCGTCGGCATAGCCTACAATGTTGAAGCCAGAATCATTTAGCCTATAGGTTAGGAGATCATCAGCTACCATTACCCAAAGCAGTGGAAGGAGCACTCCTCCTTGCGGACGGCCTCTGGATGCAGAACAAGTCACCTAATAATCACTTAGTTTAGCCGTACCCTTTGACTCTGTAGCATCTTGCTTTGTGGGCAATTCAACGATAGCGTTGAAATGGACAATGTCGAAGGTTCCTTGTATGTCCATAAATGTACATACAAGTAGTAATGAAGCGCTGCTTCGTTGTATGATCAATGAAGTGGCATAGCAGGCCGCGCACCTGGATGAAATTTATTTAGTCCCAAGCTAGCTTCAGCCTGTGGGAACGAGTAGACATTTACCTGATGCTCCAGTTCAAATACCGGTATTGTACGCGTATCTCATAAAAAAATGGATTAGACGAAAAAGCAAGTGGAAATAAGTAGACTCTGGCGACCCCATTAGACGAAAAGAACCGCGATCACCCCGTCCACTCCCATAATTCTAACACACTCACACACTCTCGTACTTCACCCACTCACTCACACACACCCTCACACACATACACACACCTATGCACACGTTCATGCCCATAAGCGCCAGTTGGTACTTCAGTATTTAGTAAGAGTCGTTCAACTGCTTCTACCAGTATAGACTGATCATACTTGTACAACTCAATCCGTGAATCAATTGATGATGTCACTGTATCTTCACGTTTCGGAAGCTGTTTTTCTACTTATAGAATCACATCCGAACCACACATCTGTTTAACAACCGAGATGCACAACCCGAAATGCCGTTGTAACGTTGATACTAAATTTTGTTCCAACTTAATAAAAACATATTAAAAGAACTTCTTCCAAAAAAAATAATATGGAACTCACGTTCACATTACTATTTAGTATAAAAATTAACGGGTTGACCAAAATATTATCCATTGAGATGCAATAATTGGTCTAAACATTGGTAGAATCGCAATATAATGACGGTAATTTTTCATCAGCAATACCTTCTTTTATTAGTCTATTAGTGACTGATGATTCTCGAATTTCGTCCTTCATACCATCATCAAAGTTACGATGAACTACAACAATTGGTTGAGTAAATAATAATAAATCAGTCATTTTTAATTTTATTTATTTATAAGTTTTTATCAACAAGTTTCACAATATATATGTAAAATTCACGCTTATATGGCTCCAACTGGATCCTGGCAGACACACACGCGTGCAACCAAGCTACTCTCTCAACCGTACCCACACCCACACAACCATATATTCACACTCACACCCCCACATGCACATCCATAATCATTCACACCCACACCTAATAATAAAGTTAAAATACGACTCACCCCATAGCTAGTCCAGATCCCGCCTCAAAGATCCTCTTTACTCACATATCCTGATCCAGTATAGGGTTTGGTAAAATTACGCCGGTAATACTTGTAGATGTTTGGAAAATCTCCTTTTCAGCCTTAAAGGTGGTTGTCCTTCCGGAAATATCTGTTATGGATGACACCAAATTCCAAATATAAAATGGCCGGTACGGAAATGTACTGTCGTATTCAGCACACCAGGCAGAACTGTGGCACATGATAAATTGATCAATGTGCGCGGATTGTTTGTAAATTTTTTTGCGTTTTATAGGTTGGTTTTGGGATGATCGTCTCACTTTTAGACACTCGTTATCACCAAATCAGTATTCTAACTTCGCACAATTACGATGTTCATTGACTAACAGTAGTTTTAAAAGAAAATTATCACCGAATTTCTCCAAAAAAAATATGGTACATGCAAACAAATAGGTTATATTTCCACTATTTTATTCAGCCGTCTATTGTCTATCTTTATAATATTATTTAACATGTAATTATGATAAAATGTTGGACGTATAAGCAATTATGATTTATTTTCAATATTTTCATTAATAGTTTATTGTATATTATTACAATAATCACTAGCATAGAATTACGCTAAAATGTTGCACATGCAAACAATTATGATTTAATTTCACTAGTTTTCATTAATAGTTTATTGTATATTTTTACAATATTCGCTAGCATAGAATTACGCTAAAATGTTGCACATGCAAACAATTATGATTTAATTTCACTAATGTACATTAATAGTTTATTGTATATTTTTACAATATTCACTAACATAAAACTTGGTAAAATGACGTGCATGCAAACAAATGCGTTATATTTTCACTAATTTATTTACTAGCTTATTGCCTATTCTTTTTAATATTCTCTAACACAAAGTTACAGTAAGTATTGTATATTCGTACAAACCAGAATTTTTGTTCCCTTGTTTTTGCGGATATTTTCTTTGATTTTTTTTATAATTGATTGGCATCAAAATTGGTTGGTTTTTGTAAAACAAAAATTGAAAAAAAACCACACCCAAAAGAACAATACTCACTGTCTAAACGTAAAAAATCACAAAAAATGACAGCAAACAGCTGTTCACCGTTTAGCACAGAAAAATGTAAACGTAAGAGAGAGAGAAGCCGTATATCGCTTCTATTTATATCATTAATAACGCCGTTTGTAAACAATAACATAACGATAGAAACGATAAGTTGTTTCTCGGATATTCACTTTCGTTAAATTTTTGTTCCCACTAAGGAATTTATTCAACTAACGTGTATTAAAATTGGAAACGAATTACAAAGAAAATATTGATTAATAATGATTGTAGCACGATTTCGAATTAATGTGATTGCACAACTGTTTTATGATAATTTTAAACAGAAATTACTGGAGAAGACGATTACGAATTTGAATATAAGAAACTATTATAAAAACAAACAAGAAACTATGTTTGAAAAGGGCGAAAATAACTATAAAGGTTTTTGGTAATGTAAATTTAATGCGTGTAGGAAAATAGTGCGGCTCTAAATCCGAATATTGAACAACAGCTTCATTATAAAGTGCCTCCTTGTAGTTTAATGTGCTCTCAATTTCTTTCACCATTTTGTGAAACATCGGTTTAGTAGATTTCCCTGTCTGATAAACGAGCTGGCTAGAGCTGAGAGGATTTTCTTTAACGCACATATGACGGATGTGATAGTGATAGTCTAGAATTTTTTCCATCGTTTTTAGTAGAAAAGAGGAAAGACTTGGGTATAAAAATGACTTTAGATTCCCTCTATATCTTAGAAATGTAAGTAAGGCAAAGCATGCTTGAACAAACGCATGAGATATGGAACGATGATTGTCAGACCCTTTTGCAGGAATACCCCCGGAGATTTATACGATTGGAAAGATTCTATAGCCCCTCTTGCTTTGTTGGGGGTGAAAATTGTGTTGGCTAAATGATCTGCAGTATTTTTAGTTGCAGGATCTAGAAGATATTCAGATATTCATATCCATTTGGTTAGCAGATTGAGCTTAAATGGTTTGTATGATTAGACGTCATCAATTTTTGGAGTCGAACTGTAGCAGGCAGACTATCTATCGTATTGCAGAGCCCTTTCCTGCTGTTCTTTTTTCATTGTCTGATTTTTTTAGTATAAGTAGTTAGAGCTACTCTGTTAAAGAGCTTATGAACTTTATTACTTTTTCTCTCCAAGTTACTATTCTACCAAGGTACATCTCTGCATCTTTTAGATTGAGTTTTTGGAGTATTAAGGTTGTATGTTTCAGTGATAATTTCTTGTAAATTGTTTGCTGCAAAGTCAAGCTCAAATGTGGAGTTGATACTGTTGCAACTATTTACATTATTATGAGTGTTCTATATGTAAGCATGATCAGACATAGAAGCTTCCTTCGAAACATGCCAGTTCTTAATATGGTTGTCAGTTTATATGCTAGCCAGAGTAAGGTCAAGAACCTTACTTCTGATTGCATTTCTAAAGGTACATATAGGTTCACTACCCTTGTTTAGAATAAACATATTGTTTGTATACAAAAATTAAAGCAGACACTCGCCTTTTGTGTAAATATTGCTACTTCCTCACACGGTGTGACGAGCGTTAGCATCACACTCTATTATGAGGTTGTAGTGGTTATTATTGTAATACTTGATGAGTTTCCCTTGGAGGAGGAGAGCAGTCTCGTCCTCATTCTCCGGGAAATATGCAGAAACTAAAATGAGTTTTTTTAACCTGCAAGAAAAAACCCTCCTACAAAAAATAATAGTTTCTCACTCCATTCGGCTGCGAAAAAAGAAAAGACAAAAAAACTAAGTTCTGGTTTTTTTAATAGCGAGCATAGCTTTTTTAAATTACTTCGGTCTGAAAGACCTAAGTTTCTTGAGCTCAAAGTGAAATTCTTACCTTTTTTGGCATTTCTCGACGTTTTAGGACCTACTGATTTTAAAATAGCAACAAAAAAAATGTATGTCTGTCTGTCGGCCGACCGTCCCTCCGTCCGGCCGTCACAACCTACGAAATCTAGAAAACCTTTTTCTAAAAATAGGTTTACTCTATGGGAAGAGCCGAAAGGACGATGTGTTCGATAACTGTACCGGAAGTGTTTCAAAAAAATCGTCAAGTGTGTCAAAACAAGGAAATTTGCATATTTTTTGCTTAAAAAACTTTCATTTTAAGTGATTACGAGTAGGAACATTGAATTTGGAGAAATCTTGATGGTCGGTATTGGTATGTGAGACCAAAATCTAGATTATTGCATTATAAGTTTGTCAAAGAAATGTTGTCAAGAGTGTCAAAAGAAAGATTTTTATTTATTTTTTTACCCAATTTTTTGGAAAAAAATAAAATTAATTATTTGTTTGAAATGAAATTTTATTATTATTATTGAGAATTATGGCATTATAAGTTTGTCAAGAAAATGTTGTCAAGTGTGTCAAAAGAAAGATATTTATTTATTTTTCTACCCAATTTTTTGGAAAAAAATAAATTTTATAATTTGTATGACATGAAAATTTATTATTATTATAGAGAATTATGGCATTATAAGTTTGTCAAAAAACTAATGTCAAGCGTGTCAAAAAATAATTTCATTTATTTTTTTAGCCGATTTTTTGGAAAAAAAATGTAGCTGTTTATGACGTAAATGTAATTGAAAACGAAATTGGACATGGAATTTTTTTAATTTGTTATAGTTTTTGAAATATATTTGGAATTTTGAAAAAAGTTTGTATTTTTAGCAATATTTTTAGGATTTTTGAAAAAACTTTTAATCTCTGATTTTGTAATAATTTTTGAAATATTTTTAGAATTTTGTTTGAAAAAAGTTTGAATTTTTTATTTCACAATATTTTTGGAATTTTGAAAGAAATATGAATTTGTGATTTTGAAATATTTTCTCGAAACGCTAAATGGAGAGGTTTTCGAGTAGTTTGCTGATTGTATAATCTTTTCACTAAATTATGTTAATATATGATCTGTTATAATTTTCCAACAACGTATTGATGTTTCGTATTAGTTTTGTAATACATATCTAAACAGAGATAAAAAATACATGTACTTTAACAAAAAGTTATGTTTGATATACATCGCTGCTCAAAACTAAAATCCATGTCCTCATAAAAGTTTTGTGCTGAAAACTATATCAAAATCCTTAACCCAGACCGAAGTCTTGATATCTCAGAGCTTGAGATTTCAGCCCCTCCATATATAAAGATTTCAGCCCCTCCATAACACAAATATTTCTTCATGTAGCGTATTATGAACTTCATTCAAAATGTGTGGAGTGTAGTAGAGTAGATTTTGAAATACGGGCGACTTGAACACTTTCGTATAGCGCAGCGTCGTATGTTTTGACAGATTGTCGCCATTTTTTATACAATGTGCTGTGTTTTAAGAATTACAATATGTGTCATATAATTATAATTATTAAATAATAATAATATATTATAATTCCAAAATTTTAAAACCAATTCGATTTCGTTTTTTATACCTTTTGGTTAAAGAATGGATAACAGAACAATTATAAATTCTATCACATATGAAATATGACTTAACTTTCTTTTAAGAAATCAAAACAATTAAGCGATATAAAGGCTTATGATAAATATATACGATTGTCAACTAGTTTTAAAATTTCTTCAATAGAGACGTTGCAATCGAATTACAAGGACAGGTAAACGCTCATACTATATTCGTATTTACAAAACTACTACACTACACTACGTCCACGTGAACAAGATATATAAAGAAAACATTCAATATTTTTTAGCATTTTAAATTTAGAATAGTTTATAAATTAATAAAAAAAGATGGTATGGTGTGGTATTAAATATAAACATTGAAAAAGAAATTAATTCTCCATTTTGAGAGAAGAGAAATCGAATTTGACAGATTTGCTATCACCATTATTTGTGTCTCTCTTCATACAATTTTGTAGTTATATTATTTCTATATTTATATTGTTACGATTCTATATAAACACATTGAAATACAAATTGTATTCAACGTCACATTTTCTAAGAAAAAGGGTTAAAAATAAACAACAGCTTGAAATGCAATTAAATTACTTTATGAATCATATCAACGTCTATTTTCTCAAGGTTTCTAAAGAAAGTGACCTCGAACAATCAGAAGTGATGCAGAATCGTATATAAGAAATACCCCCTTGTAGAATAAGCTAGGTTTATTTAAGACGGTAAAGTTATAATTAAAATTGCGATAGTTTAAGTGGAATGTGAAATTAACTAATTGTAAACAAAAAGTTGTACCGTGTATATGAAATTGTGTAAATAGAAGTGATTTTTAAATTAGTTTTTGTAAATAAAGTTTCAAGTGTTATTGAGTAAAAATATTTTGTGTATTATTTTGGACGCAGTGTACTTTCTGCGATCGAAATTTCTACAATCAACCGTTGGAGTTTCGAAGATGTTGAAAGAATATTCTAGATAGCAATATTCTTCGCTGTATTGTTTTCCTGTTGTTGTGTAATAATTCAGGAGTTGAATACTTAATAAAACCTTTTGTTTGTGCTTACTAATCAGTGATCGAATCCAGGAAGAGATTTGGGAATTGCGTTTATCGAATTGAGAGTAAGGTCAATTCGAAGTAAAGTGGAAAAACGTAACAATATATACTCTAAGGTTTTCTCCAATTTTTTGTGTTTTTTTCATCTTGATTACCACAAGCTATAACTAAGATACTTGTGATGGGCGATGTAGACCAAACGAGGCCAAAAGTTATAAGTTTTATGACCTGGGTTGAAACTGAAATAACCGCACAAAATATGTTGTAAGAAGGTCTACCCGAAGATGAGTTCGTTGATTCACGAGCTCTAAACAAAATCATTGTTTTAGAGGTTTATCCCTAATATTATTTTAGAGGTTT
>OY856186.1:241671744-241715807 GCA_963693315.1 Diogma glabrata
TTAGAGGTTTATCCCGAACCAAATTTGCAAAACGTGCAATATTCATTTATTTGCTTGTTCATATAATGCTTCGAGATAGCGTATATGTTAACGGTGAATTTATGCTTGCCCTTTCTTGAATTCGTTGATTTTCGGTATCATATTGTTTTTTTTTTGTACGCTTGCTTTTGAAATGAAATCTGGTCTAATTCAGAATTAATCAACTAACTGGATTCAAGATCAATCAGCTTGATAAGAAAATTAATAAAAATATTTAGAGTTCGCACTCAAATATTATCATATCATGATTAGAAATAACTAAACGCAAGATAACAGTTTTTTTGTTGTTACACTACCTTTGGATGGATCGTATAATAATGTATAACACATAATCGTTGATTAATCCTATTATTGTTTCGTCATGCCTCGTTTGAGAATAAAAAAGTTGCTATGTAAAAAACGCGAGTGGATAGAAAAACATCAATTTTAACATCGAATGTTGTACAATATTGAATATTCCGCGATTGCAAACACAAGAAAAAAATATATGTAGTTGAATTTTATCTCGAAAACGAAAGCAATACAACTTATTGAGTTGTATATATCAAATACAACTCTGTTATGCAGCACATGTTCACAACAACGATTGTCAGCGTGCTGAATAACAATTACTTGACATCTGTCAAAGTGTCGAAACAAAAATAATATTGTAAAAATAGTGAAGTATTTTATATTTAATTAAAATAAATATAAAAATGTCTCAAATGGATATAGATGATGATTTATCATCAATATGTGAATCTATTGTAAGTGTTACTGCAATAGTTTATTTGTATTTTAGTGCTTTTAAAATTTCCAATTATAAATCAAGATTTGCATAACCCTACTTTTTATTCAACTAAAATATATATATTTTTTATAAACAGTCATCTCTGGTGGAGGGATGTCGTTTACCTGTAAAAATGAATGGAACTGAAGATTGGCCACTTGCAGAACTTGTAAGCATTAAAGATATACAAGGTGGACGATACTATTATGTTCACTATGTTGATTGTAAGTTTTCTGAAATATTGTATAGGATAATAAAATAACCCAGAAAAATAATTTTTATTTGTAGTTAACAAACGACTTGATGAATGGGTAACAGAAGAATATTTAGATACAAGAAAAGTTCAATTTCCAAGACGAGATGGAACTCAAACCGGGCAAAATACAGGTGTAACGACTCCTAAAAAATTACCTATTATAAATCCAAGCACAGGACAAATATCCCGTCCACCTAGTCCTATCACCACAAATGAACTTGTAAATGGAAGTGCTGTATTGGCAGCAGCACTACAAAAAAAATTAAATCGTAAACGTAGAGCACCAACATCTCTCAATTCTAGTTTTGATCAACTGAAAAAAATTGATAAAATCGATATTTTAACATCATCGAGTCAAATAGGGTCTGCGATATCTACAACTCCGTCTACTTTAGAAAATGAAGATAGTCAAGAAGGGGTACAACCTAGTCCAAGACAAAGTGGTAGTATGGTTTCGCATCAAGATGACGTTGTTACAAGAATGAAAAATATTGATATGATTGAGTTAGGAAAACATCGGATTAAACCTTGGTATTTTGCCCCGTACCCACAGGTAAAAGTAATTTCAAATAAATTGAATATGTTGTTTTCGGAATGTGACAGCTTTGAACTTTTATTACTTTATCGTACATTCAAAAGCAATTTCCGAAAAATGCATACACAACTCAAACAAATTTAATTCTATTTGAATATTTTTATGACTATTTTTTTTTAATTTTTATATTTTAGGAAATGTGTCAAATGTCGTGTATATATATTTGTGAATTTTGTTTAAAATATCGTAAAAGTAGAAAATGTTTAGAACGACATTTAGCCAAGTGTAACATTCGACATCCTCCCGGGAATGAAATTTATCGTAAAGCGACAATATCGTTTTTTGAAATTGATGGCCGCAAAAACAAATGTTATGCACAAAATTTATGTTTATTAGCGAAATTATTTTTAGATCATAAAACTTTGTACTATGATACCGATCCATTTTTATTTTATATAATGACTGAATATGATACTAGAGGCTTTCATATTGTTGGATATTTTTCAAAGGAAAAAGAAAGTACAGAAGATTACAATGTTGCTTGTATTTTAACGATGCCACCATATCAAAGAAAAGGTTATGGGAAATTATTAATTGAATTTAGTAAGCATTTTATTTTGTATTATTTTGATGAATAATGTGAAATATACCAATATTTTTTTTTGTTGATTTTAGGTTATGAATTATCAAAATTTGAAGGTAAAACAGGATCCCCAGAAAAACCATTGTCTGATCTTGGTTTACTATCGTACAGAAGTTACTGGGCACAAACAATATTAGAAATTTTAATATTACAGAAACCAACATGTGACAATGAAAAACCACAAATCACAATCAAGTAAAGATTTTAATGAAAATTTTATTTTACTATAGTGTAGATTCTGAAGAAAATTATTTTACAACGGTTTTCTTGTAAATGTGCGACTAAAACTATTATTAGCTCTTCAAACCTGTTTCCATTAGGAGAATTTTCACTCCAAATAAAAGAATTAATTTCTTTAAAAATTCCTCGAATTTATTAAGAAATATTGGTTTTGGTATTACCAAGTTTATAGTTCTTGGTGACTTTAATGTCCACAGTAAAGAATGGCTCATGCACAGTTCCACTACTGATGATATAGGTAAACAGGCTGAGCTATTTGATATTTGAAGAGCTAATAATAGCTTCTCAAGATGGACGGGTCTACGCCACAGAAGTACTCAGGCCCCAATTTCGACGAAAGGTGCAAATCCGTCGCTCCATTTTTTGGGTTAGGAAGCAGCGGTCATGGCTGGTATAAAAAGAAATCCGGAACCAACTAAAACATGGCATTGTTCAATATGTAAAAACATTTTAAGGGCAAACATAACATCTATCCAGTGCAACGCCTGTAAAGAATGGTGTCACCTCAAGAACTGCTCAGGTTTAGCCACACATAAACATTGGACCAAACACTACATAGCGCCATGCTGTCAATTATCGAGTCAACATAGCAACACGAGCTCGCAGCAGAACACAATGGGAATGAACACGCATCCGTAAACTCCGAGTGATGTCAAAATTATGCAATTGAATTGCAACGGTCTCACCAACAAGATATATTATAAATTATATGTGCAATAACAACATTCTAGTCACAGTTCTTCAAGAAACCAAATTAAATGTTAGATCTAAGCTTAGTGATAATTACTGTGATTACAAAATTATAAGGCTGGATAGAGGAAAGGATACAGGTGGTGGCCTTGCCGTTATCATTCACAAAACCGTTATCTACCGTACAACCATATTACCTGCAGTACCAGGAACTGATAAACACCTAGAACAACTGGGTATTATAATAAAATCCGGCAACACGGAGATAACTCTAGTCAATATATATATTCTACCAGTAAGCAGCTGTGATACCGGTTATGAACCGTCCATAGGACTTTTATTTTAAACAAAAGACTCTGATTCTCGGCGATGTGAATGCTCATCATGATCTATGGCACTCGCACCTAAACACTGATCCATGAGGTGAAAACATTGCTGATCAAATTGACAGCTCCAATTTTGGATTCCTCAACGAACCACATCCAACAAGGGCTACGAACAACTCTTATTATTCTCCAGATGTTTCCCTTGCCAGCATGTCACTAATGCCAATTGCAGAATAGAGAACTGATATTGCATTGGGATCAGACCACGTGCCGATCATAATCAACTTAAGCCGTTCCATCAACATAATAAAATCTGAAAAGACCTATACTAATTTTAACGAAGCAGACTGGGAAAATTTTACTAATTTTACTGAAATGGAATTCAGTAAACAATTTTTACCACTTGACGCCCTCTCTGGGGAAAGAAATTTTAGAAACATTTTTAATACAGCAAGATCTCGCTTCATTCCATCCGGCAGAATATAAAAGGTGAAACCAAACTTCCCACAGGAAGCTTGTGTACTCTCCACCCAAAGAGACGACATCCGCAAAGCAGATCCAGCTGATACTAGAATTCCAAACCTTAACAAGAAAACCAATAAGTTAGTTACAGAACACAAACGTGATAAATGGAGAAAACTAGTGAGTGATTCAAAGTTTGGCACAAGTAAAAGTCTCTGGAAGGTCATAAAAGGCTTAACCCATCCTCGACAACCAGTAAACAATTGCATGAATTCCTTCGATGATATTTCAGCTGAAAACCACAGAAAATGCGCAACAAAATTCAACACACAGTTTACAGAAAAGTCACGTAAACATGAAAAGCAAACTAGGTCAGTATTGAGACATCTGCGCAAACTCAATACTGAACATTTAGAGGAAATCATATTTTCGGAAGAAGAGGTTGAGAATGCCATAAAGAAGATTAAGCCATCCAAAGCTATTGGACCCGACAGCATCTCAGCCATCATGCTAAAACATATTGGACCCAAAGGATTGAAATATCTCACTACCACACTCAACACATCGCTAAATACACTACAAATACCAAATGTCTGGAAAACGGCAAGAATAAGCCCCATCTTGAAGCCTGGCAAACCTGAAGAAAAGAGAGAATCCTACAGACCGATCTCCATCCTTTCATCGGTCGCAAAACTGATTGAAGCGCTTCTATTACCTCGGTTAACCGGATCTTACAATGTGGCGGCTCACCAAAATGGCTTTAGGACAGCACATAGTACAACCACCGCTCTCCACAGAATACAAAATCAGATTAATGATGGTCTGAACCAAAAACAACACTGTGCTAGAACAATTTTAGTTGCACTCGACCTTTCAAAAGCGTTCGACACAGTGTCGCACGCCGCACTACTAGATGACATCCTAAAGACCAATTTGCCGGGTCTTATAAAGCGCTGGCTGTACAACTATCTTAGAGGTCGCCAAACATACGTCGAGTTTCGGAACTGTAAGTCCAAGATGAGAGTACTACGACAAGGAGTTCCACAAGGCGGAGTTCTCTCACCTTTATTGTTTAATCTCTACTTAAGCAGCCTACCTGCCCCGCCGGAAGGAATAACCATCACGTCATATGCAGACCATTGCACAGTGCTTGCAACAGGTAACAACCTAGAACAACTCACCAATATCCTAAACAACTACCTTAACATCTTCAATGAGTGGTTTAAAACAAGGAAATTAAAACTTTCTACAGAAAGATCCACTTCTACACTATTCACCACATGGACGAAGGAGGTAAACACAACACTAAGAATCTGCATTGACAACATACTTATTCCTACAGTAAAAAGTCCGAGATTGTTGGGGGTAACATTCGACCAACTGCTTAAATTTAATGCTCATGCACAAGTGCACTCCAGACTTAAGAACATGAATAATGCATTGAAAGCATTAACGGGTAGTTCATGGGGCAAGGATAAAAATACAATAATTACAACGTATAAAACAATAGGATGACCTATTATAAACTATGCTGCACCCATATGGACACCCCAAGTTGCGGACACGCATGTCCCATCGAGATCACCTGCACGAGAAATGTAACATACTGCCAGTCCGTGAACATAATGAGATGCTAACTAAACAATATCTATTGGCCTGTCGTAAAGAGCAGCATCCCTGTAATGATACCATATCGAAAATTGAACTACCTAGAGACATAAGGAAGACAGCAAGATGCTTTCTGCATGAGGTGAGAGACCATCAAGTAACAGGTAACATCGACGAGGTTACTTATAGAACAGGGTTAAAAGTACTTCATCCAAAAGCTGTTGAGGACGTTCTAAGGAACTACCCCCAAATAGAGTTCTCAATAAAAAGCCACCAAAAGTCGCTGCCGAGGAGGTTAGGTTCAATTGCCCCGTAGCACCAGATCCATCCTAGCTCAACTAAGATCCGGTTGGTCTCGCATCCTAAACAAATACATGTGTAGAATTGATCCTGAAATTATTGACAAGTGTCCCGCATGTGAGGAAACGCCGCATGATGTAGACCACCTATTCAGATGTCCTACAAATGTCACTAACCTGACGAAGGAAGATTTGTGGTACTGCCCAAAAGCAGTAACAGAGTTCCTGAACCTGGACATCGAGCCGGAGGATTAGCACCTAAACCGTCGCTACAACAACAGCTATTTGATCTTTACCATAATTACACACATATTATAGATCAGCCTACCAGAAGTCCTGACATTCCTGGACAAAATAGTAACTTACTTGATTTGTTTTTAACAAATGTTCCTTACCTGGTACAATTTAAAGTATCAGAACCTTTAGGTGGTTCAGATCATTATTTGATCTCTACTCAGTTAAATTTACAAATTCAAAAAAATTTTAAGTTTCGTCTTGTTTGGGACTATAAAGTTGCGAATTGGGAGGGTCTTAGAGATTTTTTAAGCGGTTTTCCTGGAAACGTAATTGTCTTACCGATCAAAACCCTAACATAGCTGCGTTGAATTTTTCGGAGGCTATTCTTGAAGGTATGCGGAGTTTTATTCCCAATAGATTAACAGTTCCTAAGACTGTTCTATGGTTTACCAAAAAATGCAAAAAGGTAATTAAAATTAAGGGTTAATTCGTACGAAAAAAGGCATGTTTTTGTGAATTTTTTGTGACGACACAGTTAAAATCTCTTTATTAAAACCAATAGTACATTAAAGTATGATATTTGAAGAATATTGTATAAAATTTTCAGGAAGAAATATTAAAAAACACCTCAATGGCAGCAATTATTCGGACGTGTCTCGGAGCGTTACCTCGTAAATTATGTACAGAAATAGTGTTCAAAATTTCAAAAGCATCGGTGCAGTAGTTTTGAAGTTATGAGGGGCACTGACTTTGAAAACGTGAATTGTGGGGGAAACGCTTTAAAGTTTTGAACAATAAAAAATCTGATATAAAACGTTCATAAGCAAATTTAAAAATACTCGTAACTTCGTCAATTTTGCTCCAATCGACTTGAAATTTTGACACAATATTCTTAAAATATTATGCATTCAATTAAAAAAATAAAAAAAATTTTAGTACCCAAAAAGGGTAGTGAGACTGATCCAACAAATTACAGACCCATTTCAATTTTATCGGTTGTTTCTAAAATTTTTGGGACATACATTAATTTTAATCCAATGAGCTTTTTAGAGTCTTCAAAATTACTTAATGAAAGACAATACGGGTTCCGAAAAGGAAGAGGGACGGGAGATTTACTTTCCTTTGTCACTCATGTGTAGAACAAACATGTGTAGAACAAATCGCTTGAAAATCATGGTGAGACATTCGGTGTTGGTCTTGAATATATCCAAAGTATTTGATAAAGTTCGCATAACAATCTTATTTGCCAATTAAGATGTTATGGTTTGGATGAGCAACTTATGTCTTGGATACAAAGCTTTATATCCCAGCGTAAATTTCGGTTCAATGTTGATAGTGTTTCATCGCACGTCTTTTCAACTAATGCAGGAGTTCCTCAGGGGCTTGCTTTGTCACGAACTCTCTTTCTTATTTATATTAACGATTTGTTGAATTCAACAATTAGTCCAATCCATAGTTTTGCTGATGATAGCACGCTTCGTGCGTCTCATGAAAACCCTAAATTATATTCACCGTTAGCGCTTAATAACTGTAGATCAAATTTGATAGATTCATTAAACCATAAAACCTTAAAACTATTTTGGATAGAGGCCTCGCTGACGTTGAATTCAATACGAGCAAAACATAGGCTTGTCATGTTTCTAGATTATCCACACCTAATCCGTTTCCATTAAAGTTCGACTCTAAAGATCTTGTAGAGAAAGAATCTGTTAGACTTCTAGGAGTAAAAGTTGAAAATAACCTGAAATGGAATTCTCATATTTTTAACCTAGCTAAGAACGCTGTTCAAAAAATGGGCTTTTTGGGACGATGTCGTAAGTTTTTTGTAGCGAACAGCTTCTATTAATATACAATCATACGTCCCTGTGTGGAGTACTGTTCTCACATATGGGGTGGAGCTTATTATAGTAATTTGAAGTGTCTTGATTCTGTTCCTCGAAGAGCTATTAAACTGATTGGCAACTCAACTTTTACTAATTAGCTTGATTCTTTACAGCACAGACGAAATGTGGTTGATCTGACAATTTTCTACAAATACGTTATGGCTAACCGAACTTCTACATAGATTAAATCAATTTTACATGAACTAGCAAACCAATCGCGTAACACCAGAGCAAATGTCTTAGCCCATCCTTTTACGGTTCATATAAAAAGGTGCAGGACTGTTGCTTTTCAACGTGATTTTTTCAACAGAGTCTCTCGTCTCTGGAACGCCTTACCTTCATGGGTTCTCCTGATAGCTTGATACCACCACCAAAAATCAAGAATTTTAGATCGATGCCAATTTAAATGAACTTGTTTGTGTTGCTTTTTCGTACTTTTGTCTCCCGACAGGATGCAGTATACTGATTTAACCCGTCGATGCCGATCGTCGTGTTGTTTCCGTGCATGTCCACGACGAAAAAATTACGCTGTATTATGCGTACAACTGGAAACGGCCCTTCGTAATGTGTACTGAGGGGTCCTTTTACACATCTCTGTGTTAAAATTCATAATAAAAATAATTAGATGCAACTAATATTCGCGTTGCAAGTATGCCAGGATGTGGTAAACCATGTGGATTATCGAATATCGTTTTTCTGAGGCTGTGTAGGGCGTATGGTCTAGCACCAGATTTTGTCGTTGCTGCCTAATGATTGTACGAGCTTAAGTTTAACTTTGATGATCTTCAAGACTAATTAATTTCTAAAGTTCTTGGTTCTCCAGTTGCAATTTCTGTATGTCTTTCAATTGGAAACTAGAAGTGCAGATTTCTGTAGAATTTTCTTCATCAGAACGTGCTAAGCAATCACTGGCGACATTGTCTTTACATTTGATGTGTCGTAAGTCTAGTGAACGATGAAACCTAGATGACGTAGTTGTCGTGGATTTCTTAATGTTTTCGAGAAAATTGCTGTAATCAGTGTAGACAGAGAAACAAAGTGTTAAATAGCGAGATATATTGCTAATAGCTCTCTATCAAGTGCAGAATATTTTGCTTGAGTAGAAGTGCGTTTCTTAGAAAAAAATGCAACTGGCTCCAAACATCCATTGTTGTACTGTTGTAGTACAGCTTCGACTGCGGTGTTCGAAAAGTCTTATGTTATGTTGAACTGTGTGTTGTTCAACGGATGTGCTAAAATAGTAGCGGCGACAAGAGATTCTTTAACTTTGATGAAAGACTCGTTACAGTTCTCTGGTCAAGAAAAGTTCGATTTTTTCTTGCCTTTTTTAATGAATGATGCCAATTGCTCGTGAATAGGCGCTAACAGTTCGGCTAATCGTGGTATGCAGCGGTGATAATAATTCACAATACCTACGAATTGTTGTATTTGATGGATTGATTTTGAAGCTTAAAAAGTTGGAGATGGCAGTAACTCTACCTTTCGATGGGAGAATGCCGTTTGCCGAAATAGAGTGACTCAAAAAATCAAGTGATTTTAAGTCAAAGATGCATTTTGAAGCTTTTATGTTGATGCCGTATTGTTGTTGTTGTAGCGATAAACGAAGACGAAATCCAGTTCCTTTGTTACTTCATTGATGAACCCTGGCATGTCCGTGCTGAGTTTCGCAAACCGTATGGCATACAAGTGAACTCGAACAATCGTTTTCACGTTTTGTGGATATCCTCATCTGCCATAGGTATCTGGTGATAAGCTCGTTTGACCTTGCGTTTGACCTGTTTTATCTTTTTGTGTTTTATGTCGCTAAGTGTTGTCGTTGTTTAATTTGAGATTGCTTAATTTCAGAAATTTATCGCTACAAGACTACTATTTAGGTCTATAAACTGTTTTAAACATCGATAAGACTCTCCGTTTTCTTAAGCATAATATGAAACAGACGATGTTAAATTATATCGGATTGTGCTATCTACTAGGTTATTCCAATTTTGACACCTCAAGATAGGATAAGTGATCTTTTCGCAGAAGAGACAAAACTTTCTATTTTTGAGCTATTCGCCGATTTTCATTATTAGAATGGTGCAGCCCAACATCACTGCCAGTTTTTGTTGTTGTTTTAATGTAGTTCCAACAAAAATAATTTTGTTTTGAAAATCATTAAAAATATAGTTGCTCAAGCTTTGTTAATGGTACCTTGATCGATTTGGATTTTTTGCTGGTCCTTTATTTCCGACCCCGAACTACTGAGAATAATCTATCAGTTTTCAGTTAGGATTAGTCGATCTTAAGACCGTTTGAATATGAGTGGAACAGTCAAAATCTGTTTTTAGTATTAGTCCTTTATTTTCCTCTGACAAATGTTGATGTTTAACCCATGGCCAAACTCTAACCGTTGAGGTTTAATTTTAAATAATTTTCCAAATCAAAATGTAATTAAATTTAATTTTTTGAATTTTTTTTAATCTAGTGAAATTTGTGAAATGACAAGTATTAAAAAAGAAGACGTTATATCGACGCTACAAAATTTAAATTTAATAAATTATTACAAGGGACAATATATTGTTTGTATTAGCGAGGATACAATTCATCAGCATAAAAAAGCAATGGAAAAACGTAAAATACGAATTGATTCGAAATGTATTCATTGGACACCGAAAGATTGGTCAAAACGATCGAAATGGTAAATAGAATTTTTTTGTTTTTATTTATTTATTTTTTTTTATTTTTAAATAAATTTATATTAATATTATGTTTTCTTTTTTATGTATTTGAAAATTGACAAAATAAATAAAGAAAATTGATTGAAAAATGAGATCGTAATTTTAAAAGCAAATAATGCCCTTTTTATTGTATTGTATAAAGAAAAATGTTGGAGTAGATAGATATTTAAACGGAATATTATTTTATTATGTTTTATTTTTTATTGTAATTTAATCAAAAATTAAATTGTTTCGATGTAACATTTCTATTGTTTGAATAATAATAGTTGAAAAATCTGGATAGATTTGTTTTGTTTTATTTTAAACAGCGAGGTGACCAAATGATTTGTATTAAGTCTTTCATATTCGTCGAGGGGTTAAAAATGCCCAATGGCATTTTTTACTATGCGGTGAATATAAAACATTCTATATAGGTTTATATGCTAATTCATTCGCAATCAGAACTAAAAATAGTTTTGATCTAGTTGACTCAAATTGAAATTTTGTTTTGGTAATTATAATTTTCAAAGTATGGCATTAATAGAGGTTTATTATAAGAATAAACAAGGATGTTACTCATTGAAAAAAAATGGTGAAATCGCAAAAATATATAAAAACGGACATAAATAAAATGTTTGTAATCTATGTTTTGCATCTTTCTCACTCCTTAATAATTTTGAACCATGTAATATCGTTTTATATGTTATTAAAAAATATATAAAGATGTTTGTAGTAAGTCCGTTACGATCAAATAATCAAACATGTATTATTTTTAAACAAACAAAAATCATAATTATTGTCGTGACAATACTTCCACTTTTTTATCGTTAGGGGTGAGGTGAGGCACTTGCAGTTATCACCAAAGACTTTTAAACTAAGTCTAAATGACAGGGCATTGAAATATGAACGTTTAAGTAGTGAATTATATCTTCCCTCTTTTTTCACTTTCTTTCAACTTAATCCTTTTTACCTGCGTCCTGCGTCCTACGGTTTTTCGGGTTCTCTCTCTTTAATTTTTTCCGAAACAAACTAAAAAAAATTAGCTATCAATCATAGTTTATCTCAATAAAATATATTTTTATATAAAAAAATAAAAATAACAATTTTTTTTTAAATATTTAACATAAAAAATTTTATAAACTTTTTTCTTCAATAAAAAATTTGTATAAAATAAAAAATTTTGATTTGTTTTTTTTTTTAATTGTAAAAATTTATAAATATACGATATAAAATTAATAATAGTATTTTGTTTTCATAAGTACAATAATTATCATCAAAGAGAATAGTAAAAATATTAATTGACGTAAAACTAATTAAATATAACAAAAATAAAAATAATACTTCATTTAATTAATAATTTTAGATAGAATTTTGTTTTTAATTAATTATTTACTTTATAATTAATATAATAATAATATAAAAGTGTAAAGAGTATTTGTGATTTGTATTGATCAATGTTGGCAATTAGAGAGTAAATTTTTTGAGTAATATATAACGAATTTTAAATTTTTCGTAATTTAATAGCAGTTGCTTGTAAGTCCCACTCGTATCGTCGCAATGAGTTTGCACATTCGTTCATGGTTAAATTAGGTGAATTTATAATATTATAAAGTTTATAAATTTTTATTGCTTTATGGACATCCCAATCGATAACATCTAATGCTTGAAGACATTGTTCCGAAATTACCTGAAATGAACATTAAAGTTTTTATTTGATTAACCGTTCTCTTCGGTAAAGTTGATATTAATATTAAATTATCCTCAGTGATCCTCAAATTCAGTTCAATTTGGGTTCTGTACAACAATTAAAATAACGATTTTGATGTTCTAGAGAATTTCACATTTGGTGACCCCGACGTAATTTTAATCAAAAGTGAAAAGGACGTTATATTGATCATAATTTCATATTTCCATTTCGAAATAAATTTTGGGACTTGTGAAAAAGGACTTATGATGAAGAATTCACCGAACAGTTTTCGTGTCTGTTTTTAGATGTGTTCTGCTGGTAGAACACTTCGAGTATTATTTCACTGTAGCTCCAATACCTAAACAAATGATAGGAATTTCTGAACGCCACCGTGTGGTGTTGCCTGAGGCCACAAGCACTACTTTTACCTGTCGATAAAAACATTCTACCATCCGTTGTACGTATCTGATGTGAGCGTAAGGTCCGTTAATTCCGTGAAAAGTTTTGACTCGAATTATGTTCCCACTCTCAGAATGAAATAGGTGCGTTGTGATACCACAGGATCAAATCTAATCTTGTGATACCATCGAACCATTTAGGAGCTGATGGAGCTAAGTATTTGCCTGATTTTAATATTTCTTGTGAGTTATAAATGTTTGTTCCAAAATTAGTTTGCCGTATATGGACCAATTCTGGTGCCAAGTAGATGGAACACTGTTTCCTTCTCCTACTCAAATTCTAAAAATTACGGGGTCGGATCAAAATGTTATACAACCTGTCCGAAGGTTAAAAATAAAAATTAAAATAACTTTTTTATTGATTCGCTTGCTTGACCTGGAAGCCGTCAACTATAATTTTCACGTCTAATGTCATACAAGGCTATATGAACATATATTTTTCCTAGTATCTCGTAGTACTCATGCATAACAATAAAAACAGCAAACTATAATTAATGAGGGAGATGCAAGTTTGTAGAAAAAGGGTGACATAAAGTTAACAGTCCTACCGAAAGTAATGATAAATAGAGATGCATTTACTTGTGTTGAGAAAGCAAGCCGAAGTTCCAGTTACCACAAGTTTTCGATCTTCCGATTTGACGAAAGAATGTAAATAAATAAAACAAGGTGAATTAAGTTGGTGATCTTGTGGTGTGACTGAGGAGAAGATACAATTAGATGAAGTAGCAATTCCCTCTCTTTAACAATCGATGATGGAGGCGGCAGAATATTTAACATCTAAGACTCGCACTTATACAGTAACTTCATAAGACTATCGCCTCCGGGTCTACGTGCTCTTTTCTTGCACGTGTGTTAATGATCCAGTTGTGGAGCGGGTCACTTAAAATTTTTAATTAAAGATAACCTAAGCATGTTTAATGTCAGGAACACATCAATATTTGTCACAAGAGCAAGTCACGAAGTGTTAGATTTAACGGTAAGAAGTACTGATGTAGTTCATAAAGAACGGGAGTCTCAAATGAACCATCTTTGTCGGATCATAGAATGATTCTGTTTGAACTGGATAGTACGAAAAAAGGAATCTCACCGATTCGAAACCCAAGGAATACAAGGTACGATCAATTTGAGGAGAACTTGAAAGACGGTCTACAGTTTGTAACGGTAAAAGGCACAATAAAACACTATGCCGCACTGGAATAAGCTGTAGCGGCGGAAAACCTTGCAATTACTAAGGCGTTCGAAACCAGCTGCCTAATTACAAAGGTAAAGGAGCAGAACGACTCGTTTGGTGGAACAAAGAGTTGTCAAAATTAAGAACAGAAGCATGGAGGCTCTTTTATAGAGCAAAATAATCTGGAAACTGGGAAGAGTATACCAGGGTGCTTATCACCTATAATAAAGAAATCAAAAGGACAAAGAGGGCAGCTTCCGAAATTTCTGTGATAATATCTCTGCAACGCCTGTAGCAGCTAGACTGCATAAGACTTTAGCGAAGGACGGTGTCGATATTAAAAGTTCGTTGAGAATTTGTTCGCTGGATGGAACGCATACGGAGGATGAGCAGCAGAGAGTAGCTAGTCTTCTATAAACACACTTTGCGGGAAGCATAATCGCAGAGCATATGTGCAGAAAACGCGAGTTGGAATAAAAATAAAATACCAAGCCCATTCCTCCAGGCTGGAGGAATGGAGGGTGGCTCCCTCACTGTTTACAGAGGACCGTATTAAGTAGGCCATAGGCACCTTCCCGCCATACAAATCACCAGGAGTTGTCGGAATAGTACTTGCTCTTCTGCAGATGGGGCAGAAGTGGCTGTTATCGCAGCGCCTGTGTATCTTCAGGAGCAGTCTTGCACTTAAGCATATAACAGAACCACGGAGAACGGTAAAGTGATATTTATTCCAAAAGTAGATAAGAAAGATATCACACAGCCGGTCTCATAGACCTATCAGTTGAACATCTTTCATGTTAAAAACGGTGGAAACGGTGATCGACAATCATATACGAACAAATTCCTTGATAAGATCACTTTTGCAAGATAGTCAACACGCCTATAGAACAGGCAGATCAACGGGAACCGCTGTTCAGGTTGACGAAAGAATTAAGGAAGACGGTGAACAATAAAGAAGTTGCTGTCCCTGCATTTCTAGGATAGCACTTAACATGGAATGGTCAAGAAGCTCTAAGTGAGAAAAGGGTTAACAGCACCACAACTGACTAGATGTGTGAGATGCTGACAACTAGAGTAGCAGAAACCAAGGCAGGTGATTGTAAAATCAGCCTTGGAACCACTAGAGGCTGTCCACAGGGTTGGGTTTTAACACCCCTCAAGCGCAGTCTGATGGTGGATGAAATTCTGGCTATATTGAGTAAACAGGACATTAAATGTCTTGGGTACGCTGATAACATTGTCATTATCTCCAGAGGTAATTTAGAAAAAACACTCTGTAATATTGTACAAAGAGCGCTGAATCTGGTAGACACTTGGTGCACATCTGTGTGACTAAAACTAAATCTGAATAAAACTACGTTAATCGTGATCACAAAGTAAAGAAAACTTTCCATGAAACCCATCATCATGAGGAGCCCCCTAATTAGATCTGCATGGAAGACAAAATATCTGGGACCACGTGAAAAACCACTTTGATGGTATGCAAAAACCTTGCGGGTAAAACATAGGATGTAGCCCTGTTATCTTAAGGTGGATGTATACCATGATAGTGAGACCAGCCATCACATACGTCGCAGTCGCATGGAACATAAGAGCCCAGCTTAACGCTGGGAAAACTGAGTTGGAAAGGCTAGGTGCAAAGGCTAGCCTAAATCTGCAAAACGGGGCCAACGAGCACATGTCCCACTACGTCAATGGAGATGCTGTTAGGACTGGTTCCACTCCACTTGCAGATTCACAGCATAGCTAGAAAAACTATACTGAGATTTAGCATGTAGGATATGGGTAAGGGAAAGATCATAGATTCTAAATACCGATAACGTGGGTTTTGGATGCGTGGCAAAAACGCACGGGATCTTGATAAAACTTTGGTACATGATCCAGATTAGCTTCCGGTAAATTCTTTGTTTTTATTTTTTTTTATTCGTAAAACAGAATTTATGTCGGTTGGGTTTACTACAGCTTTCTTTAATCTAATCTAAAAAATAGATAGCACTACCTGATGAGACTACATGACGATCTACTCAAAGCTTTTTATCAGAAACGTAACATTTACAAACAACGTAAACTAAAACATTTGTTAACATTTTTCCTCCATAATTTAGTGGTTGCCAAGCATTGAAGACAACGAAGAAGCAAACAAACTAGCAAATATATAAAACTTTTAAATACGTTTTAAAATTTAATGGAGCTAGCCATCAACCTAAAAATCCTTAAAAATTGTAATTCGTTAAATTTAACCGTTTTTTTTCAAAAACCAAACCATAAAAATAATCATCGCGATTTTAGTGATTTAAACTTATTGTTAAAATCAAAAAATAAACTCACCGTTTTTCCAAGTACTTTGCTCATGATTCTCACTTCATCTGAATCGACACCACGTTCCCTGCCATTCGGCTTATCATTTGCAAATTCTAATAAATCTTCACAACTTACATCATTTGCTGTACTAACAAAATTTTCATTTAAAAACTCGTCATCATCATCGTTACCATCATCTTCTGATCTAGCCCTTCCTCTTAGCATACAACTTCCCGCTGAATTCGTCGGATTTGTTATTATGTTCGCTAATTCAACAGTTGATTTAATTTTATTAAATAAAACATTCGATGCCAATTCATTCGATGGTTGAACATATTTCGGATGTCGTTGAGAGAATTCGCTTTTCTTCTTTTCGATATCTAAATTACGGAGTTCATCATCAATTTGAAAATTCGGTTGTTTATCATACGAATCTTTTTGTATATCAACAAAACAATCATCAAATGCATTATCATCATCGTTGTCGTTATTGTTTTCAGGATGTGAAACCCTTCCATCGATCATATCAATTCCATTATTACTATGATTAACGATATCATTTTCTAGAATTGATTCAAAATGCAATGAGGCAGAATCCATGTTATCCATTTGATCATCTAAATCAGTTTTAGGAAAATTATTTTCAATAAATTGATTTGCATAGATTTCATTACTATTATTTAAACACACATCGAAATCTTTGAGTTTCGATGACGATTCGATTTGTTTGATTGAATGAATGTTATAGTTGTTATTTGAAACCAACGATTTTTGTAAACTAAAACTTTCATCGGTTGGTGAATCTTGTGTCACTTTATTCAATGTTCTTTGTAATCCAGTTCCAGGAATTATTAACGGATGTTTACGAACATGTCTTTTGGGATTTGTTAATGTTATTTTACTTTTATCTCTAGGTGGCAACGGTATCGGATTTAATGAATCACTTAAACATTTATTTTCGGTAATTTTATTATTATGAATATCTTGATTGTAATTTTGATGATTAGTTTCATGTGAAAAAGAAAATCCTGTTGGTTTTGCTAAATAATTTGGGCTATCACATTGTTCAAAATGATTTGGTATATTATCTATTGATACAACAGGTAATGTTTTAAGCCGTGGTCGGATTAATGGAAAATTTTTATCACGAAGTTTTCGTAACGGATTCGAATCACCGTTCTCTTGGGGACTTAACGATTTTCCTTTTGATGTTAATGATGATGAGCGATGATATGGTAATGTTGTTGGGCGTGCTGCTTTTTCATGTGGTTTTGATAATATAACATCATTCATATTTTCACGCCATATATTCCGTGTAGTTTTCAACGGTAATGTCGACATTTTGATGTCTTGTTCTAATTCAAATTGTCCTGTTTGTGGTTTTTCTACCAAACTGTTATATGCTAATCGATGTTGCTCTGTTATTGTATTCTAAAATGATTTGTTTTTCGAAAAAAAAAACAAAAGGATGTGACAAGGAAACGGATGTTTTTGTGGGGCGGATTATTTTAATTAAAAAAAAAATGTAAAAACAAAATAAGTTAAAAATGAAAAACCAAAAATACAAAACAAAAACAATAAAAACGAAATTTTATAAATAATTAAAAAAATTTCAAAAAAGCATAATTAATAATTACAATAATAATAATAAATTAATGTTTTAGTGTTGGTTAATAATATTTGTTTTTTTTTATTCCAATCGTGAAAATGTTATGATAATTATATTACATGTTAGTGTGAGATATGACAAAACACATATAGAGTTATGTAAAAGGAAATGGGTTTTTTGTTGTTGTTTTGGAATAAAAAGGAAATTATATAAAATTATATTTTTCGCTAAAATGAATTTTAAAAATATTTATGAAAATTTATATCTAATTAATGCGACCTACTGCTATCAACAAAAAATACTAAAAAACCATATTTAGCTAGAAAAGGATGTAATTGGAGGATATGCTTGTGATTTGGTTGAATTGTGATGTTCATTATGTTTGCTTATTTACTGTTAAATTTAAATTATAAGAATAAGAATTTGTTTATTTGGTGTAAATTTGTTTTATATTACAAAAAAACAAATTACCTAAGTAAGTATCCTAGATAAGGCAGGGCATAATACCTATGTTGAGCTTGGTCAATAGTACGGAACTCTGGATACACATTCCAGTTTAAATCAATACAGCAACAGAGCACAAGACTCTGCTGTAGTGGAAAATGGACGGCTTAACCTTTAATCAACTATAGTATGGATATCAATAGAATTATAGCCGAACACTTCACAATAACGAAGCAGAAAATTGTGCACCAAGCCTTACTTGGATTGGATCATGTATCATACATTAAGATTAAGATAGTTGCTTTCAATCGGATGTTCATGATTTTGTGTTTATCCAGGAACAGTTAAATATCTAATAACTCGATTGAGTGGATACATTTAAAGAAAGCTAACAATAACTCAGATAGAAATTTATCTAATTCAGATGGATTTTGCAAATTCATTTTTGCCGCTGCTTACTTTCCGTAAAGATAAGGAAAAAAAAACACCAGACCCATTAGAACACTGCCGTGATACTCACATTGTAAGGAGCAACCTCAATTTTTTATAGTGCCATTAATTCTTTAAATTTTGGTACAAAATCTTCTATTCCCCCTATTATTGATGGTGATTCGATCGTCAATAATCCCGCAAGAAAAGCCAACTTGTTCGCTGAACGCTTTCTCTGAACTCTCTGAACTGTTTTGGAAACTCAGAAGAAATACCTCACTCCAGTCTTCAGGACTTAATATGAATGAACTCCACTTCAAACTCAAAATAGTCGCTAAACCTTTAAAGAGGTTAAACATCAACAAAGCCTCAGGAATGGACAACATTCCACCCATTATTTTAAAAAAAATTTCTAAAGAACCTGCACCAACTTTGACTAAGATATTCTACCAATCCTACAAATCTGGTATATTTCCCTCGTGCTGGAAGTTGGCAAATGTCCAGCCCATCCCCAAAAAGGGAACAAAATCCGATATCTCAAATTATAGACCAATAGCTTTACTATCGGTTCTAGCCAAAGTCTACGAGCATTATATTAATACACACATTTCAAAATTTCTGGAATTAAATCATTTAATAGCCGACAGCCAATACGGTTTTCGAAACAAAAGATCAACTACCGATCTATTAAACTATGTAGCGCATTGTTGGAACAGCATACTTGATAAAGGTGGTGAAAGATACTTTATCGCTTTAGACATCTGCAAGGCATTCGATCGAGTTTGGCATCCCAACTTAATCAACAAGCTCGTTGCGTTGCGTATGGTTTTCATCAAAATGTTGTGAAACAGATTCAAAATTTTCTATCTAACCGATACATTTCGGTCTCCTTAGACGGATTTTCAACTGAGTCTAAACTAATTAATAATGGTGTACCTCAAGGCTGAGTATTGTCCCCAACCCTATTTTTGATTTATATCAACGAATTGTTGAAAATCACCAGCAAACCAATAAATAGTTTTGCAGATGATAGTACTCTGCACAAGCCGTTCGAGCCTCTTCCTTCAAAAGGTAAAATGCACGAACGAATTAATCCCGCCCGGAGAGACGCTGCCATAAACGTGAATAAAGACCTAAAACAAAGTTGGTCACGCATCTTAAATAATTATATGAATAGAATTGACCATAACATTGTTGACAAGTGTCCCATATGTGAGGACACGCCGCATGATGCAGACCACCTATTTAATTGTCCAGGAAAACCAACCAACTTGATGAAGAAAGATTTGTGGTACGTTCCAGCAGTGGCAGAGTTCCTGAATCTGGACATGGAGCCGGAGGAGTAGCACCGCACCGTCGCAAGTCACCGATTGGGGTGACTAAAACCTAGTTAATTTCAATCCTACCAAAACACAACTGTTGATTGTTTCCAGATCAAAGACCGTGTTCCCCAAAGATATTTTATTCAGTATGTGTGATGAAAAGGTGAATGTAAAAAAATTCATTTATTGGGTGTCACAGTTTCAAATGAGCTACTCTAGAACGATCATGTAATGGCGATGGCAAAAAGCGCGTCTAGAAAACTCGGCCTCCTAAATAGACGCAAAAAAATTTTCACTCCATACCAATTGCTCCATGTTTATAAGTCCTATATTCGTCCCTGTATGGAGTACTATTGTCAAGTTTGGGGTGCTGCTTCTGTTTCTATCTTGGTCACCTTGGACTCTGTTCAAAAGCGGGCTATACGAATTGTGGGTGTACGAGATTTGACATCAAAACTTGATTCCCTACAACATCGTCGAACACTTGCTGACCTCGTTATGTTTTACATATATCGTCATCAACAGTGCTCAGATGAAATCAGCAGCATCATGCCTCAAACTTATTCTTACTCCCGTTTCACTCGGCAATCGACTAGCGCAAGCAGTCAAAAAGTCGAGATCCCACGCTGTCATACTATCAGATCACAGAAACACTTCTTTGTCTGAACTGCATACAAATGGAATAGTTTGCCGGAATTCATAGTCTCAATTGGTTTCAATCCGCAGAGGTTTAAAAAAGCGTTCAGCAACACCTTAGAGCGCAAGTTGTTGTGGGACCTGGGTCTTAAAAAGTGTTGTTGTGACACATATTGTAAACCCTATAACACAACACTTTTTATTTAAAAAAAAAGTCCGAGCGGCAGGATGTTCGCTAGAAATAGGTAGATTTCGAGATCAGACAGTTTTGTGTACAAGTAGAATCTGATGTATCAGATTAGTTTAAACAAAACAAACTAATTTTGAGTTTGAGACAAAACAAACAAACCAGACTAACCACAGAACATATGTGTGACAATTTATGACACTATATGAAAAACAAACGCCAACCTACTCTATATCATATGTCGTGCAACTACTGCATAATATCAAAATAGTTTATTTCTAAGAAAAAAAAGTTTTTTTCTACGATAGCATATGGAAAATGGATTTTCATGAGCAGCATATTCGCTATGAAAATGACAAATTTTTTAACTAGTGTGAAAATATTTTAATAAAAAATGAGAATGACAGTGTACAATATCTGCCATTAACCGCATATTTCCGGTGTTCGACGACAGATGGAGGATAAAAAAGAAATTTCATAAATTTACAAACGATTTTAAACAACACATCCACAATATTTTTAAAAATTGACTATAAAATTAAAGGTTTTACTACAAGTAGACAATTTTAATTCATTCAAAGAATCTTTATAACTGTATATTAGGCGAAATATAAAACTCACTACTCATCGCCGATTTGGCGAGCACAAGAACTGTTTTAAAATAAATATATTTTTTGTGTCATTTAAAAACACAAAATTTTTTTAATTGAATTCTATTACGCAGGTGAGAATATTTATAACAAATTTACAAAAAAAAACTTTAGGATAAGATTTTAATAAATATATTATTATTTGGTTTTAAAAAAAAATTGTTTTCTGCTTAATTGCAAATTAAGTTTTTTAAGGGAATGTTGTTTACTATTTTAAACAACCAAAACGTCATTCACAAAATTGAAAGGGTAGTCAAAAACAATTTTGTAAAGTATTTGTTTAGTGTTAAAAAGTGTATATAATATAAAATAATAATTAAAATGTGCTTATTATTTAAAAACATTGATTTCAAACGGATGATATTTATAAATTCTATTAGTAGTGTATAAAATATACGTTTGCAAATTATAAACAATAGCACCCTGCTAACAATCCAATGCAAATAATGAAAACCAAATTTACACGCTAAAAAATGTTATAAATTTTGTTTGTTTTCGCTATTAGTATTTGTTAGGTTATGTTGCAATATTTGCATCTGGAAATTTACAATTACTATAATATTTATTTACTATCGTAGAAAAAATAGCATTTCCTACTCGAGATGAAAATGTTTTTCGTTCGTAAACTTGCTTCACTCGACGCTAACGCGTCTCGTGAACAAATATTCACTCACGAAAAAACAGCATTTTCATCTCTTGTAAGAAAATATACTATTTTCTATGCGAAAAGTCAATTCACTAGTGAAAAAAAATAACAAATTATAGTTGCTATGGTTTTTCATATAATTTTACAAAGTATTTTAAACAACGTAGCCATGAAAAAATAAAATATGAATTTTGAATGTTTTGTTGTCGATTTCTAATTTTATAATTTTGAGTAAATATCGATTATATGTATTATATCATAGAAAAAATTGCATTTTCTACGCGAGATAATAACGTTTTTCGTTCGTAAACATGTCTCAGTCAGCGCTAGCGCGTCTCGTGAACAAATGTTTTCTCACGAAAAAAACAATGTGTCTCTTGTAGGAAAATATACTATTTTCTTCTATTCAAATCTTTTTATTTTTTTTTTCATTGACTGTTATAAGGTTTTTGAAAATTGTTTTTCTTAGGGCTTGTTGCAAACTTTTTTGTTGAAGCCGACGAGTCAAAAATCTCTAACTGCAGAGGTTTATGTTTATAAGAAACGGATTAAAATGTTTCCACAGATTCTAAATTTGTGAAGTTTTTAAAAATATTAGTATCCAAACGGCCGTTATAACATCGGCTTCCTGCCGTTATTAGTATCCAAACGGCCGTTAATATTTTTTTAACACTAACTAAAGAGGACTTGTAGGCAATATATAGTCAAATTACCATTAAAAAACAGGAGATCTCGAAAATTCCCCAACAATATCAATAAAGCGGTTTTTGGCACTGGAACGTAAGTTATCCTCGGACACTAAATTGCGAGATGAATATGTAAAACAAATGCGAGAAAACATCGAATTGGGTCACATAATAGAAGTACCAGAGTTAATCAAAAGAAAATATTATGACAAAACCAGTTAGTAATTGCCACAGCATGTCGTAAATAGGGTTGCACCGATTAATCGGTAGATAATCGGTAATCGGCCATATCGGCCATTTTCGGTATCGGCTTTTTTATCCGATTAATCGGCCGATTATCAAGACATGCGTTTTTAATTGTTTATTTCATTTTAAACACAAAAAATACCAAATTCTAAAACACCATAGTCAGCCATAGTTAAAAACCTTTTTAAAAACGTATAAGATTGAGTGAGGGCTGTTTAAAAATATGACAAATCTGTCTGAAAATTATATAAAAAATTTCGATGTTACTTAAATTAAAAGCTCTTTCAAATGACACTTCTCTAAACTGTGTCATGAATGTTGGTTTTACCCATTCATAAATTCTTACTTGAGACATCATTGTATTTTTCATTGTAAACTTATTAATTTTTCTATCATTCCCAACTCTAAGTTTTTCAGTCAATCTGGTTCGGAACAAAGCGAAAAACACCATGGAAGGACTGCTATTAATCAAAATTATACAAAAAATGCGCGGTGTAAATTTCAAAAATAAACGTAAAAATACTGATGTACCACCCTTTTATTGGATACGCTAGTGGGCTCGGTAAAAAATGTATATTTTTTATAGCCTTACATCGCATCCCTGCAAAACAAATAAAAACAATTTTATTTATTAATAACCACGCCATTTTGGGTGGACAGGTTAATTTTATACGCATCTTAAATTTCAGTCAGACCCATAGGGTTTGTAGTTTATGAGATACTCGATATAATAGAAAAATCATGTATGCTTTAAAACATGCAGCATATCAGTCCGAAATATTTCCAAACCAGTAAAAGCATGGTTCCGAGGGCTGAACAGTCTGTAGGGTTAATACAGAAGCACCCAGAAAATATCGAAAGTAACCGAAAATAAATTTAAAGAGTTCAGAACTAGATCTAGGGTACTATATAATTCAATTGGCAATAAAACATTCGTTTAGCTTAGAAACATGAAATATTTACTAAAGCTATTTTGTCTGGACTAAAATGCTCTCAGTTCAATACTTTATAAGAAGTACAGTTTTCTTCAGATTGGAAAAACTCGATTTGTGCTAAAAAATTCGGTGCAAAGTTTCTTGTTCGGTCATTAATGGCAGTGTGGTTCTTGAAGTTTGCCATTCGTAGCTTCTGTCTTATAAATACGCAAGTTTTTATTATTTCCGTACCAGAGTAATCATGCTTGAAATAATGCCAACGAAGTCGTTCCCAAATACATAAATTCACCAAATGTGACACAGTTCACTTATAGATAGGTATTGGGTAAAAAATAAGCAAGCAGGACTGCAGAATGTTTTACCTGCAAATGGAAAATAGTTGCCAGAAATTTGTAAAAAAGCACTTTCAACAGTTACAAAATTTTTTTATTTAAATATTGTCGAACTATAAAATAAACTAAGGTTACAAAGCGTCCCGATTTTTGTGGAATTGTCCCGACTTTTAAAGAAAAGTCCCGCATTCTAATTTATAGTCTAATTAAAAAATTCTCTGTGTAGATTTGTTTTACTCATTTTCATCAAATAATCGGCAGCCGATTAATCGGTATCGGCCGATAAAGAAAGCCGATTAATCGGTAATCGGCAATTTTGCTTATCGGTGCAACCCTAGTCGTAAACAAAGAGGAAAGCAGCACAACAAAGGTAAGGAGATGGGTCAAGTAAAACGACTACCGGTGCTTCTGTAGTGCCAAAGGGTTTCCCTATTAACACTACTTAGTAATTAAATTGTAGTGCAACTGTTGTTTAGTCTGTCACTACTAAATTATGAAATGTACTGTAATATTTGTTTGTACACTACTTAGTAAAATGAAGATGCCGTTATGTAGTACTAATATTTTGTTTGATGATCCACTACTTATATTATTAACGGTGTTGTGGAATCGTTTGGGCACTGTTATTTAATACAAAAGATGTAACGGAATTCTAGTTTATATTTGTTTTTTAGTTACACAATCACTTATGTTCTAGTTTATAATTAACATTAACAGATAGTTCACAATTTTCAGAAACTTTTGACTTATAAACTATTTATTGTATTTTAGAAAACCGTAGTAGATTTTTTGTTCACTTTCACGACATTCAACTGATGAACATGTAACGTATAATTTAGGTAATATTTTATTGCTAGTTATATTCTGACGAGCGACTTTCTTGATTTGTACTTTTTTTAGAAATAACCGAAATGACTGAGTTTATTTATTTTTGTGAAAACTAACTGAGTTTTTAAGTTTTACTGACTCACTTGTTGTAAAATTGACTCTCAAAAATGACTGTCTTGATTCGATTTAGTAAAACTGTTTTTTCCGACTACTACGATTTTGATTTAAAATATTACTTTTATAATTTAAAATTGATTACCTTTGGAAATTGATTTTTAAATTGATATTTATTATTAATTGGTATTGCAATGAAAACGACCCACTGACCATATTTTAGTTTTTTGTTATTTAAAAATTATGTAATGTAATTTCGCGAATTAAGCGCTTATTTTAATTTTAATAAAGATTTAGGTTATTAACGCGGAAATATTGTTTTAATAAAATTGGAAAAAATATACGATTTGCGAAAAAGGTTTTATGAAATTGTAATCGAAATGGAAAACTAGAGTTTAGGTCAATGTTGCGTTTTTATTGGACTATTTATTTATAATTTGGAATAGAAATTTATTTGTGTATAATTTGGAATATTGGGAAATGTTAATTATTGTGTTTGGTTTTTTTGCGAAGTTACTGTGGTAAAACACGTAATTTGTTTTACTACATTCCTCCCCTCACGGAAAAAAAATTTTGTTTTCATCGTTAAAGTTAGTTAACGATGGACACAAAATTTTACCAAGTTATTTATGCTTTTGAAAAAAAAGGGAAAGAAAAAAAAAATGCCAAGTTATGTATGCTTTTGAGAAAAAAAAGGGGAAAGAAAAAAAAATAAGTGAGTAACGTTATCTTAGTCATATCTTATAAATATTGAATGATTTTAATCAATTGAATGAGTTTAATTTTGTTTAATCCATGTTAATGTTCTATAAATATTTGACAAATTTAGACGGTTTACAATTATTTTTGGGCCGTCAAGTTAGATTACTTGTTTCTGTATAATTAATTCTGTATGATTACGTTTTGAGTGAACGACGATATATGGTAAATTATTTGTTTTCATTTTTGTTAAACTTTTCATTACGTTTTGATTGCTTGCGTATCTTAAAGTTATTGTCTAAATATAATATGTATTTATGCTAATGATTATTTATGCTTAAAAATAAAGTTGAACTTGAAAAATAATGTAAATAAATGTTATGAAATATGAACACATAGTTGTATAGTAAATAAAATTTGTCGTAAACTATTTGTTTTTGTTTCTGTTAAAAATTATGTTTTGATTGGACAATTGATAGCTTGCGTATCTTAAAATTATTGTCTTAATATAATATATATTTTATGGTAATGATTATTTAAGATTAATGATTTTAGAATTATTATTTTTATTGATTGTATTGATCGGAATCAGTATTGGTAATAAGATTATTGTTTTTCGATTATTATGTTTCTTGTATATTGTATAAATTGCAAGTATAAATTGTTTAGATTTGACTTATGCTTAAGGCTAGTATTAGGTTTAGGATAAGTTGGTACGATTGGCTTATGGTTTAAGTTAATATTGGGTTTAGGATAGGTTTGTTCATTGGGTTATGGTTTAAGTTAGTATTAGGTTTGTTTGATTAACTTGTGGTTTAGATTAGTATTATGTTTAGGATAAGATGATTTGGTTTACCTATGCTTTAGGTTGGTTTAAGCCGAATTTGATATTTTTTAGAAAGCTGTTGTTTTTAAAAATGTGGAAATTTTATCGTTAGAAAGTAATTTTGAAGGAAAGTTATTTCCAATTCGATTTATGTGTTTGATTAATAAATATGTCTTGTCCTGAACAACGGTTATGTAAATTTTTGCAATGAAGTTGAAAACTTCTTCTTTGTCGAATATGATTTTACGAGATGCTGGTAGTAAATTATTGTAAAAACAGACAGGAAATTTTTGGAACAGATTTTCAAGCCAATTAACTGAATTAGACGAATACGAATGAAATTGTATTATGTTGGTTATAATCGGAAGTGTAAGTTGTAAAGCAATAGTTTTCTTGACATGGATACACGAAAGGCTAAGATATAGTAGAATTGATTTCAGTTTGAAAAGTTGTAATGAACAGTGTATCCGATTTTCAATAGGTCTGGATGGAGTGGTACGAAAACATTTCTGGTTTTGATAAATTTTATGGTCACGGTTGTTTACAGTTATTTTGTTAGTAGGGTCATTGTCGTTTGTCATAACAGATTGGTTCGTCGTTTTAATATTTTTGGGGTCAGAGTGATAGGGACTGCTTGGTTGGAGCTTAATCGTATGTTGATCGGTTTTGTTTTTTCGAAATTTCATATTTGTGATAATCGTTTTAGATATACTTCGGCGGCTGTGTAATTTGATATTTGGTTTTTTGTTTGACGATTGCTTTTCCACTACCATAGTTGAGGACAAATATTGAATTTTCTTAGCACTGATTGGGTTTGCTGGTTTCTGGACTTTGTTTTTGTGACAAATAGAATTATTATGGAATTTCGATGTGGTCGTTGAAGACAAATATTGATTTTTCTTAGAGCTGATTGGTGGTTTCTGTTTCTGGAATCTACTTTCGTTACGATTAGAATTAGTTTGGCATTTCAAAGTGGTAGTTTGTAGATTATGATACGTATAATTTTTAGTGTATTTTAATTTTGTTGGTATTGATGAAATTTGTGTTGTGTTTGAAATTTTTATAGGCATGCACAAGTTTCGAGAAATGTTTTGTTTTAGAACTTCGGAATACAGAATTGACGTTGAAATAATGTTTGATGTAATTTGTGATTTGTCTGAGTTATTGTCGGGCGTATTTGACCTAGTTTTGTTAGTCGGAAATTTTTGGCTACTATGTGTATCTGATAAAGATAACAGAGCATTTTCTGTAATAGTGTTTACAAGGGATGTTGAATTGGGCTTTAAAATTTGAACGTTTTCTGTAAGATTGTTTACGAAAAGGGTTGGATCGGGCTCTGTAATTTGAATTGGGTCAGTCGGGGTTTTCTGGATACTTTGAATGATTGATTTGGATAATAGAATTTTTTCTGTAAGATTGCTTACAAAGAGGATTGAATTTGGTTTTGCTTCGCGTGAGCCGTTTGGCATTTTAGCAAATTTGTTATCATTTGTTTCGAGTTTATCTTTTAAGTTTGAATCCTGTGAACATGAAGAATTATCAGCAGAACCATGTGGAAGAATTGGAAGCAGACTTGATGCATTATTTTCTGAATTTAAATAATTTAGGTCGTCAGTGTTAATATTTAAAGACGGAATATCTGTATGCGTGTCGGTAAAAGGGAAATTATTTGACAAGTACTAGACGGGTTAAAATGTAATGTAGATGCCCCTATTTTTTGTGCGGTTACTGATGCAGGCTCTATGTCAAAATTGTCCGATAAATTTAGTTTTGTGTTTTGTAAACAGTTTGAAAGTGGTGTCGGGGCTTCAGAGTTTATATTGAAGTCTGATTTTGATATAATATTTGTATTTAAATTAGGTCGTTCTGTTTGAAAATTTGTATTGTTTGTATTGTTTTCTGATTGGTTACAAGGTTTTTTGGAATGTGGTTGTGAGGGATATGAGAAATGTTGATTCATCATATTAGGTGGAACGTGTGGTGAACTACTGGAGTTACTGTCAGTTGTACTATAAGGATTAGGCATATTTTCTACTTGTGGCTGTAAATATGAATAAGAGGGTAAATGGGATTGTAGTTTTTCATGGTAGTCTGATACTGAAGGAAATGATGAATGTTGCGTAGATTTAGAAAGGTTTGGTTTAGGAATATTTGAAATTGCATGAGCAGCGGAAAACGATGGGAAAGATGGTATATCAGATGATAAAGGCAGTGGAGTAATGTGGTCTACGTTTTGGTTTTGTGGAATTATATTGTTATTCAGTAATGTCAGTTGAGAGGGCTTATCAGTTTTTGTTATACTTTGTGAAGGGGTGTATGTTGTATTTGAAGGTGGGTGGTTAAATAGAGGGAATCTAGGCAGATTATTAGCCATCTTTAATGCAAAGTTTGACGTTGTAGAGCTTAAACTTTGTGTGAGTTGAGCAAACGTATGGGCTGTTGTTCCCTCTAATTGCCTGGTGGAAGGTGGGAAGTAATTCCGTAATATGAATCCTAGGTCTTCGACTGATTTGAATGACTTGTCTTCAACGGCTAGGAGGGCTTTACCTGTGATACGTCTAACCAGTAATTGTGCAAAAACTATCTGATCTAGGACGTTCAATTTTAATGTGATTGTTGTAGCACGAAATATAAAGCGTTCTATTTCCTCGTCAATATCGTCGGCATCACCGTCTAGTTTTTCGACTAGTTTTACTACTTCGTATAGGTTAACCATATCAAATAGCATATTGAATGAAAATTACAGGAAAACGAATTATGGAATTGAATACAGGGAAATACGGATTGAATATAAAACAAATTATAACCAAATTTCGAACTGTGGTAAAATTTAAGTTAAGAGTTAAATCGAATTTAGATAAAAAAAAATTTTTCTGATCTTACTACTAATTATGAAAATCTTACCAAATTATTTGAACACGAAGTTTATGTTGGTGAAGTTGATGATCCTTCCTTTTATTGCGGATACTCCAGTTTTTTTTTTTTTTTTTTTTTAAATTCTATTGGGGCTGGAACACAGCTCGTTGTTCGTATCCAATTGTAATAAATGGGTTTGCTGTTCGTTTACTCCTTTAAATTCCTTCTCCTTTTGTCGGTAAGGATAACCGGCTGCGCCAAATGTAGTGCCAAAAGGGTTTAGACACTACTATATCATAAAATGTAATGCAGATGATCGTTTGTTGAATAATAATAATATGTTGTGGTGCAAAAAGGGTTCCCTTATTAACACTACTTAGTAATTAAATTGTAGTGCAACTGTTGTTTAGTCTGTCACTACTAAATTATGAAATGTACTGTAATATTTGTTTGTACACTACTTAGTAAAATGAAGATGCCGTTATGTAGTACTAATATTTTGTTTGATGATCCACTACTTATATTATTAACGGTGTTGTGGAATCGTTTGGGCACTGTTATTTAATACAAAAGATGTAACGGAATTCTAGTTTATATTTGTTTTTTAGTTACACAATCACTTATGTTCTAGTTTATAATTAACATTAACAGATAGTTCACAATTTTCAGAAACTTTTGACTTATAAACTATTTATTGTATTTTAGAAAACCGTAGTAGATTTTTTGTTCACTTTCACGACATTCAACTGATGAACATGTAACGTATAATTTAGGTAATATTTTATTGCTAGTTATATTCTGACGAGCGACTTTCTTGATTTGTACTTTTTTTAGAAATAACCGAAATGACTGAGTTTATTTATTTTTGTGAAAACTAACTGAGTTTTTAAGTTTTACTGACTCACTTGTTGTAAAATTGACTCTCAAAAATGACTGTCTTGATTCGATTTAGTAAAACTGTTTTTTCCGACTACTACGATTTTGATTTAAAATATTACTTTTATAATTTAAAATTGATTACATTTGGAAATTGAATGCCAAATGTAGTGCCAAAATAGTTTAGGACACTACTAATGATAAATTGTAGTGCAAATAATTTATCTAAACTACTTTGTGATGATGTAGTGATATTACTTGATGTATTTATAACACTACTTATTTTAATATGTCGAACTGCCAAATGTAGTACAATAATTGTTTGTACACCAATGTTGATTCGGAAATGTAGTGCAAACTGATTGTTGAACACTACTTAAGGTATAATTTGTATTGTAGCTTGGTTTATATACACTAGTTTAAAGTATAGTGAATAATGTGGCACTACTTAATTTAATATCTTGATGCGGTTTGGTTCCGCCTTTGGCACTATTACTATTTATTAATAATTTATTTTCGAAAAAGTTTATTTAAACACATTTATTTGTTTAATTAGAAACATATATTTTAATATAACTTTATTTGCACTGCTATAACTGCCACTGTTCTTATTAACTAATAATATATAAACATTAGAAAACTTAACGATTGTATCTTAATTGCTTGTTGTAAACTTAATAACCGATTGATGGTTTTATAATATTTGTTTTAAAACTTGTTGCTAATGTTACCGATAACGAACTACTGATTTCATAGATTTTTGTAAAACTCACTTGATTGATTTTTTACTTTTTTGACTGATTTAAAATGAAATGACTTTATTCGATTTGTTTGTTCCGACTACTACGATTTTGATTTAAAATATTACTTTTATAATTTAAAATTGATTACCTTTGGAAATTGATTTTTAAATTGATATTTATTATTAATTGGTATTGCAATGAAAACGACCCACTGACCATATTTTAGTTTTTTGTTATTTAAAAATTATGTAATGTAATTTCGCGAATTAAGCGCTTATTTTAATTTTAATAAAGATTTAGGTTATTAACGCGGAAATATTGTTTTAATAAAATTGGAAAAAATATACGATTTGCGAAAAAGGTTTTATGAAATTGTAATCGAAATGGAAAACTAGAGTTTAGGTCAATGTTGCGTTTTTGTTGGACTATTTATTTATAATTTGGAATAGAAATTTATTTGTGTATAATTTGGAATATTGGGAAATGTTAATTATTGTGTTTGGTTTTTTTGGGAAGTTGCTGTGGTAAAACACGCAATTTGTTTTACTACACTTCACTAAATAACAAACTTTTGTTGGGCCCAACAATTCAACCTACATTGCTAAACTTTCAGACAAAAAGAATCGCATTGGTTGCTGATATAAAGAAAATGTACCGTCAGGTAATCGTAACCGAAGACGACAGAAGTTATCAAACATTTCTATGACGGGAGGAACCAGACTATAAATTGAAGTGCTTTCAACTAACTCGAGTTACGTTTGGTTTTGCAAGTTCAGCAGTAACACCCGAAAAAGAACGTATTCAGGTTTAAAATTTAAGACAAATCACAACGTGCCATTACCAAAAGGAAGATAATTTCAGAATCCTTACGCCTATTTGATTCTCTCGCTTTCTTTTCCCCATCAATTGTCTTTTAAAAATTTTATTTCAGAAACTATCTTTAAAGATTTAAAATTATGAGATACACTAACATTAATGGAGAAGTTCAAATTCATGGGTTCGCAGACGCAAGTGAAGTAGCTTACTGTCCAGTAATTTACAGCCGAACAATTACTAAAGATGGAGATTATCAGCCCGCTATTGACAGGAAGGACTTATGTAGAGTTTGGGAATCGAGACGCCACGAATTATACAAGGGCAATGATACATGTAAAAGAATTGTCTTTCAGACATAACATTTTCACTCTAATTGCTTAGTTATGGATGGTAACAATTTTTTTTCGTACGACAATGTTTTTGATCGTACGATAAAAATAATATTTTAAACTTCTATTTTTGTGTCAAATATAAACACATAGCCTAGAAAATTTTGCTTGTCATTTGGATATTAGAAAAATTAATTTTAAAAGTAAGTTTCATCGATAATTAAGTACAATTAAATTAATTTTTTTTATTAATAAATTGACATTTGACAAGCATTTTATATTTTTTAGGGATTATCTCCTAAATCTATGTGTATTAATAAACAAATTAATTTATTTGTAATTAATTATTGCAATTTATTAATTCATTTTTTCAATATGCAAGTGATAAGCAAAAAGTTCTAGGTTATGTTTTTATATCCTACAAAAATAGAACAACGTTTAAGACATTATTTTTGTCGTACGATGAAAACTTAAAATTAAAATTAAAAATATTGTCGTACGATAAAAAATTGTTGCGTCTGTTAACCAATTATATACGAAATTTTTTATACCTAAAAGACTATTCTTTTACATGTAGTCCTAACAAGTCTTTCCATGTAGTACTGACAACAAAAAATGACAAATATTTTGATTAGATTATAAAATTTTGAATTGAAAGGTTGCTGTGATTAAAAAAATTAATTTATTTATATAATTTATACAATTTTAAATGTTTTTTACTTTTTTGGACGTTGCTATGACAACAAAATGGATGTTTAAAAAGTAACAGTTTACGACCGCAAATTAGTGTAGTAAATTAACACTTTAATATGTAGGCGAATAAAATAGTATATTTTTTGCAAGACATGAAAACGCTGCTTTTTCGTTATTGAAAATTTGTTTACGAGACGCGTTAGCTTCGAGAGGAGCAATTTCACAAGCGCAAAATGTTTTCATCTCGCGTAGGAAATACAATTTATTCTACGATAGTAAATATATAAACGATATTTATTAGAAATTATTAAATTAGAAATCGAAAAATAACATTTAAAATTTATATTCTATTTTTTCATGGTTACTTTGATTTAAAAACTTTATAAAATTTAATGAAAATATCATAGCAACAACAATTTGTTATTCTTTTTACACTAGTGGAAAAAAACCCATTTTCACAGGGGATTAAGCGTGATGAAAATAGACTTTTCATATGCTATCATAGAAAAATATATGTTTTACAATTCATTTCTGCGTAAATTAAATTTACATTAACGAGAAAGAGACGCGCGAAATTTTTATATTTTCTCTATCAATTATTATAAAATACTAAAGATTTACAATATGTCGATTTAATTTTTAATTTAAGGAATCATAAGTTTTGTTAGGCGATTATCGCTTTATAAGTCTCTATGTTAATATAAAAAAATTAAACTTTGTTCTTACTTAAATTAATATACTATTTCATATTTATATATTATATCGATCTTTACATTTAAGAACCACTCCGAGATGTAAATTATATTCGCCATGAAAATTTTTTCTGTTTACGAATAAGCTACAAGAAAATAGTGCTCTTCACTTTAAGGATTTTTCCTTTAAATTTCTAGACTGCGTGTGAATTCATTGGATGTGTAATATTTCTATTCTAGTCAACATTTTAAGTCACGTGTGTATAATCATTATTGATAGCTTCCAATCCAATTGATAGCAGACCAATTGCAATTCTGTCGGTTTTAGCTAAGATATTTGAAAAAAAGTCAACTACAACTTAATGGAATATTTGGAGGTGTCACAAATTATCGATGATAAGCAGTATGGTTTTCGTAGAAGCCATGCAACAGGTGATCTGTTAGCCTACGTCACACATATGTGGAGCAAATCTCTGGAGAACCATGGTGAAACCATTCTTAATCTGTTCATCCGACTCGCACTCTTAATCTGTTCATCCAACTTTAATACAGCTAATATCCATCACAATCCAATTTCTTCTAATCTATTATGCATGCACCTTCTGCCTAATACACACGTACGTGTACACACGTACATAGTACTATATGCATAATAGATTAGAAGAGATTGGATTGTGATGGATAGTAGCTGTATCAAAGTTGGATGAAAAGATTAAGAGTGCGTTGGCGTGCGAAGGGAGAAGGGGAGAGGGGGGGGGGGGGGGGGGGGCGAAGTCCGCGGGATACCCCCTAGTATATGAATATAAATATATAACTATGAATTATAACCATATATTATAACTAAATTATATTTATATTCTAAATCCCGAATAATTAAAATTCCCCAAAATGTTGTCTAATATGCAAGCGCATATATGATAATAATTGACCAAGTGTCGCTCATTGATTTCGCATTGATTAGTGGAAGTAATCAATAATAACTATACACTCGTGACTTACAATGTTGACTATAATAAAAATATTACACATCCTATGAACTCACACAATAGTGCTGTCTAGAAATTGAATGGAACAATCCCCAAAATAATGGTAAAACATTCCAAAAAATAGGAATCTAATGACAGTTGAGAATTCAACTTAAGTAAATAGAGTGATGATGAAGTTTCAACTTCAAATATATCATCGCTTTAGTGGCGAAGTGGATAGCGTATCTGCCAAAGGATTTAAACTTACTCTGGCACTGAGGAGGTTACGAGTTCGAATAGAATAGCCATTCAGATAGAAATTATATTAAGGTTTGATTTATTTATGAAACACCACATTTTGTTTCATTTTTCGGCTTCTCAGATTTTGACTAAATTGTTGAAAAAGTGTTTTATGTGTTAATTTCAAACGTAGTCTACGTATAAAAATCACAAGAGTAGCAAATTTAGGAAATATTTATTTAACGTAAACTATAGCGACCTCGTCGTCAGATGAAATTATAATTTTTTTCAATATTGAAAATTCGTTTTATAGTCTGTCGCATCCCCTTAACTCCTACTGTAATCTAGCCTTTCCAAGTTTTTGACATATTATTTAATATGTACTTAAGTCTTTGCTGATATCGTTTATAAGAACCAAACAAGTTTTCCCTACAAATAAAGAAATTATGACATAACCAACCAAACATTCATAAAAATCTGACATCACCAATCATAATTAGTGAATATAAATAAAATGTATTTGAATAACTTTTTAAAATAATTTAATTTTTTTTTATTGAAACTTCATTTATAATTTTTTCATTCATCATAATATTGCTCAAAATGGACTTTTTACGCTTAAACTATTTTTATTTCTGTTTTAAAATAACTTGTTCTTTTAAGTTAAAAGTAAATACTGTGCGATCGTATAGGTTTCAATAATTTTTTTTGTGATGATTATTTTAAATAATTAAGTTTATTAGTGGTATTTACTTTTGAATTGATTACTTTTTTTTTTATTATTCAAAATAAATTTAAATCTAACCAACAACATATCAATCGATTTTATTCTTCAGAAACATATTCTGTTTTGTGCGGGTTTCTTTTCCGTTTACAATAAGCATATTTCGCCAGATTAGCATAATGTATTAACTTATATTTGTAGTTTTCATTAAATCGTTAAATGAGGAGTTATGAGATAAAAATCATCACACAATTTTATTTGAGAACTAAAATATATTTCAACTAAATATTTGTTTGCTTTTGTGAGATTTACCGCTGTCACCAATAATAACATAAAAACATATCAGTTATTCATTACGTATATTTAGTTGTTTAGTTTACAAATAATGTTTTAATCATTTCCGACAGCAAGCTGTTTAGTAACAGTTCGACACTATATGTTTGGATAAATTATTATAAAATTATGAGTTATTTATCACTGATCGAGTGATATTCGGGTAGAAAATTTTGTGCTTAAAACTCAATTTATTTTAATTCGTCAATTCGAAGTCATATGTGAAAACCACTCAATATAACTTTACACTGATAATACTCCATCGGTAATTTTTATTATTTTTTCGTTTGCTAATTAACATATTTGGAGTTAATAATTTAATTAGAGTTGTATAAGGCTGAAGATTTAAAAGTTTTTTTTAAATACCGAATCTCCTTCGAGAGATGAGCAGTGTTGCAAATCTCATTATTTTATCTCAAACAACTTACTGTTTCCACAAATGGTGCGATATTGGTTAACTCAAAAATATGACTTTAGATTATTGTCGATATCTCAAGAACCGGTTGTTAGATTTTATTAAAATTCAAGGACGCGAAAACAATTTAACGAAATTACTAAAATAAAAATGGTAATTATTTTGAAATTTATGGTTTTAAAAAATAACGGTTAATTGATAAAAAGCATTTTTGTTCCATGACATTGTGTTTAAAATTTAGAAATACGTTGTTTTGATCTTATTTTCGTATTTGTGTCGACGCTTTTTAGTGAAACCTTTAATGTTTTGTACCTAACCTTATTAACCTGTTAATCTGCAAATACCTGATATTTGTCAAATGCCCTTTTTAGCTTTGTAAATGAATATGACTAGATGAAGTAGAATAAGTATTTAGTCATAAAAATTACTCCTTTTCAGAAAATCTCCTGAAAATCTTTTCATTGACGCGTCTTAAAGCTTCATATGAGGTTTGTTTGACCGTACCTATCTGAAGACAGGGTCCACTAGACGAGTATCCAAAAGAAAAACAAATTAAATTGGGTTATTGAAATATTCGCATTTGAACAATTTGACAAATGGCGGCATAAATGAAAAAGATTTTACATTAGTTATCATTAGTTATTGTTATTTTGATTGGATAATTTTTTATACACATGACTGCAATTTGACGAATTTAATTCCATTAAGTTTTAAGTACAAAAAACATTATCTTCAATTTCTTAACACGAGCACACAAAACTGTAATTCAAAACTTATTCACAAATAGAATTTATGGCGCTGGACTTGGTGGCATTCTTGGTATAAAATTACGACGAAAATTAATTGAATCTGTTTCAGTACTGGAACTATCACTAGAAAAATTCTGATTGTACGTCATTGACTCAGGATAAACCGTTTGTTGTGATCCAAATTTACGTGTCTCAACTTGTTGAACCCCAATTCCACCTCCAACACTTCCACCGCTACCACCACGTCTCCACATCAAATCATTTTGTTTAATTGCAGACGCATGTATTTTTTCCGGCCAACGAAATCCTGTAACTAATTGCTCATTTGATTTGGGTTGTTTCGGGTGTAATGTTGTATTTTTAGGTTGTTGGGCCAATTGTGATTTTATGTTTACTGGTTGAAATTGATTTAAATAACTATGTGTTGTTGGAGATTTACCAGTTAATTTTGTGACATCGAATTCGGAATACAGTAATTCACGATCGAATGCGATCATTGGATCTTTCATTTGATATTTAATTTTCACATTAGTTCCACGATCATAATTATTTATATTATTATTAGCTTTTAGAATTCGATTAGCAGTGTCAAAAATTTTTCCTTCACCAACACTTACAACATATTTGCTATAAATATTTTGAATTTCGGTATACTGTAACGGTGGTGGTGGTGGAGGTGGTGGTTGTTGATTGATTTGAGAATTACGATCATTTGTGAAAATATATTGCGGTGCGCTTTTAATACTCGCATTTGACCCATATAATTTATCTTCTGCTTGACTAGATTTACGATTCTGTTTCTTACGTTTCGATACCATCATTTTCGATCGAATATCACATTCAGAATGAGCAATACTGCGATCAAATTCTGTTTCACTACTTGAAGATGAGCTGCTATCTAGTATGATTGGGTTATAACTAAGTCGCCGTAAATTGCGAGCTTTGATTGATTTTGGTTTATATGCTATCACATTACGAGTTTTATTTAGGTTTTCAAATTGATTTGGATCTTTAATATATTTCGTTTTAACTATTAACGGTTCCGAGAGAACCGGTGATTTTAATTCATAGTTTTCCGTAAAGGACATTGAACGTTGTCGACTTGATGGACTATCAGGACAACGGGAAGTGCTATACATGTTTTGTATTCCACCGGAATGTATTGAGTTATTACTAGATGTAACATTACGTATCGGAGATGCAGTTATATTTCGAGAATTCGGTGATATATCACTCCGAAATTCATTTTTAAAATTATTAAGACTTTGGTTTTGAGAATGAAAACTATTTAAATCACGCGTACTAAAATTATTATCTTGAGGACTGTAATTACTTTTTTGGCTACTACTTCTTCTTGACGAGATCGATGTTTCTTTCGGACTAAAATTACTTTCTGGTGTGGAATCTAACTGTTTTCGTGGTATATCAATAAAAAACTCATGTGACGAGTTTTTTGATTTAAAATTATTTGTTAAATGATTTTCATTTGAATGTCCACCAATTTGTCCAGGATAATTTAAATCAAATAGTTTTGAAATTTTACTATTTTGAATTTTAGGACTGCTTTCATAATTATTATAATTTTCACCAAATAACGTTTCTACTGAATCAGTTTTTTCTAAATCATTGTACGTTTGAAGAAAATCTAAATTCAAAGCTTTCAACGTATTTTCAATTTCTAATAAATTTTCACCGATAAGATCGCGAGTTTTTTTATCGAAATTTTTTGTTGAAAACGATGATGGAAGATCTAAGTTGAATGGTTTGCTGAGTAGTTCACGGGATTTTTCAAAACAAAAATCTGATGATTCTTTATCGAATAATGGAATAATTATATCAGAATTTGGAAACTTTTCGATTTCAGTTAGCGAACGAAATCTCTATCAAAAACAATTATTTTTTAAAATTAATATTTAGATTTTAAACACAAACAAAATGAAATAATTAAAACAAATATAAGATAATTAATGGAAATAATTTTTTATGTTAAATAAAGGAATAGGGGTTGATAAAAAAGGGATAATTTAAAATAGTTTAGTTTCGTTTGGTTAAAATAAACATAAATTAAATAAATATTTAGGTAGTTTATTTTTTTCTTAACTAAAGTTCAACAGCTTTATCAATATATTCAACAAACTACATCAAGAATTAAAGGAATAACAAAATAAAAATTAAAAACAAAAATAAAAGTCAATAAATTAAACAAAACAATAACAATTAAATAAGCAAGCATAATTGTTTAAGTATCATACAACAAAAAATTATTTGTATATATATAAAATAATAAATATATAAAAATGCAATCAAAAAATTTAATTATAGTAATTAAAGAAGAGTAGCATTAATGGTAGTTTTTTTGTAGTTTCAATAATTTTTTTTTATGAAAAACACAGATGGAACGTTTTTGGGAAAATATAAAAAAAAATTTTATCAAATTACTTTAAATTTACTTTTGTTTTATGATTAAAATTATAACAAAATGAACATTTAATTGTAAAAATATTTTGATGAAATAAAATTTTTGATTGAAGAAATTATGGATTGTGTTATGTTATATTTCGTACCAATAAGATGAAATTCCATGCAACGAAATCGAAGAAATCTGTCTAAAACAAAACATTCTAAAACCAACTGGGACGTTCTGGATTATCGTTGAGCTTTTCGAAAAATTGATAAAAATCGTACATAAATGACTTGCAGGATGAAGACAATTATTGTATACGGAACGTGATATACTGTAAAGTAAAAAACCCAAATAATACTAAGTTTTAAATAAAAGTGAAAAGAAATGTGTGTGATATTATTATAGTGAAATGTGGATAGGTGAATTGAATTTAGTAAATTTTTCAGGTTGTGGTAAAGTGATATGTGGATCGGTTAACCGAGTTCATCAGTTTTAATAACGCCATGGCATTCAGATGAGATCAATGCAAAAATGATCATTTATATCGTTAGGAGATGATATGTAGTTCCAGGCTACATTATGAAAATGCCGATACACCACTTTGCAACATTTATATAATTTATAAGATGGTCCTTCGAGCCGGTTATCCAAACGGCCTTATGGTCCTTCGAGCCGGTTATCCAAAACAACTTTCGACACTAAGAGCCACGAATCTTATTTTATATAATAGCTATATTAATTTTAAGTATGTTAAGATATAATTGCGACAAATGATTGTAGGATAACGATTTTGCCCATTTTTTATCCGCGGTATCAAATGAGTGTCATACAGTTTGTATAAATTTTTTCTACTTGAGTAAAAAATGTTTTGTTATTTAACCCAACGAATCTTAAACGAAAATTACGAAGTTTTACTAAGAATTTATTGAAGATTCCGGCTAAAGTCAAATGTAGAAATCTGTCCGAAACTTTTAAAATTAACTTTCTGTTTAACAAAAATCAAAATCTGTAAATTCGTAATTGGGAACGGTTCAAAAATTATATCCTTATTATAATGAGAAGCGAAAACCTCCTTCAATACGAAATCCATTTCCAATACATAATTTCCCTAATCAATAAAAGGATATATTAAACCAAAATTCAACAAATTACTTTAACTAATGTAACTACACCAATAAATAAATCAATAATGAATATAATAAAAAAAGTAATTTACCTGTAAGTCTGAAACATTTTTTAATTCTTCCGAAAAATTCTTTCTATCTTTAACATAAGTTAACGTATTAGAATTTGAACTATTTCCACTTCCAATAGTTCCACTATGTAAATCTTTATCACCACCCAAATTATTTGTCGATGTTAAATGTGGAAATTTAAAACTAAATTTACGTTTCGGACTTTGTATTGCTTGATGATGTGCATTGTCTGACGTAAATAAATCGGTCATTGACCTTGCACTAATTTCATTTGCAACCTCAATCGCATGATTTAATATTTTTTCATCTTTATGAGAAATTTGTTTTATCGTTCCACCACCATTTTTATTCTTTTTTGAGGATTTTCCATTTGTATTCGTTGGATCATTACTATTTTTACGTTGAAGTTTAGATGTTAGTTCGGTTATTTCATTTCTTTTATTTGTGTGATCGAAATCGGGTGATTGTGGAGGAGCTTGCTGCTGCTGTTGTTGTTGTTGTGTTTGTAAATTTTGTTGATGTGTCGAGTTTGCTGTTGATGTTGTTGTTGTCATTGAACGGAACATGTAATCCATTTCATCTAATAATGATGGACCATCGAATATTTTTTCTGCTTGAACTTCATCGTCGGAGATTTCATGATATTCATGAGGGCCTTCAGAATTAATATCATTTGTTGTCATGGGCCAGTTTGTTGAATTAAGATGTGATTCCTTAAATGAAATACGTATCTATACATGAAACCATAAAAATTAAATTAATTATTATAACAACTAACCCTATTTTGATTGTCTTCTAAATCTGACCCAAAGTTTTTAAATTGATTTTCTACAGTGCTAAACGAATTTGTGTTTTCGTCCGTGTTTATGAAAGGATTTGAACCGGGATATATTTGTGTTGGTGAAGGAATATTAAAATTAAAGCTTGAGCCAAAACCATCAGTTTGTTGATGATGCTTCGGTGTGTTTTCACCCCCACCCATTGATGTATTTAAGGTTGTTTCTATTGAATGAACAAATGAGGGATTGGTACTTTCAGAAAAGTATCCACTAGCTGTTTGCGTAGAATCAGGACTGGTAGGTGTGGGTGGCAGTAAAAGTGGTGTCTGTTCTAAATCTTCGGAAGGTTTGTATGGTGTTACAATTTGACGTGGTAGGTGATTATACTGTAATTTAAATATTATTCAAATTTGCTATACAAATGTTTTAATATTAACTCACAGTTTGTGGATTTGATAAAAATGAAACATCACCAAAATATGCTCCATCAAGTCCAACATGACCTGTATGCTTCAAATCATTTTGAGGTTTTGAAATCATTTCAGTTCGTAGTTTACGTTTACTTGACCTATCTAGTGTTCGAACAAAACCTTCACGATTGTTTGACGACGGCAATCCTTCTAAATGTGCAACAGTATTTGCTGGATTAAAAATACCAGTTTTACCAGAATTCAAAACACCTTTCCATAATGACGAATTAGAAGCTCTATCTAAAACTGTAATAATTTCACCTTGCCGATACATTAAATGATCCTTTTTATTTTCACTCCATGAAACTATTGTTTTTAATTGTTCAGGTTTGATATCAGGTAATGTTGCGTAAATTTCATTGAATTTTGGTCGTTTTTCTGGTACATGCGCCCAACACCTTAACATAAGCGAATAATACTCTTTAGGACAGCAATCAGGTTGCTCTAGCCGTTGACAACTTGGGGAATCGATGGCTTCTAAAATTTGTAATCCTGTTAGTGCTGCCCAAGGTTGAAAACCATACGAAAACATTTCCCATAAACATACACCGTATGCCCATACGTCTGAAGCACTCGTAAATCGAAGAAAACTTATACACTCCGGAGCACACCATGCCATTGGCAATTTTAATGCAGGGCTAAATTTAATTGTATAATAATCTTTACCAGCGCCCAGCGCTCTTGAAAGCCCAAAATCTGATATTTTAACCTTATTCTTACTAAAAACTAATATATTTCGTGCTGCCAAGTCCCTGAAATTATAAAAAATATTTTTATTTATCGCTCGGTAAACTATATCTATAAAGTGAATAACTTCCAATTACCTATGAATAAGTCTTTTATTTTCTAAATACATCATTCCATTACAAATTTGCATAGCAAATTCACATAAAGTTGGAACAGTTAAAAAATTAACTCTCAAACTAGAATCTTTTAAACATTCTAATAAAGATCGTAAGGGTGCCAATTCTGTTACCTGTAACAAAAAAATAATTAGGAATTACAATAAATAATGTAAACGTTTTAATTTGAAGACCATACCAGCATTAAAGAATCAGTATCTAATACAACGCCATAAAGTCTTACAATATTTTCGTGTTCTATTGAATGCATAATAGCTGCTTCTTTTAAAAAATCCATAGGATTTGAAACCATTCTTTCCCGACATAAACATTTAATAGCGACCTGAATCTAAATACAAAATATCGTTCAATATTTGTTATAAAGAAAAATCTTAGTTTTATATCAACAAACCCTTTCTGTCCCATTTGTCCAAACGCCTTGTTGTACTATACCAAATTCTCCGACCCCCAATTGTTTATTAACACAAATGGAATCCGTTGGAATAATATGTTTGTTATTTGGAATACGATTTGGTGAACTAGGAATTTTTGTACCTTCAGTTGTCGAAGGATTTGTTTGTGGAACATTTGATTCATCTTTTTTTGTTGGGTTTTGTAGCAAACGTTTTATTTTACTTAAATACCCATGAGGGAAATATTTTTCATAAAATTTTCTCATACGTCGTATTTCTGGCCTTGAAAATCCAATTTGTTTAAAATCTTCATCTGTTGCATATTTTAAATGGGCTACGGTAGTGATTTTTAATTCATTCCTGTAGAGAATAGGAGATAAAAAATTATAAATTAATCTTAATTGTAAATAAAAAAACATAGTAACACTCTTGAATCTTGATTCACTAAACCAAACATTTGGCCAACACCTAAAATGTTTGTTCCTTGATGTTGTAATAAAATATGCTATATAACACTATTGTGTTGCCACAGTAACAAACTAACGGTGCTGGGATCTAAGTATAACTGTATTGTTTGGTTAACGAAACTAGCTTATATACCAAGTTTCATAATAAAAATTAAAAATCGGAAAAGTTATC
>OY856186.1:241716007-241774624 GCA_963693315.1 Diogma glabrata
ATAACAGACCCTTGTATTGCATTGGTTTAAAGGCGCCATCTCCATGATGTAGAATAATTAAGTATAAGGAGCATCTACTCTGTCCGTCTCAACTACAACAACCTAGTTTTGTCAGCGCTACCCAGGTAGCACAGAAAAAACGAAGAATTTCAGATTTCGCTACCCTGGACTAGCAAATTGAGTTTGCTTGATCGATTTTATTTAATTTAATACGAGCACTGTACATTTAAATCATTATGTATAAAAATATACTTTTTGCACGAGTTGTATATAATGTTCAATTCCGCTCCCTCATTTGCGGGAGCGGGCTTGCATCTTTTACTCCTTATGGATTTTTTCGCGTGTGATTTTAGGATTTGATTTTAGAATGTGAGATTTTTTTGTGTGTTATTTTAGGATATGATATTTTCTCGAGTGGACTTTTACCATATGATATTTTGTCGTCAGTGACTTTAGGATGTGATATTTTCGTGATGTGATGTTATTGTATAGTGTGATTTTATCGCTGTAATATTTTTAACGTGATATTCTTTCGCGTGATATTTTATCATAGAAGCAAAAATTAGTTGAGGATGGTCGAGAATAGAGATTCATTCCAAATGTCTGTTTTGACTTCTGAGAACCTTCTTATTCCCTTCTTAGGTCTTACCTTCTGAGGACCTTCTTAGGCCACTTGTGCATTAGTTTTAACTAAATATTATGTCACTTTGTTTGACACAGAATGATTTTTTTTGAAAAAACCTTCGTACCATTGGCGATTGGCGACCTATATAAAGCGAAGTTGTTATGCAAGTTAAACCTGAATTAAATAAATGTATACTAATAAAGATTTATTTACCTGGCCTACCATCTTGACTAGGGTTTCTCATTTCCCGTAAAAATTCAAATCCCGGGAAGCCGGGACAAAAAATGTCAAATTCCCGGGAGCCCGGGAAACGCTAAAAAGCTAAAACTTTCTCATTGGAGGGTAGAAAAATGTGTAAAATTAAAACAGCACAAAAAATGCGCTATTGATTTTTAAATTTCCATTATTTTTAATTAGAAAAACTTTAAAAATTAAATAAAAAAGAATTCATAAAAACAAAACAAAAATAAATTCGTAATACTAATTTTTAAATAATTTTTCAAAAAACTAGGTTGTCGTTGGCGCCATCACACAATTTTGTCTAAATTTTCGTGACGAAACGACCTACCACAGAAAAAGCTCTTTCCAATTCAAATGATGTCGGTGGGATAGTCATTAGTGCATTGTATAATCTAAATTATTTGTGCGCTGCTTAGTTGCTTCAAATATTACCAATTCTTTTGTGATGTTTTTAATGTTATATGCTACATGTTTTGTGATACAAACAAATGAAAATGAACCAAAATCAAAGTCACAATAACAACGGTACTTCTCAGCACCATAAGACAAAAATATTGGACCCTCAGTCTGTATTTTGCAATTGAACATTGAAAGCACTAGCAAGTCAAAAACTGACTGAGAACCTGACTCTGACTGAGAAAGAGTATTAAAATTTTTATTTCGACATCAACGTTGTAATTCTGGCAGGAAACGCATGCAAAAGATGAAGCGCAACTTACCTCTAGAGGAAAAATTGTTGGTAACAAACTAATTAGGGCTATTTACCATTAAACATATGGATCTGGCACGTATATTAAGTCAGAAACTGCACCCATGTACTTACACCAGACGGACAACGATATACATCTTATTGTTGTTGATATATCGAACATGAAGATTGTTAACGTAAACAAGCCCCTAAATACAGCGTGGCCAGCTGATACTCCACCGTTATTTCACCACCCAACAATATACGTTGGTGACTTTAATAGCCATCACAATCAGTGGTCCTACTCAAATAACAATCCTAATGGCATACAACTAACTCACGGGACCAATCGACAACATGTTCCTGATATATGATACGAAAGACATGAAAACCTAATTAGATCTGCTAGATGGCCAAGTTATTACAATCCCGACCTCTGTTTTTCCACAAAAAACGAACAACGTAACCCTATTCCAATATCTAGGGCTGTCTTACAAGTTTTTCCACGCTCTCAACATCGTCCAGTAATTTTTAAGGTAGGTACACAAATCCCACACGTAAACTCTACTCCTCAACCTAGATGCAATTTTAACAAAACTGACTGGGCTAAATATGGGTCGGAGTTGGAGGCAGTGATTCACTGAATCCAACCCCTTCCTAAAAATTACGATAGGTTTGTAGGAGCCATCATTTCAACTGCAAAGAAATGCATCCCAAGAGACTTCCGGTGAAGAACACATTCCTGGTTGGAGTAGAGAGAGAGCGATGTATTTATTATTTGAGGAGCACCTTAGTAATGGTGAGGCAGACGTGGTTGATGTCTTAAGATACTCACTGGACATTCCGAGGAAACAAAAGTGGATTAACGCTGTTGAAAACAGATTTTTCCCATTCTAGTAGGACAGCTTGGAGTCTTCTTCGGAAGCTGGATGGCTCAAACTCAGTTACTCGTGCTAACAATGAAATAAATCAAGAGGACATTGCAATCACATTGTAAATATGTCTCGTTCCTCTATTAATCGCCTTCATAAGAGAACCATTAAACATAAATTAAGAGAAATGAAGCGCAAGTTTTGTTTTAGGTAGATTTCACAGATAAATCTACCTATTTTAGGTTTTATTGGTTTTAATTTGTTGTGTTTATATGTGTCAAAAAAAAAACATACAAAAAAACCATGACACCCATATGTGTCAAAAAAACATTTTCCTAATTTTGAACGAAATTAATTACTACAGAGGGAAAAGAATTAAAAACTTCACGATTTTCGAGTGAGAAAGTTTTTAATATCTTTGCAAAAAGTAAAAAAAAATGTTAATAAAAATTAGCGGAATACCCGGGATGAAATCCCGGGATAACGGGATAAAAATTCACCGCCGGGATCCCGGGAAAATGGGATCCCGTTTGAGAAACCCTAATATTGACATTTATGTGAAATATGCAAATCTTTTGCTAGTACTCCAGCGCAGCAAAATAAATTTTGCAACATAATTTTGGCTATATGATCACTCGAGGTGATCGACCAAAGTGATCTCTTGTAGTTTTCAAAAAATGTTTGGTGCGCCTTTTTATATCGCCATTTAGATTTTGTTTAAATGGTTATATAAAGTAGTTTAAAACACTTTAAGCATTTTCCTGGCCGTATGAACAGTCATTCCATTCTTTACAGTGTCTATATCATTTTTCCTTTCATCAGCATAAAATACAAAATAAATTTTAACCAAAATCTTCATTCGGTACAAAATAATTTCATAGAAGTATCTAAGTCGGATCGCGCGGTTCACATTTGAGACACCGATGCGCTTTTTAAAACATGAAGTTATTTATGAAGATTAGTTAATAAACCAGACATATAAATTAATTGTAATTAAAAATACCATCAGAAACATGTTGGTTTTAGTTGGACCTACACTTTTTGTTAGCTTTTGTTTTGGGAATTATTAATTTCATTATGTGTGAATTTATAGGATGGGCATATTATTATTCTGTAACATCCTAAGTCACTCATGTAGTTATTATTGATTGATTATAATCAACATGCAATCAATTTATACCTTTTATTGTATTTATTAGGGTTATTTTTCGGGGAGTGAGCAATTAAACTAAAGTAACTTTGTGAATCCTTTTGGGTTTTTTCAATTCGAAATCAGTTTTGGGTTTCTCTGAATAAACCTTACAGTTTATTACATTAAAACTATATATTTCTTTTTATACGTGTTTCGGTTGGGATTCAAGCTCATAACCTTATCAATGCCAATATTTTCAAATCCTTTCGGAGACACGTTATCAACTGCACTACAGAGTTGTTGGTTAAATACATTTTTAGTTTCGATGATCGAGATGTTTTATTGAAGAACTCACATATAATGAAATTAAGAAATTATTAATTCTCAAAATATGAAGGTTTTTATCAAAACATCTCGAACAAAGTTTGTATTTTTGATTTTGTTATAATATTTGTAATAGTTTTAGATTTTGAAAAAAGTTTCCATTTTTGATTTTATTATAATTTTTGGTATTTTTTGAAATTTTGAAAAAGTTTGTATTTTTGTTTTTGTTATAATTTTTGCACCATTTTTAGAATTTTGGAAAAAGTTTGCATTTTTGTTTTTGTTATAATTTTTGCAATATTTTTAGAATTTTGAAAAATTCAATTTTTGATTTTGGAATCATTTTTTTTCTTGTACACCGAAAAAAAAAACGTTGGTAGAATCAACTACAAAGCTTGTTTGATTTTGCGTCTAATACGAACGTGGTTATTTTAACCAATGTAGCATTGTCAATTTATTTTAAAAAACGTAACAATTTTCATTATTTAAATCAACCACGGCGTGATCAATTTTTCTTGTTCATATTTTTCAGTTCGTTTGTTCATGTTTTTGTTTGAAAATTATTGTGTTCGTTAAAATAAAAAACTAGGTGAAAAGAAACTAATAAACAAAATAAAGAAAAGTAATAAACAAAAGAATAGAAAAATAAAAAGTTTTTATATATTTTAACATGGCTGGTTTTATTTAACATTTTACTTTAGGAAATAATTTAGATGTGTTTAATTGATTTAAATAATTTCCATATTATTTGCATATAAAATTATGTGCGAAAGAAATTTTTCGGTCAATGTTATAACAAAAATATCGTTAATGAAACAGGCCCTTTCTATAATTAATTTTGGTGATTTAAAAAAATTATTATATTTTTTTAATATTTTTTATTTGTCTTGTTTCATGTCCATTTATCGATATTTTAATTTAATTTTTCATAATAATGAGAAAATTATAGAAAATTAGTATAATTTTCTAAACATAATTCAAATATTTAAATTTTTTGATTTCTGATGTTTGGTCTTTTAAATCGTATCATTAAAAAAATGGCGAAAAAATGGACGCATCCTTTACAAACAAAATCACACTCATACATTTCCTATTTAGAAAGTAAATATACGAACGCTAGCTTTATGCATAAAAATGTTTGTCGGGATTGATGCGAAATACATACTTCTAATATAAAAAATTTCAAATATTATATTTACGAAAAAAACGAACCCATACAAACATCGATAGCAGCAAAAACAAAACAAAGATGTACCAAACCAAAAGATTTAATACGGCGTATTGCTTGATTCTATCACAAACGTATTCAATATCACTATTTTTAGTCTAATTTTTAATTTACCACGTTTGTAGTCAATTGAAAATTAAATCATAACTGACTCAACTACAAACATGGTTAAATCAAATATGTTTGTGATACTTATAAAAAAATATATCAAAAACGGTTAAATTGTTAGTTTAAATACGGAGCGTTGGTTGATACAATCACTAACGTATTTAGTTCCCCGATTTTCACTTAATTTTCGATTAACAATGCAACATGTTTGAATCAAGCAAGATTTTTTCTTTCGGTGTAGTTTTACAAAGAATTTTTGGTTTAATATACATCGCTGCCCAAAACTTAAATCAATGTTTTCATGAAAGCCTTTTGCCGAAAACTATATAAAAATCCTTAATCCAAACCGAAGTTTCGATATCTCAGTGGTGCCTTGAGATTTCAGCGCCTTCATATTTTTCAAAATCAAATTTTAAAGTTGTTTTCAGATTCGGATAACCATAGTTTACTTGAATTACATATAGGGAATAACGAAATGTTTACTACTCTTACCGTTTTACAAATTAAACGAAGGCGGATAAGGAAAACAACTACCACATCTCTTTTAAGTATTTATTTCAGTTTATCAGTTTCAAAGTTTTTAAGGTCAAACTAGTAAATTCAAAAATTAAATTCCAGTCAATTCTCTTTAAGTTTATACTGTTTTATATTGTATTATGTTTTTATAAAAACATAATACAACTTTCTATCGTAATCTAAAAGCTTGCTGTCAATTTAACCTTAAAATAAAGAACATCAATTTTCTTTTCTTACCTGATACAGTTATAGTAATGTTGAAGTTCCGATTCCACCAAAAACTCATATAAGTCAATCACTTTTGGTTCTGTAAAAAGATAAATATTTTTATTTTATTTACATTTTTATATGTGATTTATATAAAATAAATACAATTTTTTTTCTTTCATTTCAACGTCTATTACGAAAAACATCTTCATTTTTTATGTCTTTCACATTAAAGTCATATAAAATTACCATTACATTGAATCGCAAGAAAATTGTAAAAGATAACAGAATTGATGGTATTTTATGTTATGGGAATTTTCAATTGAAGGAAGAGGTGTAGGAGGTAGATTAGAAAACAAGAGTTTTGCCCAGTAGACTGTAAGCATTTTAATAAACCTTCATAATAACAATTATTCTAGCTGTTTATTTCGGACTGAAAGGTCTAAGAATTAGATTCATGCGATTTTTAAAATTCTACCCCTCCCTTTATGATATTTCTTGACATTTTGGGTTATAACGAATCTAAATAAGCAAAAAATAAATGACTGCAGTATGCCAAACTCCTGTCATGATCAGTGTTTTGAAAACTATCAATTTCAACAATTTTCATTGGTGTCATTACACTGGTTTTCTGAAGCGCTTTTGGGCTCGATTACTAAATTGTAAGTGTGTAAAGCAATAAAAATTTCAGGCATAGTACTACCGAACTTTAATTGATAAAAATTTTTTTATCTATAAACATTTATTACATAAAAGTAATTATTTAAATGACGAAAGAAAAATAATTAAAAAGATTCCTTTAATTATCAACCAACTCAGTATTTTTCTAAGTGAGCTAGTCTAAGCTTCAGCCACGATAGACTAATAGGAGTTGGAAAATATCAGAAAACAAAATATCAGCAACCATAACAACGTTTTTGTTTTTTTTACAAAAGTTGTAATATCAAATTTCTTCCAAATATTTTATCTATATATTTAATTATTTCCACAGAACAAAGCTCCTCGGTGCTTCAGGCGCTATATATTTGCTTAAAAAAACAAATATATTCACATCAGATTTTAAGTGGTATCCCAGATTGAATTTCATTTTTCAAGCCATTTTTATGCTTTCATATATAATATAATTTAACTTAACTGAAACTTATTGTTTGTTCATAGGCAATAAAATTGTTTTTTATCTTAAATATAATAAGAACTATTAAGTGTTCTATATATCTGTATAGCTGGTAAACATATTTGTTTTTCATGCAAAGAAAAATAAATTAAATATTATAATGAAAGCTAAAGTAGACGAACTCATGCAATCTAAACCATTCTTCAACCCTTACCATAAAAATATTAGGTCACTAAATTTTAATTTTGTTGTTTTTCTTTTAAAATGAAGGAGTAGAGGTTAGATTTGAATAAGAAAGAAGTTTAAAGAAAACAACAACATCCTGATGAATGGGGTTGGGTGATAACACAAATTTAATTTTAAATGTATATGTTTGTACATATTTAGAATATATAGTCTTATGCATATAGATTAAACATTAATTTTATATTGGGTAAAACAGTTTTGCTTCCTGGTGCGGTGGCTTATCTATAAAGCGTACAATTGTTCTGTGAAATTTTGATAATATGGAAATACGTTTGTACACTATAGGTTTTAGTATTACCTTTTGATTTATATTAATAATTATGGTTGAGGGAATTTTCAAGTATTTGACGATAACATTCCTTATGTATGTAGAAATAAAATAATTAATCTTAAAAAAAATGCAATGTTATGTAAGTGCTAAGTTGTTACCCGAATCACGATTCAACCAAATTTAGATCTTGAAAGTTTTTTATCTATTCTAACTTTGGTATAGTTTTGGATTAATATTCGCTATTCCTGACTCATTAGATAAGAAGAACGAAGAAAAAACGGATACAGATTTAGGCTATGCTTAGATGCAAAACTGTTGAAAGCCGAATTATCATAAATTTCATCAAAATTGAATGTTAGGGTTTAAAACAAACGGATGCTCGGACGACCACTTGGTTCAATTTCAACCAAAATGCATTACTTCTATTTCATTGCAAAATTGTTTAATAGCTGTAGAGTAATTTAAAAAAAAATAACCTCTAGAACTGTAAAGTGGAACGTGAAAGACTTAGAGCAAACCAACAATTATAACACTGTTCTTAGATTAGGAAAGATAAACAAAAACGATGATTCATTTATAAAAATCACAACGCTTGACTAATTACGGCAATAACAAAGTAATAACACAACAAAAAAAAATCGAGCAACAGGATAGCCGATAGAAATAGGTTAATTTCTTGGCAGGCGGCTTTGTGTATAAGTAGAATCTAATATATCAGTATAGTTTAAATACAAACAGATATCACACATAATCTAAAAAGAAAATTAGTTGTAAGCAAAACTACATTTATGCAATTCTAGAACGTTTTGAAGAACGAAAAAAATATGAAATCTACCATAGAACATATGTGTGACAATGTATGACAATATATGCAAAAAACACACCGATTAGCTTACCCCATATCATACGTCATGCAATTACTACGAAATATCGTAATGGTTCTTTTCTTAAAAAAATAAATTTATTTCTCCATGCAATACATTCAAATCTTTTTATTTTTTTCATTGTTTATTATTACGTGCTTATGACGTACTAAATATATAACAAAAATTTTTGTTTGGAGGATTTGTTGGGGGTTTAAAGCGATTTGCTCTCACTCCAGAGGTTTATATTTTAAAGTTATTGAAAGAAATATTTCAAAATACGTAATCTAAGTTTATCAATTTTATTTTCAAACTTTGATGCATATTATGAACAATATATTATAAACGTTTTTTACTTTTTTTTTTATTTTAAATAAAAAGTGTTGTGTTATAGGGTCCACAATATGTGTCACAACAACACATATACACCTTTTAAGACGTAGTTCCCACCACAACTTGCGATCTAAGGTGTTGATGAACGCTTCCTTTAAACCTCTGCGGATTGAAACCACTTGAGATTATGGATTCCGGCAAACCATTCCATTTGTATGCAGTTCATTTTGTTTGGTGCAAACTTTTTTGTTGAAGCCGATACCCAGAGGTTTATATTTTATAAAAATTGATAAAAATATTTCCAAAGAGTCCAAATTTATTGATGTTTTAAAAATATTTGTATCCAAACGGCCGTCATAACGGTTTTAAAAAATTCATTTTTTTTAGTGAAAAGCCTCTAGTTTCTAAACCATTGTGTCGGATTTTGCTGATTGAAGAACTTGTCCTTGAAGATATAAAAAGGACAATAGAAATTTTTTATTTTCATTATAAAAATAATGGAATTTGTATAAAACAAAGATTGTGCTCCTCGACCAAAAGGTGATTTTTCGTCGTCGTTGTCCGTTTTCAGAAACTTCAGAAAATTTGGACGAATTCGAAAAAGCTTTACTTTTTGCTCTAGTAACACAAACGACTATTATTCCCGCAAAACTATTTCAATAAATAATAAACAGCGAACAATACCAACCGAAATACTTTTATATTTTAAATCGTTTTAAAAGCTTTAAAACTAAAACCGATATACATAATCATAGTGTCTATCTTGGTTTTATTAAACAATTTATTTTCAATTTTACCTTTTTCACCTTTGTTATTCAAACACAAATAAAAATTTAAAGCTCAAAACTACAAAAGCAAATATTTAAAACCGAAAAGCGTCTAAATGACTTTTTGTTTTCTTTATTTAACTTTTGTTTTAAATATGATTTTTCTATTGTCATTTCGAAAATAAAACAATGAATGAGGGGAGTATGGGAATAATGGGATTTTGTTTAATTTGGGTTTGCGTTGACTTGTTCTAGTTGTTTAAATGACTGAAAAGTGTTGAAATTTTAATAGTGGTTTAGTATGCCACCAGGTGTTCTGATTATATAAATATGGAAAAATAGGGCAAATCAATAGCAAGAATAATGCATGAGTTGTTAAAAGAATAACCAGTTATATAATTATTAAATTATGTATCCATTTATAACACTTACGAATGATTTGTAAAAATTGATTGATAGTGAAAGTATATCAAAATCAAGTTAACAAGTAAATAATTTTTTAAACGAAATATTTATTAACATACTGTGTGTAACGAACAAATAATCACAGAGTTAGTTTAACAAATTGAAAAATAAAATACACTGGTTACACTGGATACACGCTAATACACTATCAGAATATTAAAAAAAAGAAATCCGATTAATATTTATTAAAGTGACAGTACGGTGGATGACCAACCAAGCACAAAACCAATAAAATAATGAGATTGTTTTACAAATAAATGACATGGACTTTAAGTAAATGAAACTCAATTAAAAAATTGATTGAATTGTTCAAACTAATTTAGGTGCAAACGCACTAAAAACTATTATCAAAAGTCCATCCATTTTACTTGAAATAATCACAACACTAGAACATTTTTATAACAATTTTTGGTTATACGTAAGTTTTCATTCAATACGGGTTCAATAGTTTTGAATATTTTGGTTTGTTACTTTCGGTAAATTTATTTTTCCAAAATTTTACATTTGCTGTAGTTGAAGCAACTTCGATTAAACGTTGGTTTATAATATAGGTCAACGCGAAAAGAACGGTAAAATTTTGGACGACATTTGACAAACTGGCGAACGGAATACTGGCAGAAGTTTGCATTATGCCATATTTTTTATGTCTGTGCACACACGTTACGTGCACACACAAAAACGATTTGGATTAAACTTTAAAAGGAATTGATGATGTTGGTAATGTCGAATTAAGTGATAGATGATTGCCCTTAGTGATGTTGATTAATATTACTGCGGCAAACCATGATAAAGTTATGGTAAAAAGATTTATTTCAATATCATTGGAGTCGGAAAAAAATAAGATGGAAGTGACAAACGGAAAGCCATGAAAGCGAATCATTGTGCATTGACAAAAAAATCCTATCTACAAAATGGAGTGGTAGGACAAAGTTTCTGTTACCGATCAAATTTACTCTTCAAATTTATGTTGATGAGTCAAGTTTTAGAATAATTTATTTACTGATCGTTCATTGCTTCGGTCTGAAAGACCTAAGTATTACATTCTCGAGCCAAAAGTGAAATTTTTCCCCCCACTTTTTTTTTGGCATTTCTCGACGTTTTAGGACCTACTGATTCTAAAATAGCAAAAAAAAAATGTATGTCTGTCTGCCGGCCGGCCTTCATTACCTACGAAATCTAGAAAACCGCTGGAGGGATTTCAAAAATGTTTTTCTAACAATAGGTACACTCAATGGACAGGTCCGAAAGGACGTTGTGTTCGATAACTGTACCGGAAGTGTGTCAAAAAAATCGTGTGTCAAAACAAGAAAATTTGCATATTTTTGCTAAAAGAACGGTCATTTCAAGTAATAATGAGTAGTAACATTGAATATGGGGAAATCTTGATGGTCGGGATTGGTATATGTGAGACCAAAAACTAGATTATTATTGCATTCTAGGATTGTCAAAAAAATGTTGTAAGTGTGTCAAAAGAATGATTTTCATTTATTTTTTACCCAATTTTTGGGAAAAAAAAAATAAAATTAATTATTTGTATGACATGAAATGTAATTGAACATGAAATTGTTATTATTGAGAATTATGGCATTATAAGTTTGTCAAAAAAATATTGTAAGTGTGTCAAAAGAATTTTCATTTATTTTTTATCCAATTTTTTGGAAAAAAAAATTAATTATTTGCATGTTCAATTTCCAATGAATGTAATAAAACATGAAATTGGACATGGAAAATTTTGAATTTGTTATAATCTTTGAAAAAGTTTCAATTTTTGATTTTGTAAGAATTTTTGGAATATTTTTAGAATTTTGAAAAAGTTTAAATTTTTGTTTTATTTATAATTTTTGGAATATTTTTGGCATTTTAAAAAAAAGTTTGTATTTTTAATTTCGTTAAAATATTTCCAATATTTTTAGAATTTTGAAAAAAAAAATAGAATTTTTGAATTTGTGAATTTTATATATATTTTTAGAATTGTGAAAAAGTCAATGACTTTGTAAGAATTTTTCAAAAGTTTCAATTTTTGATTTTGTAATAATTTTCGGAATGTTTAGAATGAATAATTAATAATTTAGAAAAAGTTTAAATTTTTTATTTTATTATAATTTTTGGAATTTTGAAAAGGTTTGTATTTATGATTTTGTTAAATTTTTTGCAATATAGAATTTCAAACAAAATAGAATTTTTGAGCTTGTAAATTTTGAATTTTATAAATATTTTTAGAATTTAAAAAAAGTTTCGATTTTTGATTATGTAAGAATTTTTGAAATATTTTAAGAATTTTGAAAAAGTGTAAATTTTTGATTTTATTCTAATTTTTGGAATTTTGAAAAAAGTTTGTAATTTTGGTTTTGTTATAATTTTTACAATATTTTAAGAATTTTTGAAAGATTAAAATCTTTGATTTTGTAATAATTTTTGGAATATTTTTAGAATTTTGAAAAAAGTTTAAATTTTTGATTTTATTTAATTTTTACAATATTTGTGGAATTTTGAAAGAAATATGAATTTTTGATTTTGGAGATGGTTTGAAATAGAGAGGATTTTTTTTGATTAGTTTGCTGATTGTATCATCTTTTCACTAAATTGTGTTAATTTATGATCTGTTATAATTTTGCGACAACGTATTGATGTTTCGTGTTAGTTTTGTTATAAATTTCTAGACTCTCTCTCTGGCGTTACATCCCATGAAGGGATTTTGCCGTCTGTGCCACCAGCTTCCAATCATCTCGTTCCATGACCAGTTGACCCCAGTTTCGACATCCTATATCACGAAGGTCTTGGATGATGTCATCACGCCAGCGTTGTCTAGGTCTTCCTCTTCGACGAACACCAGCTGGTTGTTGTTGGGACGCTTTTTTTATCATTCTTTCCAATGGAGCCCTTTCTACATGACCAAACCATCTAATCCGGTTGGATTTAATCAGGGTTGCATAAAAATCTGATTTTTTTGAAAAAATCAAAAAAATCGGATTTATTTGATTTAAATCGCTTTTTTTGATTTAAATCGGATTTTTTTGATTTTTAAAAAAATTTAGTTTAATTTTTGAAGAAATTGTATATTTCTTATGGTACGTTAACTACTTTATATAAATCATTAGCTTTGGTTATATTTTTTGAAATGCAAGGCTAGATAAAAGTAAAGGAACAGCTTTTATTTTCTAGATTTTTATACTAAAATACTAATTGTTGTTCTAGCGACATGAAAAGCGTTACTTGCAAACTAAGATACTTTGTCACTGCTTTAGAGTGATGTCAGAGATATCCAATTCTGCAGATTCGAAAAGTTTCTCGGACATGTAGATAACTAAACACTAAACGGCAAGTCATATGGAACAACTCCTTATAACTTGTGTCAGGAAAGTGTTAAGGATTTAAAAAACTATCAAGATCTTAATAGTAACGATTTTTTTAGTGGAAACGTTTTTTTTTTCGTAAGCGGGTTGTACTGATTTGCATTTAATACTCTATTTGATATGTAATTATTTATTATTTCTAGATTCATTTCTAGAATCTGTTCATATGCATTTACTATTTATTATTTTTTAATTATTTATTATTTCTAGATTCATTTCTAGAATCTGTTCATATGCATTTTATGTGGGTTTGTCAATATTTCTAGTTGTGGTTTAATCTGTGGCTTTGTTGTTGAAGTTTTACGACGATAGGCTAGCATTTTAATTATTCTCAGTCGCAAGCACGATGCAATTGTCTTAGCGTGACTTGATACAGATGCCGTTGGTCAGGTGAAGATAGCTCAGATATAGGTTAAAAAAATCGTGAGCGTATCTCGTTCATCATCTTGTTAGAACGCTTGTTGTTGAGGGATCTTGCTTCCTTAGGTTTTTATGTGTAGTCACAACTACATGTTGACATTCCTACCACAAAACATTTTATCAAAAAAAAATCAAATTTTTATGTTGAATTTGCTTAGAATTTTAGAAATTTCTTCAATTGATTTAAATCAATGATTTTTTTGAAAAAATCAAGTTGATTTAAATCTGATTTAAATCACTGATTTAAATCAAATGATTTAAATCAATGCAACCCTGGATTTAATGAATCCGATTACATCGCAGCCTCCAAGAAGCTGTCTGATTTCATTCGGATTCTATACTGATTTTCAGCAACTTTACATGGACCATAAATTGTTCGTATGACTTTCCTCTCGAATGTTGATAGAATTCTACAATCGGAGGAAGTCAGTGTCCAGCTTTCACTTCCAAATGTGAGCACAGGTCGGATTAATGCTTTGTAAAGTGTGAGTTTGCACGACTGCGAAAGATGTTTGGATCGCAAAAGTTTTGAGTATGCGTAGAAAACTCTGTATGCGGCTGAGACACGGGCTTTAATATCTGCCTGCATGTCATTTGACGATGTTATTACAGACCCGAGGTATTTGAAGTTTTCTACACGTTCCACTTCATAGTCGCCAGTATTCAGATTGCCGGGAGGTATATTCCTGGATGTTGTTAAAAGTTTAGTCTTGCCGGTGTTAATGCATAATCCAAGTCGTTTAGCATTTCTTTCAAGCTGAGAGAGACTATCCTTGATATCGCTTGTTCTACGTCCGAGAAGCACAATATCATCTGCATAGCCAAGAACCTGACTAGATTTGTTATATATGCAGTTTTGTGTCTCAATTCGGCTTTTTCTTATCGCGTACTCCAGCGCCAAATTAAATAGTATGGGCGCGAGTGCATCACCTTGTCGAACACCTGATGTTATATCGAAAGGATCAGAAACAGACCCTTCGATTACTATTCTACAATTTGATCCCGATGTTGTGAGCTTGCATAGAGAAACAAGTTTCTCTGGGATACCAAGGCATATGAGTGCGAACCAGAGGTTGTCGCGGATGATACTGTCATATGCTTGCCTGAAATCAACGTAGAGTTGGTGAATGCTGATGTTGTACTTCCAACATTTTTCCAGAATCATCCTTAATGTAAAACATTGATCTGTGGTTGAGCGGTTGGGACGAAAACCACACTGATAGTCACCGATGATAGATTCGGCGAACGGGATGAGTCGAGCGAGTACGACATTAGCTAGTATTTTATATGCAGTGTTCAACAGTGCGATGCCACGATAATTTTTTACACTTTAGACGGTCACCTTTCTTATGTAGCGGAACAATGAGAGCTGTTTTCCATTCAGCAGGTAGTTCTTCTTGGTCCCAGATTGCAAGAATCAGATCGTATATACGTGAGACCAGAGCTGCTCCTCCATTTTTCAGAAGTTCTGCGGGAATTCCATCGAAACCTGGTGATTTGCCATTTTTCAGTTTTTTAATGGCAGCTTCCACTTCTTCTATTGCTGGGTAAGGGACAAAAATCTCCTCAGTTGATGGAGCAATTGCTCGAATAGGATGAGCTTCGTTTGTCCTATTGAGTAGGTCTTGAAAGTGGGATCGCCACACTGCCAGCACATCACGTTCACTTGTTGTAAGTTCATTATTTTCATTTTTGATGGCTGTAGATCTTGGGTGGAAATCTTTTGTCAGATTCCGTGCATTGGCAAAGCACTCTTTTGAATTTCCGTTGGCCGCATGTTGGTTGATGTTTTCGATGCAACTCTTCATGTGTTCGCGTTTTTTTTTACGTAGAAGTTTTGCTGAGGCTTTCCTGGCGCATAGATAATCAGCTTGGGAGCTTCGGGTGTTCCTTGTTAACCATTTTTCTCGCAGTTTTTGTTTATTTTCAACGGATTGGCGGCACTCGTCGTCAAACCATTCGTTGTGTGATTTCGGTGGTCGTTTTCCGATTGTAGTTTGTGCTGCGGCTATAATGGTTGATTGAAGCGTTTGCCATTCTTCTTGTATGTTTAATGGCATCTCGGAAGAGATGTCATGCTCTTCTATGTTTTGTGTTATTATTTCCTGATATCTATTCAGCGTTTCCGGATGTTTAAATGCTTCGACATTCCAGCGCACGGTCTTTTTTGCTTGTCTGTTAAATGTAGATGACAACTTGCACTTGTACTTAAAGATGACAAGCATATGATCGGTGTCCATATCAGCACCTCTGTATGATCGAACGTCAGTTATACTTGTAGAGTGTCTCTTAGAGATCATGACGTGATCGATTTGATTTTCCGTTCTTCCGTCATTCGATTTCCACGTTGCCTTGTGAATTCTCTTGTGAGGGAAGAAAGTGCTGGAAATTACTAGATCATACATCATAGCCAGCTCGGCTGCGCGAAAACCGTTATTGTTGCTGGTATGATGCAAGCTGTTAGGGCCGATATGTGTTTTAAGTTCTGCAATCCTACCGATTTGAGCATTAAAGTCACCTACCACGATTTTTATATCGTGCCGCGGGATGTTATTGATGACTTCCTCGAGTTCTAGGAAGAACAGGTCTTTAATATCATCTGCTTTATCTTCAGTAGGTGCATGAACATTGACGATCGTTACATTGAATTTTTTCGTGCGGATTCTCAGTGTGCATAACCGCATATTAATTGGGCAGAAGTCGATAACATGCTGATTCACGCGACGGTGTATAAGAAAGCCAACTCCAAATTCTCCTCCGTTTTGATGACCGCAATAATACAGAGTGTATCCTTTCGCTGTTTCATGGATTCCACTACCTGGCCGTCTTAGTTCTTGTAATGCCACTATATCCAGTGTGTAGCTCTCGACTTGTTGGGTTAGTTTTAGGAGATCTCCTGGTCTTCTAAGGCTTAGCACGTCCCAGGTTCCTATTTTTAAATCGTAGTCCGGGTACAGTTTCCGAGGTCGTTCCAATAATGAATCCGAGATATTCCGAGGCCTGTGTACAGAATTCATGACAGTAATTTTTTTACGGAAATGGGGTGTTAGCCCTTCGCCCAACCCAAATTTTCGTGAATGGGTTCGTTCTGCATCTTAAGGTCACCAGAAACAACCTTTTTCACGTTTATATAGCGAGCCGCTTGATCCAAGACAGACGCCCGCTGAAAGCCGCCCCTAACATAGAGAACAGACGCTTTCTACACATTTATATAGCGAGCCGCTTGATCCAAGACAGACGCCCGCTTCAAGCCGCCCCTAGCATGGAGAACAGACGCTTGAGTTGCATTGGTTTTATGGCGCCAATGACTCGCCATGGTGCAGAATCATTGAGTATAAGCAGTATTTACTCTGCCCCTCTCAACTACACCAACCTAATTCTGTTAGCGTTACCCAGGTAGCACGGCGTGGACGTAGAATTTCGGATTTTCGCTACCCAATTTCTAGACAGAGATAAAATAATACATGTACTTTAACAAAGAGTTTTATGTTTGATAACATCGCTGTCCAAAACTAAAAACAATGTCCTCATTTTACCAAAAAGTATATCAAAATCCTTAACCCAGACCGAAGTTTTGATATCTCAGAGCTTAAGATTTCACCCCTTCATATTTTTTCGATGCCTTTTCTCAGAGTTTACAATTTTATTTTATTCGATCACTCATTTTACTTATTAATATAATGTTCATAGAATAAAATGTTTATAATTTCAATATTGTTCTTCCTCATACAGCTAATTTTTTTTTTCTTACACCATATTTTAAAAGAGGAAAATTAGTCCTTTCTTCATCCTTTTTATATATTTTTATAACATTACTTGCAAAATTGAACTGAACTACATTTTTAAGAATTATAGATTCTTTATGTTGGAAAGCATCATTTTGAAATAAAAATTACATGTTTGAGTATTTGAAAGAAAATATTTATTACTTCGGTTTCGAACCAAAATTTTGAACCAAAAGTGAAAATCTTACCTCCACTTTTTTGACATTTCTCCTCGACGTTTTAGGTCATAACAATACTAAAAAAGCAAAAAAAAAAATGTCCGGCTCTCTGCACGCCGGCAGGTCGACACAACCTACGCAAACAAGAAAACTACTGGAGCGGTTTCGAACCTATGACCTATTTTCTAAAAATAGGTTATGATAATGGCAAGAGCCGAAATGACGATTGGTTCGATAACTGTACCGGAAGTGTGTCAAAAGTAGCGAATTTTCATATTTTCATATCTGGAGAAATCTTAATAATCGGCATCTGTATGTGAGATCACGACCTTGATTATTGTGTTATAAGTATGTCAAAAAAAATGGTTAAGTGTTGCAAAAGAATGATTTTCATATATTTTGTTTCCCAGTTTGTTTGAGAAACATAATATGGGAAACATTTTCGACTAGAAAGATGTAATACATAAAGATTACTTGGATGACATGAAATGTAATTGAACATTAAATTTGACATTAAGTGTGTCAAAACAATCGTTAAGTGTGTCAAAAAAAATGATTTGCATTTATTTTTAACCAATTTTTTTGAAAAACATAAAATTAATTATTTGTATGACATGAAATGTAATTGTATATGAGGTTGGACATGGAATATGGTTCTATCCAGTTTCAACTCCTCCCAGCTTATAGGAACAGTTGGAAAATATCAAGTTGTTGCAAATCAAATGTTGTTTTTGCATAAAAATTGTAATTTTTAGGGAGACGTTTCTTAAGTAATTTTTTGTGGGATTCCATATTCCACAACTTCTGCATAACAGGAACAGTTGGAAACAAGTTTAAATTTTTGATTATGTTATAATTTTTGCAATATTTTTGGAATTTCAATCTATGATTTTGGATAAACTTTTGTAATTATTTATAGAATTTTGAATAAAGATTAAATTTTTGATTTTATTATAATTTTTGGAATTTTGAAAACATTATGACTTTAAAGAAAACAGAACTGAAGAACTTGAAATAGTTAAATAATATAAGAATATGACATTGTATAAGAAAAATTGTGTTTGTAAATTATGTAACGATAAGAAAACGCATAAGCAAACTAAAAATGTTTTTGAGGGAATAAATACAACTTTTTTAGATTTTCAACAAAACCTTGACATGTTTAAGAAAATAAACTATTCAATCTATTTATAAAAAAAATGGATAATTTTCACAATTTTCCCATCACCTAATGTTATGTCGTATATAATATATATAATACATAATATTTAACAATTTTTCTATTGTGATTTAGAAAAACACAACATCATTTTTGTGGAACAAATATAGCAGAAAACGAACAACTATCATTACATTTATATACATTTTTTTTATGTATTTTGAACAAGAACGAACAATAAGAAAAATCTTTATTTGAAATATGAACAATAAAAAATATTATTATGAAACTATAAATAAGAAATTTTTTATTTTCATTTTGTTTTGTTGTAACTATTTCTTTTAAAGAAACATGTTAATTCATATTAAAGTTTTGTTTCTGAAAATGGCTTGAAAAGTTATTATAATTAATCATCAATTAAATTTTGTGGATTGCACCATGAATCCTTATTTGGGTTTCTCAAACCAGATTCTGTGGCTTTAGAATGACATTTATCTACCCGTAAAAATCAGCTTATCATGACATTGAAATTGAATGAGGTACTCGACCAGGTAAAAAAATCGTTCCACTGTTAGCCCGTCAAACACAGAGTAACAAATTTCAGAGAGTTCGTTATAGTTTGGGTGGATTACGTACGAAGTTAAGGCTGGTATAGGATTAAAAAAACACATTATCAGTAATATATCAAAACTAAAGGATAGACAAATTGTATAAAAAATGGCAATCTGTCTTAAAAAAATCAGCCTTTCATATGAAGCGGTAAGTTTTTCATAAAAAGCGGTAAGTTTTGCCTATACATTTTTTATCGCTCTATTCTTCTCTCAAAATTTGTCTATTTTTTTCGCTTTAATTTTTTTAAAGTCGTTCTGCGGCAGATTAAAAAAGCGAGGAAAAAAGAAAGAAATAACGAACAATTCAAAACTTTTAATATGTCACATACTAAAATAAATTTCTATCCCGTAAAACAATCTTGAAAAAACTTCATGAAATATGCATTAATTGTATTGTGTGCATGTTACAAAATCACTATGCACAAAATTGTGCATAATACATACCATGTACATGATGCTCCCATACCGTGCACATGCCGTAAAACGCCTTAGCATTAGCACATATGTGCACACAAATGTTAGCCGCATGTTTTACGAAGAATACAAAACGAAGCGAAACGAAATTTGTTTAATGATAAGAATAATAAACAAAAATGGAAAGTGAAAAAGTAGTTTAACATTTTTTAAAATGGTTTCATTTAACTTTTTATGCGATAATATGTATGACTTTCGTAAAAATAAATGGATGAATTTTATTTTCATCTAAAATTATGTACATAAGAGTTTTTGTTGTGAAGGTAATGAAAACATGCACAAATAACAAACGGCCACTTTGAATAATTAACTTTAGTGATTTAAAAAAATTATTATATTTTTTAATATTTTATTTTTTTTTCATGTCAGTTTGCTTGATATATAAATTTATTTTTTTATAATATTAAGAAAATTGTGGAAAATTTTTATTATTTTTTATTTGTATAATAATATTACAATTTACAATTTAAATAATAAGTTAAAAAGATGGCGAAAAAATGAACTCTCCATTTACAAATGCAATTTTTATTTTTCAACTTAAAAATACGACCACAATCTTCATTTGTCGTAACGAAGTTACTAAAAATATGAGTCGAGGAAAAATTCATAACGTTAGAAGATCCTAGTCATACATCAATTTTTTATGTATTTATACCTGAAATTTCTATGTACATTTTGTATATATGTTTAAATGAGTAAAAAATGCTAAATTAAAACAAATAGGCATGACATTAACACTTAAATACTTTTAAAGTTTAACTAAATTTAAAATATGCCCTAAAATGTATTTCTACTTTTCACAAAACTGGTTGGAATAAAAATGTTCATTCCCAGTTGAATAATGAACGTGATCAATCAGAAATAAACGCCGCCAGTCGATTTCGTTGTAGAATTTATTAAGTTTCTGTCAATTATATCTACTGTATTGCCAAACCTTTCGAGGAATTAGACAACTTTGAAATTGGCTTATATTTCGAAATAGACTGTACATTTGTACAATGTTCTGATCTGCCAAGAAGAGCATCGACTGAGCAAGCATATTTGGCAGAATGACTTGTCATGAAAAGATCAAGTAGATTAGAAGAATGACTGGTAATATTTGGAATATGAACTATCTACTAGTTGTGTAAGCTGATTGGAATCAGCAAGAAATTTAGCATATTGCCCTTCTAATAATGTTTGGTTGAAAAACGTAGCCAACTTTTGTGTCATCGCCGAGTTTTTAAGAGAATTAAATGTTTAGAAGGGTTGATTATAATGGTAAGTAGAACTAGGACTACGGTATAAATAACACAAATATATGTCATGTTTATTTTTGATGATTTTGAGTCAGATAAAGCAGAATTAAGAAATACTACTTGTTTCATACTGGTGCGGCCTTGTATATTTAACATCATTCCGTATATATATATCATTACACAACAGTGTTGAAAAAATGCAAATTCTGCAGAATAATTGTAACAGTCGAATCGTGCATTATCAATATTTGAAGCTTGTTACGCTTCATCTAGCGTAAATAAAAAGTTTTTTTTGGTTGAGATGGTATTGGATAATAAGTTTTTTGAGAGACATTGGATGTTAGTGAAATCGATTACGAAGTTGGCATTATGAAACATGAGTATAGTTTAATTGGTTTGTGTATATATATATAGTAGGAGATGAACTAAAAGGTATGTCGTTACAATTTATAGTTACAGGTGACTTGGGAATAACGTTTGTCGAATTCAGAATTAGACAAACTCTAAATGCCATGTTATCATCAAAATTGCTGAAGTGTTCTCCTACTTAGTAGACACATTTTTTCAAATTTTCCGACGCCGATCAAAAAATAGTTGAAAAAAATACTGCAATTTTTAATACAAGCTTTGCTATATGGGTTATGTGAAGCAAGTTATTACTAAATTGCAAAGCAAATGTTTCATTAAAACTTATTTTAATGCAAAACTACAAATTTTAGTACAACTCTAACATCATAATTTAGTTTTCATAGAAATGGTAGAAGTTTAAGAACAACTTGCTACGCTAGAAGTTTGAAAACCACTTGCTAATGCAAAGAGCATTAAATTTAACTTCAAAGCAAGCTGTACATTGTTTTATAAGGGAGACTTCCGTAGGACTTATATGTGTAGCAATTTGCATTACATATTCAGCTTTTCCAACTGTGTAGAATTGACATCTACTGCCCACAAGTCGCTAAATTGTGGTAAATCTGTAAGAACAATGAAATACTTAGTTTTATCCGATGTTTGGATCTCTGGAACGACAAAGCTTTGATTAGATTAAATTTGTTCAACTCGCTTAGTTTTCGATGGGTTTCAATAAAAATTGATTAACAACATTACATGTAGATGAGAGCATGAATTCAATGTTCTGACGTAAAACATTTAAATTCTGCTATAAATTTATTGGTAGATAAATGGCTCACAGTTTCAATTTGTACAACCTCTGCCACCACCATACACTAAGCTAAAACGTCAACAAATTTGCAGGTGTATAATGCCCAAAATACATGTGCAGAAAGTCTGCACGCAGTGCTGCATGCATATCTGCATCTAAAATAGATGTGCAGAATTTTTATATATTTGACGTGCAGAATTTTCGTAAAAATGACAGTTCGTGTTCTTACGTACATATTATGAAATAGTTATGAGTGAAAGTTGTCGCAATTTAAAGAAAACTGTCTTTTTAATTAAAAGATGGAAGAAAATAATTGAATCGTTGCCTGTAAAAACGTTTATGTCTATATTAAAATTTAAGTTTAAATTACATATACCACTGTTTCCGAAAATCCTTTCCCAAAAATTTATTTATTAACAATATTAGTTTTAATTATTTTATAATTTGGATTATTTAGAATATTTGAATATCTTTATAAACAAATAATCATTACAAAAATAATTTCATCTTCAAAAAAATATCATTCATTTCTATTTGAGTTATAAAAAATATAATTCATTTTCTAACAAAATGTCAAAATCATCCATTTTTATCTGAGTTTTCAAGTAGTTTTTGTTTTTTTTATTGTGGTAGTACTGCCTCTGTGCAGCGAAATTAGAATTAGATATCTTGCAGAATTTTTCTGCATGCAGAATTTACATGTAATTGCTCTCATATAACATCACATGTTCTAATTTTGCTGCATGCAGAATTCTGCACATGTATTTGGATCTTAAGTGGCATAAAACCTATTTTGTTGCTTCTACTAAACAAACATTCTTTTGACATTATTGCTGTAAATCATGCGAAAATCATCAGCGTAAACTGAATTATACAAAATGAGTTTCACGACATTATATTATTTTGTTTGTTATATGTTATTCCTGCCTTCCTCGAGATTCAATTTTGAAAATTTTAAGTGGATCGTTCTCTAGTTGAGTCACGGAAAACTGAAAAGGAAATTGGGAAATAAAACTCATTATTTTCTAAATTTTTCTTTAAGAATGGAAAAAATACTGATAACAAGCAGCTTATTAATCGTTGCAATAAAACCTAATTGTAAAGAAACGTAACAAGAAAAATAAACATATTTCTTTTCAGATATTAATTTTATTTCACGTTTGAACAATCTTTAAACCTTTCTCAAACTTTTGCTTTCTAATATTGACCTGCCTCTGAAATTTGTTCTTTCATTTTACTAACTCTATTTCAATTATCACACCAAAAACAAATTGTTGACATCGGTCTATGAATTTCAATTGAAGCTCATTAGTAAAGTTATTTTTTTTTCTTCTGCTATCAACAATGCTAACCATTCAACCAAAAGAATTTAAAATCATTCATTTTATTTTTTAAATATTTACAAGAAATAAAACTATTTCGATTACAGTGAAAAAATATATGTGCTATTGTCATGATTTTAATTTGCTGACGATATTTTTTGAAGTAAAAAAAGAAGAATTTAATTCACAAAATGAAAATATAAAATTAAAATTTACGGAAAAATCAATGTCTTTTTTATTGCATTGAAGAGGAAATAAATAAGTTGTTTAAAAATTGAGCAGAGTAATACGAGTTGCACACCAACATAGTTTAAAAATTTCGGAACAAAACATTGAAATAAATATGCCATTTTTACCATTGATTCTATAATAGACGAATCACCATTTCAAAATTAAGTATAATATTAATATCTCATTGTGGATTTGGCAGTGATCCTAGAAAGAAGCTATAATGTCAAGGTTACTCAAGCTACCAAAGTCGCAAATAAGAGTCGAAACTATAACCAGCTGCAAACAGCAACATTTATTAAGGGGGTGGAAATGAGAAGGGGTGAAAAAGAATTAAAAACCCGGTCAAGTAGGATGTCATTTGAAACAGCAGCACTTGCTTTTAGAAACATGGCGATTTTGTTTAAGAATTTTGTAGTTCACAATTATTATTAAAAAAAGTGCAATTTTTGGATGTCTCTCTAACCCACTACGTTTCGAGTTTGATTCACAAAGAAATTTGAAAAAAAAATCGCAGACACAGGAAGTTTGATAAATTTTTAATGAAAAATATAGCTAAGTCTTATTATTGTCAAAGTACAATTATTACATTATTATTGACATTTACGAGGAAAACTTCACTTTTTTGCATTTATTTTTGATATTTTGTTTTTCTTCGTTCACGGAACCCTCGGCAAGCGAATTTTATTCGCACTGAACCGACTTTTTTTCCTCAAATCTTCAAACCAAAAATATCAATTGAACAAAACCAGAGCAAAATCGATTAGCAAATTTTCGCTCTAAAAACTTGTTCAAAATGAGAAATTTAGATGATGTCATCACTATAATATATTATCATTATATCTTTTTTTGTACGAAATCCATCATATGAAAACTAAACATCACATAATTTAATTATTTTTTCTTATATCAACAACAAAAAATATTATCACTTTTCGTACAATTCAATTAGCTTGGGTACCATCTGTTTAGTAATTAGTAAATCGACGGATTAGTTGTTATATTTGTAATTAAACAAAATGCGGTATTATTTCAATTATATTATATTTTCTAAACTAATTTGTTTTTCTTTTCATATTAATTTGATTAAATTTTCCACTTATTCAACTATTTGATTTAATTAAATTCTTCATATAATTTTTTTTTAATTCGTTGTTTAACTGCAATAATGCGTTCGATTTGACTGAAACAACTGAAAAAACAACAACAATTGCATACAATTTTTCTGTTGTTTCAGTTGCTTCAGTCAAATCGAACACGGCTTATATAAAAACATTCAGAGATAATTATCTGATGGAATATATTTTCTGTTTATTTGTTTATTTCAACTAAAGAATTTAAAATAGAGTTAGATTAATAATTAGATACAGTGTTAAATATTTGCATATAGTAAATATTTTCAGAATTAGGTTAATTGAAGGAAGTGCAACAAATTGTACGCTGTTTAACATGTAAAAAAATATAAGTAATAAAAGATAAAAATGTATATAGATTTAGTAACTTTTTGTATAAATTTTGAACCCTGATAAAAAAAACCAACCCTGCGATTTCAAATTATTGCAACATACACACCACAACTATGTTTTCTAAAATAAAATTTATTTTACAAACCATTTTACTATACTAACCGTGATTACTTCCGTATAAAACGGATATGATCACATGAATATAATTACAACAAAATTATTTACATTAAGTATATTGTTTTGTTGTATTTATATAGATAAAACACAAAAATATGTTTCGATCGTTCGAACAATAAATCTATGTAATGTGAGCTAAGAAATATATAATATATATTATATATATTAATAATAAATTCGGTTAATTATTTAAATAACTATAGTCTAAAACTACAACTAACGGAATCAACACAAACCAACGATTAGTACATACTCGTGCATATATTCGTAAAATTATTGATAAGCATATACATATAACAGATAAATGTTAATTGATTGGTAATTGAGTATTTCCTGTAGATTTCTTATTAACTTTATACATCGACAACATAATTAGGAAAATATTTTATGAATAATTCAGTATGTAAATACGAGTATTGACGAACTTTACTATCAACCAGAATGAAAATATAGTGCTTATATTTGTTTATTTATATAATTCATAACTAGTTATAATTTTAGTAAAAGTTATTGCAATTAAGATAAAGGTGTAGCAAGATTTTTTTTTATTTTAAAGACGATGTTAAGAACATAGTAGATCATTTCTTCTCGCTTGCCTAGCAGTTTCTTTAAGTCCCATAAATGCTTGCTCCGTTCACTGAAACTTACCTGGCGCGTTTTGTGTTAAGTTGATGGTTAGAAATCTACCTATTTGTCGCTTGCTGATAACTTTCCATCAATCCCAATACCAGCCTACACTCAAAAAAATATTGCCGGTAAGATTTACAAAATCGTTTTGTAAAAGTGCTAACAAAAAATTTTTGTGAATTTACCAAAAAATCCTAAGCTTTATAGAAAATTTTGTATACTTTTTTAAATTTGAAAAACATTTGTAAACTTACCAATTGTTTTTGTGATTTGGATTAAAAAAGTACAAAATCATAAATATTTCTTATTACAACTTTTTTTTATAGTTTTAATAAAAATATTGTTAAGATTATGTTGATTTTTTTAAATTTTAAATCATAAATCGTGTATCCATAACAAAATAAAAATCAATTGTACAAAATTTTGTAAAATTTTGTGAACAGAAAAATAACATTCTACAATTTTTGTTGTAAAACTTAATACGAATATTGAAGATTTTTTTTTAAACTTTACAAAGGGACTTATGCAATTTAAAAAACCAACAACTATTTTACAGAAAAAAATTTCTTTTTACAAACACTTTATAAACTTTTATAAATTGGAATCATAACGAAAATTGGTATTAAACATTTTCAGTTTCAATCTGGTTGTTTAAGTAGAAAAGTAAATTTTTTAAAGTTGTGATAATTTAGTGGTCTATCTATATACATATAATAAATAGTGGTAGTGATACAGTCCCTAGTTTAAACAGTATTAACATCAGTATTAATAATTAATATTGATTTGCATCATAAATTAATATTATTCATTATTATTAATAATTAATATTATAATAATTAATATTATGATGCAAATAATAGTGTGAATTATGAACTTCGTTTAATTTTGGTGGAGAATAATAAAAATTAAAAAATATGGCGACTGGCATAGCAGGACAACTGATGAACTGTATAATAAATCAGTTCCTTACTGAATATATGGTAAGATATTTTAACTTAGAGTCTACATATCTATCTTGATATATATGGGACGTTTTACCTCAAACGCATCAAGGCTGTGTTCAAAATTCAATCAGTCGTAAAAAATTTTGTTTATGGCGCAAATATAAGCTAAGATTATAGAGTTTCTTAAACTGTTTAACTTTATACTTGTAAAATTCATCGCATCTTTTGATAGAAACCATTTTTTGATGTATATTTGCTTGCTAAATACGAATATAATCTTTTTTTTAGTTAGAAGCTACTTTTTTGTCCGTAATATCCAATGACTTTCCAAAAAACTGTGTTTTGTAATAACGAACACACAGCGGTTAATTTTATTTTCTAAAAACGTATAACAGATCACATATAACCTATCCCTAAATTAAAATTTTCACATGTCGTCCCTAGACCCTATCCTATTCAAAAACTACCAAAAAGTATTTGCTTTTTATAACTGATTATCGTTGGAGTGTTTAAAAAAAACCTTATTTTGATGTAGTTTGGTTTGCTGAGTACGAACCTAACCAATATTATACTAAAAATTCCACTTTTCAATCTTGGACCCTAGAAAACTATTCAAAACTGTATTTTGAGTTCCAAGATCACCAAAGTTTTCGCGAAATTTGCATTTTTTTAACTGATTATGTCAAAAATTAAGGTTATGTTCGTGTTCAGCAAGCAAAGATACATCAGAAAAGGGTTTTAATTAAATGATCTATTGATTTAACAAGTCAGAAGGACGGGACCACAATGGTTTAAAAACAACGTTCATCAACACCTCGGAACGCATGTTGTTGTGGAACCTATTTATCTTAAAAGGTATATATGTGTTGTTATGACACATATTGTAATTCCTAAACACAACACTTTTAAAAATAACATCAACAAAACTATTCTTTGACGTTGAGGCGTTTGATTTGCAGATTTGCAACCGCCATATTGATCCGCCATTAAGGACAATGGAACACATTTTATGAAACTCTCAAACCATAGCTTCAATTTGAGCCATAAACAAACTTTCAACGACTAATAGATTTTGAGCACCGTCTTGATCTCTTTGACGTGTATCATTCCAAACATATAGGTCAAAATCACGAATTTTCAACCAAAAATTCGTTTTTTTTAACACAAATTTTTTTTTGTTTTAACTTTTTTTACAGTGGGAGAGAAAATAAAAAACAACATTTCATATAGAAGAGAATTTTTGGTAATCACCAGTGGTTCTCCCCTTAAGCTAGGGCTAATTTTAAAAACCACGAGTTTCATATTATGTTCAATTTGATGTATTTCACGAGCTACTTAACGCCTTTTAATTTTTTTTTGTTTTGCTAATAAAAGTCTTTTTTTAGTTAAAATAAATACAATTACAATTTTTGATTAGTTGTTATATTAAAAAGAATTAAAAAATTAATTAATTAATTAATCTCCTTTGAATTTTATTTTTTGCCTTATAATTTCATTACTTTTCTACATAATACCAAAGATTTAGATTTTGGCGATTTTTTTTTGAAAACTATGGAAATTTATAAAAAAAACTTCATCTTTATAGATTTATTCAAAAATTTCTATAATTTCCAAAAAATATCGCCAAAACCTATATTTTTATGAATTAATAAAGTTTTAAAATTATAGACGAAAATATAAAAAACGATCAATGAGGTTTTGCGTAGTTAATTGTTAAAAAATTATGACTTAAAATATTACTAGCAAAATCTTTCTTTAACCTTTAAACACAACAAAAAAATTTAAAATCTGTCCAGTGGCTTATTAAATTAAACATTTATAGAACTCATGGTTTTTAAAAAGTAACCGTAGTTATAAAAGGAAGAACTGTTCATGACAAAAAAAAATTGTTCATGGGCAGAACTAAACCAAAGGAGAAATGCTTGTGTTTCAAGACTCAAATTATTTAAATTCAACGCCTCAACGGGAGCTATATTTCTTAATTTACAACAGTAGAGGTAACCATAAGGCTACAAATTGGTAAATATAAACAAGCAGCATGTAAGTTTGGTGAAAAAGTTGATAAATATTTATTTTTTAAATTTTTTTTACAGACCGAAAAAGATTTAAAATGGCAAAGTAAGATAAAAACTAAGAAACTTCCTTGAAACCAATGCTCCAAGAAAATGTAAAACCATCGAGTGACGCAGCAATTTTCTCAATATTACAGCAAAAAGGATAATCTGCAATTTTATTTCATTTAAGACAAGTTACGTTAATATCACATGAAGTGACGAAAAAAATGGAAACAGACATGTATCTTTATGCTTTAGTATGCCGGATAACCAGAAACGTTTCCTTGTTCTTTGAGTAACTTCTGATAAATTAGAGAAGAAACTGCGATTATAATTTCTAAAATATTGTAAAAAATTTTAACTATAAATTGTTTACAAAATATAACAAATGTATGCAAAAAAAGGGTTTTATTTATTAACGGGGTTCCCATATGATATATGTGTATGAATATATATATATATATATATATATATATATATATATATATATATATATATATATATATATATATATATATATATATATATATATATATATATATATATATATATATATATATATATATATATATATATATATATATATATATATATATATATATATATATATATATATATATATATATATATATATATATATATATATATATATATATATATATGTATATATATACATATGTATATATTACAAAAAAATGTTATTAAATCCATAAATGCTTTTTGTTGATACTATAAAAGGGTTTGTTCTTTTTCTAAAACTTTTGTGAAAACAATTTAATAAATTGCATAAATTTCACAAAAGCTCTGATAAACTAAAATATTTAGTTTGATGATTTCACAAAATATTTATTAAACCAAAAAATGTTTCTGCCATTTTCATAATATAATTTATAAGCCTTACAATCCTTTGTTGTATGTGAATAAAAGAATTTGTAGGGTTTATAAATATTTTTTTTCACAATGACAATATATATTGTAAAAATGTAAATTTTACAAAAATTTTTGTGTGTTGTATATTTATAAAAAAATTGTAAAATATATGTAGAATTTTATTAGTTTCACTTGGTTTTTTTTTTGAGTGTAATGACAAAGCTGGGGTATTTATCTTCAGGCATCAGAAACTCACTTTAAATGTTTAAGGATTTCTGAAGTTTTAAATTGCGATTCGAAAATGAAAGTAAAAGATACGATGAGTAAGTCATACAGGTAAAGTTACCCTTTCAATCGTTTCCATTTCGATTGTTTTTATACTGACGATGTAAACGTTTCTGCTCAAAACTTTACTGAAACCAATCAAACCAGTAGTCATAAATTCGTTTCATTCTCAATAATGAAATCTACAAAACAAAAATCTAGTTCATCAATCCTATAGTATCTAAAAGATCTGTTATAGCTTTAAACCAGAAAATCGAAAAATCAGAAATTGACAGAGCAAAAGCGACAAAACTTCGATTATGTTAATTTCTGACAAAAGTTTTTACATGTGTTACATCAATTCTTTAAATTCTGGTACCAAATCTTCTTCTGAATAAATACCACAAATCCAGTTTTCAGGAGTTAATACAAAAGTACTTTATTTTAAACCCAAAATTGCCGAAAAACTCTTTGTCGAAAAACATTTCCATTTTTTCCTATACAAAGTTTAGCCATTTTTAGTTTGAATTCAAATAAATTACAAATTAACGTCTCTGAATATCCAAAGGTAAATGAGGTTTAAATAAATGATTTATATTTGTTTGAGGAATCTTTCGACAATGACAAATTGGACAATTGCGCACAATATGGCGATTACATACATTTAATACAAAAAGGAATTGTATGACAAATTATCATCAGTTTATTTATTTGTTGACCAATACAAATCATTATATAAACCATCATCAGAAATGGTAAATCTCAATTAATATATAAACCATCATCATAAAAGTTTGATTAAATGGTTGCGGAATAATGGCAATTGCAAATTTCCATTGACGAAAATATCTCTACCATTTTGAAATAATCTTTTGTATTAATCAATAATAGTTTGTTAAAGTTCTTAAAGGTTTGCTAACTTTTTAAACACAGCGATAAGTGGTTTAATAAAAAAACACACAATCGCGAATTAAACAACGAACTGTCAAAAATATTGACAGATCGATTTGTTGTAAATCTTTTAATATTCATTGAAAACAGCCGTATACAAGAAATATTACATGAGTAACAATTTTCTTGAATACTACTAAAATTATTATACATAATAAAGTCGTATACAAGGAACTATCCTTGGGTAAGAATCTTTTTGGATTCTTCCTAAAAGTTGTACTTTAATAAAGGCTTATATAAGGGATAGAATTCTTGAGTAAAAACATCTTGAATACTACCTTAAAAGTTATATGTGAATAAAACCTTATAAAAGGTATTGTAATAAACTTCGTCCAGAATGGGTTAATTTAATTTAATCATAAATAACCAATACGTTCCGCCTAAATGTTTTCTACATTCAAAGATGAATCAAAAGTTAACTCCCTTTAACAAATACATTTTGCATAAATTAAATTTGAGTTCGCTAATACAAATGCAAGTATGAATGAAAACAGGTGTGGCCTATTCAAGATGTACGGACTACGTAGTATTGATTTCTAGTGGATTATAGAAGTTTCGATTCATTTATTTTTCGATATAAATAAGCGAACAAAAATATCAGATAGTCAGTTTTAATTTTGCAATTAAAAGTGTTTTACAAATATTCGAAAGTATAAGGAATAATCGGTGGTACTTGAGCCTGGGTACTAATAGTAAAAGAATTTGAACTTAGTGGAATAGTAAATACAGATTTTACGATTCCAAGTATTATTGATTCAAATTGTGGAAAAGCGGTTAAGTTCATCGTGCATTTCTGGAGACCCTGGAATTTATTGCAATTAAAATTGGAAGTTGCTGTAACTGGTTGATAAATAAAGTTTGAGATTTTGTTAACTAAAGATCTGTCTTTTTACTGTCGTGTTTGCTCAATAATCGAAAAGAACCAACGAAGAGTCGTTACAGTATTATACTTGAGTAACATTTGCTTGAATATGCCCTAAATATTTATTATTGAATTAAGCTTTACTTAAGGAATTATATAAGAAAGTTAGTGAATCTAGTCTTTTACAAGCTTTTTTTAGGTAAAGCTTGAATAATATGGTCTTACACAATGCTTTTTCAAGTTAAGTTGGAATAATTTAAAAAATTTAGGTGAAATTGTTACCTGGATGCTCATCCACAATATATTTGTAGAAAATATTGTCAAATAATCTTCAACATTTCTGCGAAGATGGATTTTCTTTGGTGTTTAAATTAATTAATGCTGGTGTACCCAAAGCTCAGTTTTTTACCCTACTTTACACTTTATTTATAACAAGGAGCTGAAAATTATCATAATTATTTTAACTTATATAATTTATTTTAATGTATTTAATTTATTATTTTAATTAGTATAATTTAATTTATAAAACTATGTTCATTTATAAAATTTCTTAAGAATTGGTCCTATATCGCTTAAAAATGTCAAATTCATTACCCAGTTTTAATATTCAAATTCAAATGTAACGTTGTCCTTTAAAATTAAAATGCATTTTGTTTCAGTTTTTAAATTGTGAAAATATGAAGGGGCTGAAATCTCAAGGCTTTGAGATATAAAGACTTCGGTCTGTGTTAAGGATTTTTTATATAGTTTTCGGCAAAAAGAGGACACTGTTATTGGTTTTGAGCCAGCGATGTATATTAAACATAAAACTCTTTGTAAATGTACAAGTATTTTATCTCTGTTTAGAAGTTTATTACAAAACTAACACGAAACATCAATAAGTTGCCGGAAATAAATAAATATAAAGAAATAATAAACAAATAAATAACAGATCATAAATTATTATGATTTAGTGAAAAGATGATACACTCAGTAAACTACTCAAACAGCAATTTAAACTTTTTAAAAACAAACAACCCATTCATTATCTACCAATTTCATGTTCAATTCAATTACATTTCATGTCATAGAATTAATTAATTTATTTTTTTCTTCAAAAAAGGGGCCTGATTGAATTGATATAAAAAAGTATACCCAAATCAAAAATTCAAGCTTTTTCCAAGATTCCACAAATTATAATAAAATCAAAAATTCTTCAAAATTCCAAAAATATTCGAACTTTTTTCAATATTCCAAAAATATTCTAAAAAATATAATAAAATCAAAAATTTAAACTTTTTTTCAAAATTATAAAATTAGCCTAAAAATTAATACAAAATAAAAAAAAGAATGAAACTTTTTGCAAAATTCTAAAAAATTTTTTAAAAACTACAAGAAAATCAAAAACTGAAACTTTTATTCAAAATTCTTAAAATATTGCAAAAATTATAATAAACTCAAGAATACAAACTTTTTCAAAATTAAAAAAATATTCCAAAAATTATAATGTCAAAAATTTAAACTTTTTCAAAATTCCAAAAATTATTACAAAATTGAATCTTTTCCAAAATTTCAAAAAATATAACAAAATTCAAACTTATTTTCCAACTGTTCCTGTTATTCAGAAGTGGTAGAATCTGTATTCACACAAAAAAATACTCAAGAAACATCTCCATAATAATTATATTTTTTCTTAAAACGACATTTAATCTGCAATGTCTTGATATTTGCCAACTGTTTCTATCAGTTGGGAGTAGCTGAAGTTGGATAGTAGCTTGTTTGGAAAAAAAATTGTGTAAAACAAATTTATGTTTTGGACACACTTTACGGTATTTTTTTGACACACTTATCATACAATAATAAAGGTTTTGGTCTCACATAAAGATGCCGATTCAATGTTATTTATTTTTTAAGCAAAAAATATGCAAATTTTCGTGTTTTGACACACTTAATGATTTTTTGACATAACGGTACAGTTATCGAACCCATCGTGTTTTCGGCTCTTTCCAGTAAGTTACTTTATTTTAGAGAAAAAATTTTGAAATCACTCCAGTGGTTATCTTGCTTTCGTCAGCTGTGACGATTTAAACCCCCAAAAAAATTTTCACTTTTGGCTCGAGATTGTAATACTTAGGTCTTTCAGACCAAAGTGATATAGCTTGAAAGGGCGATGGAGTGAAGTGAAATTTCCATACAAAACATCGTCAAATCAAATGCAAAACAATCCACTTCATTTCGTCGTTTCCACTTCGTTCGTCATGAAAAACTTGTGAAATTATGTTGTTTGTTAATATATTTCAGAGATGGCGCACAAGTCTCCGAATAATTTTTCACAGCAAGATAATGTTTTGAACAATATTTCACTGTAGAATTTTGAAATTTAATTTGTTTTATAATAAATATTTCGATTCAATGTTGAAAACAATATACAAAAACCAATTAAAAAAAACTGCTGTCAGTAAATAAAATGTTTTTGCTTAAAAATTATAAATACGTCAAATTCAAAAGCTTTAGAGATCGCGTTAAAATTTCACTTCCTTACTATGAGGGCATAAAACATTAGTACGCTGTGAAGTATTATTCGGAGACTTTTGTACACCGTCTCTGAAATATCAAAATAAACAACAAAATTTCACAAGTTTTACTTGACGTACTCCGTACTAAAAGAGTGAAATATGAAACGAAATTTTTTAATAATATAATAATTTATTTAAAGTTAATTTATTTTAGATTTTAGTAACAATATTTGCAACATGTTGAGTACATTCTCAAACGTTTTAAATATTATATTGATTGAATGATTCACTTAATTTATGTCCGAAACATGTTACAAATATTATAAAATATAAGTTGATGCTAAAATCTTGAATAAATTTATTTTAAATAAATTGTTATATGTAGTATTAAATAAAACAACTTGGAAGTAATTACTTTATATTAATTGTTTAAAATAAATTGAATATAAATTTTTTTAAAAATGTAATTTTTTACTTTTGATTTTACGACGTTAAATTTGTATGAAAATCTTTTACTTTATTGGAATTTAACACAATGAAAATCTCTAAAATATAATGAGATCATTCAATTTGACCAATCACATTTTAATTCCACTAATAATAGGAAAATTATTATAAATAGGTGGATTATCACGAGAGACTATCCCGAGTATTTTTTTAAAGAAATATGAATTAATAGAATTACAAATTAATAAAAGTTTAAAATAATATTTATTGACTAATTCCATTTTATTTTTCTGCAAACTAATTTTCATAGTGAAGATGAATTGTATCTGCATTTATAATATTTTTCTTATTGTTTGTTTATTTTCAATTTTCGAAATTAATAAAGGCCAGATAAATAAAAAAAAATCACGTATAATGCATAAACCAAAAAAAAATATAAAGAAATCAAAAATAGCAAAAAATTCAAATTTGAAATCAAAAATGGCAAACGAATTCCCCCCTTGGACCGATGATAAATTCTCATAATTTTTTCGAAAATTCCTCAAACAAGTGGCTTGATAATAGCCCTCGAGCTATTATAGAACAACTTGCATTCGAAATATTCGCAATTTGAATAATCACCGTTCTTGGGAAATTATTCTTGGGAAATTACTACTGAAAATTTCATTTCACTCAATCTCCTTCTTCGTATTAGGCTTTTATATTGAAAACCTTACTGTTTAGGATCAAAATCTTGAAAGCAAATAATTTTTCGTGGTAGTATATTTTTTTCGTAAGCGGGTTGTATTGAATTGCTGTTTAATATTCGATCCGATATGTATTTGTTTCTACAACTTCTGGCATCTTTTCATGCATTTTATGTGGGTTTGTCAATGTTTGCAATGTTTGCAATTGCGGCAATAAACCAATCTCTTATTTGTTTTCGGTTGCTTCTAGTTTGCTACCCAGATCTATAAGTTGGGTCGTCTGCAAAAATATTGTATATACTGAAATTTTAACTATAGAGGAGATATAAGTAAATTATTAAGAATATATGAAAAATAATTTTTATAAAGAAATGTTTTTGTGGAAATAAAAATTTTCTAGATAAATAATTAACATGTCATCACTTTCTATGACTTTCCCTGACTAAAACAAATCCCCTGACTTGTAACGACCGACCTTATTTCAATTCTATATTGTGAATCAAAATCAAACACAAAAAAAAACTTGTGCAACAAGACAATCCACAAATTTATAAACATTGTCTCGTACAATACCTAAAACATTTTTGTGTGAGCTAATACATAAAGATTGCTGTAAGCTCATGTTTTAATGCATGTTTCTAAGTTTAAATACGACTAAAAATTTTTTTTTTTCATTGTTTTTAATAACAAAAGTACAAGTGTAAGTGCAAGCATTATGAAATGTATGAACTTTCGTCAAAATGAATAACGGTTGATCAATATTTATTTTTTGATTTTCGTGTTATAGATTGATTTTTTTTGTAGTATGATAATTTTGAGATCATATGATGGAACTGTTGTATTGACCGTAAGAGTGACCAAGGTATATAAAAAAGAAACAAAAGATAGAAAATTCGAGCTATAAAATTGGATCAAATTGTGTGATCGGGATCATTATGTAAATTTTTATCAAAGGATTTGGTTATCAGTAGCATGATTGTTCCACAATTTTTTAATGTATACCGTTTAAATAAATATTCCAATTAAGTTTATAAATTAATTTATTTTTTTTAAATTAGTAAAGTTTCGTGGCATTTTATTAAGTTATATTAAGATTTTTTTTAAACTGATAAACTATTTTTTTGAAAGAAAGCAAATACAAATCAAATTTCAATATTTTTTGATCAATAACGTTTTTTGATAGAAAACGAAGCCATTGTTTTACCATAACGATTATTGGAAAAAAATTAAATTGACGGTGGCATAAAAAAAATTGCTAAGGTTGATTAAGAATTGGATGGATGTAAGAAACTGTGTTTGAAAAGGTGAAAATAATTCTTAAAAAGTTCTTCACATGAAAGTAAACCGGAAGTTGTGTAAAAATGATACGTTGAGCTTAATTTGTAAATTAGAGCATACAAATTTAGCTCGTCGTCAATATTTAACGTGATATATTTATTTCAACGAGAAACATATACGTACGAGGTAATATTTTTTAACAACACAAAATTATTGTGTTTTGATTATATTATTAAAAATTTGTTTATATATATAGTTAGTTTAAAATGACGTCACAGTTTTTTTTTCAATTTTTTTTTTATATGGCGTTTTATATTTCAAAATGGCGCTATAGGTCACGATTTTTCTTTACGCAAAAAAACACTTGTAATATAGATGATTAAATACAATAAAAATATACAATACATATTTAGAATGATAATTATTGAATGAAAATATTGGCAGGTGAACAAAATCGAGAGGGTGTTTCTCGACCAAAAGTGCGTTTTCGTCCGTTATCTATTTTCTTGCCAGAAAATTAAGACACTTCTGAAAAAGCCACTTTTTGGTCTAGCAACACAAATTACTATTATTTGAAAATATGTAAAATAAAAAGAATTACGTTATCGACTACATAACATTTAAACATATGGCAAAAGACACCATTTCAACTATTTCTGTATATTCGTAAAACCGTTCCATTTGCAATGATAATTAGAAATAGTATTTATTATTTCTTTTTACCCATCAACATTCTAAAAATGAATTAAAAAACTATAAAAGAATCTGCTGTACTTCTTTTTTATTTTATTTTTGGCTTATATCCAAAATGGATTTTTCTGGTATTTTATTTAGCTGATTCAAAAATAATAAAAAATTTATAAATTGGAATAAAAAAGAAGCAACGCAGGACTTCACCACTAATTCTAAAATAATATAGGGTGCTTATATTTATAGCACATCAATTAATAGTTAACTGTGGTCATAGCTTTAGGTTACTGTGTTGTGTATTATTTTCAATATAATTATAATAGTTATTTATTTATCTAGAACGAAAAGTGAAACTTTAAAGTACGAGCTATAGTTGTTTACGAAATTACTAGTGAGTACCTTTAAAAACACTTTTCGTTTGAGGTAAATACAAAATTTTATTTCATACTGGAAATTTATTAAAATAAAAAGAAATGAGTTTTAAATTTTGCTCAAAAAGTTGAACTTTAACGTCCTAGGACTTTATAAAATTCTTTAAAGTCCTAGGACATTAAAGTTCAACTTTTTGTACTATAAATAATCCGAAAAATGTCGTTTTAGATATCAGTATGAAATAAAATAATATAATTCAAATAGATCAGTCGCTACAGAATCTTTAAGTCCAATTATTATCATATTACCCGTATTTCTTCTAACATAATCGCCATGACGGATAGAATTGAATTGATACGCTTGTCTTTGAAAATGATATAGCATAGATAAGGAACTAAATTGGTGATCCTAACATCATATACAATTATTAATTTGAAAGTTTATTTTACCTAAAAAGTTTACTGACCCAGTCGAATGATGTGTCTTAGAAATAAAATTCTGTTTGAGTGCGTTGCAATTTAGCTAAAATCCATATATTTACTAAACATAAAAACGCCATCATAAGCAATTTGCACGATATATTTAATTTGTTAACCAACTTATATAAAAATCATAATTGTTCCAATTATTTGCTAAAGACCAAGATTTTCAATTTTACGAGTGTATTAATTTACTATATTTTTATGTACAATATAAAATATATTTGCAGCTAATATGAACTCAAAATAACTTTTATTATGATATTACATACGAGCTCATAAGATGAATAAAACACAAAAACCTAAATCGATTATACATATAATAAAATATAAGGAAAATCAAAATAAATAAAAAATATAAATTAAATTACGGTGGTTTTTTACAATGATTTCTTTAAGGAAAAGAAAATATTTTAAATGACTATAGAATCTATATAAGAAGCAGATTGCAAGAAGTTACTTTTACACCTTATCATGATATAAAAAATACATTGAGAATTTAATTTTAATTGAGTATTTATTGTTTACATTTTAGAAGCAAAAAAAAAATCACAATTCGATCTTTTTGTTTATGGTTTTATCTAAAGAAAGGCAATCGGATTTAGATTAAAACAAACTAAGTAGTATAAATATGATGCTCTTTTAATTAAGTTATTTGCAAATAACTGGTAAAAATGCAGCAAAAATGGTTCGTTCTATTTTAAGATAGAGGCAATAAAAAATATGAGGTGTGCTGCAGTTTGATTTAAATGAAACTGGGATCTAAATAATTAATGACCTACGCCATTTTGAAAAACACTAAAATAGTGGATATCAACTTTGTTACATATTTGTAATATATTTCAATTCTTACCGAAACCGAGTACTCTCAGCATTTTCTGAATTTTTTCGTTTAAACTTTACATAATATTTTCTGATTTCTCAGTAATAAAACGAAAATTATCTTATGGTGCTATTACACACAAATTAAATTCAGTTCCCACAATCAACTTTTCAGTTACCATAATTTAAAAAGTTGATGAAAAATATTTTGTATGAGAAAAAGAGGGATAGCATGCGCGTGATAGATCTAAAAATTGCAAGAAAAGTTAGCTGATAGCAACTCACTTTTTGAAAAATTATTTGGTTTACCAATTAACTGCTACAAAATTGTCAGATTTTTTCATCTGTACATTGAACCGTTTTAAAACCGATTATCACATTTATTGATTTTCATATTAAAATCATAATAAAAATGATATTATATTGATCATAAAATAATTGTATATATATTTTTATAATTTTAATGTGAAAATGTTTCGTTTTCTTTAAGTATTTTCGATTCACATCTTTTTTCAAATCTTAGCGCATTTTCTTATTGTACAAGCTACAACAATTGCTCTATAAATATTTTATTTTTGTGGTTGCCATTTTGTTGTTTCATTTAATTTTACATTATATAGTTTATTTACACAATTTGTATACCACTAATTTAGTTGTAATCGATTATATAATATAATATTAATACTAAATAGCTAATGGTTTTTTAGAAATTGTTGTTTAAAAATTATTATTACTTCGTAAAATTATTTTTATTTTCTTGCAGTTTTTGATCTTTTCGCCATCTACAGTCAAAAAAAATAATTACTAGGTATCATCTGAAAAGATGATGCTAGCAACTGATTTTAATTTGTGTGTAATAGCACCGTTAGAAGAAGGATCAACTTTTTGTGTTCTTGTCTAATCTAAGCTAAAAGCTGTCATATTGAGACAAGTTTTTCCGAATAAATACGAATTTTCTAGCAACCTTACTTTTAGCACCTAAACATGATAACATAAAGGTTTAGCATTCCACTGTATTATTTATTTATTCGTTTATTATATGTTTATCATTGATTCTCTTTCATTGTGAATTTTTTAAGATTTTTCGGCTTACATTACATCATAATACTATTAATGTTCTTTATAATTAAGAAACATATTCTGTTTAAAATATTCTACATTGATGTAGAATATGTAGAAAACTATAAATGAAAAAATGTATATGATGAATGTAGAAAAATCTATACTTTAGTAAGATTACTCACCACGAACGAAAATTCGGGCAATAAAAACAAACGGTTTGAGAAATAGGTAAAAAGCTAAACAATCGACACGTGATTAAAACTTTTTACTTAAATTCTCCGGTAGTCGATTGGTTACGCGAATAGATTCAAGTATGTATAGTGGTTAGCCGAAAGTTTAGGTTTTTAAAAATATATATAATATTGCTGTCATTTTTATTGATATCGCCTCCTTAAATGTAGAGTAAAGTACAAAGTCAGAAGTTGACCCAGGTTAATAATTTATATAACAGTATGAAACTGCAACCAACTAAAAGTCATTTATAAATAAATAAACCTCTCGTGAAAATACATTTCGGTTGTGATGGTTTAATAAAAATCGAGCATTAAATAAAAATATAATTTATGCAAATCAAACCAAAACGAAAGAAATATTTTGAACATAAAAATAAAACACACGTACGAAAAGAATTCATATAGTCATATAGTAAACTGTATAAGCAATCATTAATTTGTCAATGAAAATAAAATACACAGAACGAAATTAAAACTCAACAATTTTAGCTAGCCGAGGTCGCGGGCGAATTACATAAGTGGCAAAATTTGATCCCACAGGAGCAGGCTACGAAGTTTGGGCGCTGCATCTGTTAACATCCTGGCTCTTTTGGACTCTATTCAAAAGCGTGCTATACGAATTGTTGGTGATCGGAGTTTAACATTAAATTGATTCCCTACAACATCGTCGCACTGTTGCGGATCTCGTTGTTTTTTATAAATATCGTCACCAGCAGTGCTCGGATGACAGATCTATAATGCCTCAGACATATTCTTTTCCCCGTTTTACTCGTCAATCGATTTGTGCAAACAGTCAAACTGTCAAGATTATTTACTGTCATAGTAACAAAACGCAAAGGGATTTCTTTGTGCGTACATCGTACAAATGGAATGCTTTGCCTGAATTAATAGTCTCGAGTGCCTTCAATCCGTAAACATTTAAAAAAAACCGTCCACCAACACCTCACGACACATGTTGTTGTGGGACCTATAAGGTCTTAAAAGGTATCTATGTTTTGTTGTGACACATTTTGTGATTCCTACTATACATGTCGATGGAAAAAGTTGCTCTGATAAAGAGTTGCTAAGATAATTGGATAAAACAATGAATTAATCTTGACTCAAAATTTCTGTTTTCAGACTGGGTTTGGTAGAATAAGTAATCAAATTAATTGAGTGTGAAAAAAGAGTTGGTTTTGTGTTGATTTAATTTTAAGAAAATACGAATTTTAAAATTGATAAAAAAACAAATTATCAGATTTATTTGTTGATCAATTTTGTATTTATAATATTTTTCTTAAAATTGAATCAACACAAAAGTTTGTTTTTTAAAATAACAAAATCAAGAAGTTTTATATTCAAAATTTAAGAATATTACAAAAAAACATTATGGGAATTTTTGTATTAAATTATGGAAATTTTCATTAATATGTATATGGGAATTTTTGTATTAAATTTCTAGACATTACTTTGTGGGAATTCATGGAATGGGGAATATTTATATTCTAATTAACACCCTAAATCACGATTGTATAGTCATTATTGTTTCAAATCAATGTAAAATCAATCGCTGAAACTTGGTCATTTATTGTCCTATATGTATCCATATTAGACAAAATTAAGGGCATTTAAATTAATGAGGATTTTTTAGAGCAATTAAACTCTGGATTTTTTTCAATCAAAAGGTATGGTCAAATAAATAAGTGATGATGAAGTTTCAACGTCGAAATAGTCATTAATAGCGTAATTAATTGCGTGTCCTCCAAAAGATTCGAACATTGGACTGAAGAGGAAGGTTCGAATTCATCCGAAATACGTAGAATGAGAAGTGAAGTTTTACCTGAGGAACTTCTGACCATGCTTTGAATTGAAAAAATTAGAATTACTTCCTTACTTACTTGAGTTTAATAGCTCTCACAAATCCCCAATATTAATATATTATATATTCATGTTAGATTAAGTTCAATATTAAATTAAGTTCATCACGTAAAATATAAATAAAATTTTTTATGTACTTTACTGCCCGGGTAGGAGTTGCCAATATTAAACAACAGACCGAACTCGGGCCCGTTTTGGGTAGTCAAGCTTTGGCTTGTTAACTTCGGTTTCAGTCTGAGCCAGTTGTAAATGCCTAGACTAAACCAAGATTCAGTTTATTATATTACGCGTTATTTATCAGGCTAATGTATTGTAAACATGTGCAAACCATATTATGTCACTCTTTCAACAACCTCTTTTCATACATTTTGGAGGTCTGGGAAAAAAAATTGGTTTGGTAAACCTGGTCGAAGTCCGATTTCAGGACATCAGTTTTTGGTTTAAGTTTGGGCCGCTTGACGCAGATTTGGTCCCTTAGCTATTTCTAACCCGGGTGTAGTCACTGACGGCATTTGGCAAAACATTATCAATAATTTAATAGAAATTAAAACACTTGTTTCTGTTTTGCAAAATAGTACTTTGTTAAAATTTAATAAAATTTAAATAATTAAAAATAATTACAATATTATACTTAAACTTAACTGCTCAATCGATTTCGGGATGGAGCATCAAACGAAATCGATTGAGCAGTTAAGTTTAAGTATAATATTGTAATTATTTTTAATTATTTATATTTTATTAAATTTTAACAAAATACTATTTTGCAAAACAGAAACAAGCATTTTTTATATCAATTAAATTAAAAAAATTTTAAATAGCACTAAAAAATAAATTTCACACATCAAATTATTATTTAGATAGTAGTTTTCTTAAGAAAATGGGATTTTTAATAATAAAAACATTACAAGTAATCATTCATTATAAAAGTATTTCCAGCAGAATATCCACTTTTTTTGTTTCAAATTGCATAGAAAATTTTGCTCAGAAAACTACCCTTTCAATAATAAGCTGATGTGTAAAGCAGATTTTTTGGTTTTTAATTCGCATCTAATGTAAGTGTATTAATGAAGGGTATTCGGCGATGGCAATTTGAAAAAGTTGGGCTAAAAATGTTGGCATTATTTTAAAGTTTAGACCTTTCAGAATATGCCCTCAAAAGGCTTTTTCAGAAATAGAATTATTTTCGGCGGTACAGCGGCTCATCTGACGCGGCAACTAAACCGTCGGAGCGAATCAAACAATATACGGCAGACGTTGCCGACCCTCTGAGCCCGGAACCTTGGAAAAATTTTTTATACTCCATATATACTTGGAAATCTACAATCTGAAGTTCATTATAACGTATTTTGTTGTAACTATTTCATGTTTAGTGTTCAGTTCAGTTTCATTATTATTTTCAAACGTATTTTTTTTAAACTACTTTTTTCGAGTTGCTCGACATGATATCTCAAGTTCTACTCGAACGATTCACTTGAAATTTGGTGGAAATCTTTGTACATCCCGTTATATAATTTGGCCCTTAGCTTTTGAAAAAAATGTTTACTATTTTTAAAAAATTCAGAAAGGGGTTAACATTTTTTTTATACCGTGGCAATTTGGTAAAAAAGCAAATGCCTAAAATTTAGACCTCCAGACCAGAATAGCTACTTAACATTTTTTTATTTTTTCCAATCATCGAATACATATTTCAGCATAATTTACTACTCGATCCATATTTTAATATCATTTTGTTATAACGCATCTATAATATTGTTAGGATTTTACATAATCACAATGAAATACAAAACAAAATTGCATTCAATTGAATCTCAATTTCCCCTATTCAATATTTCAAAACTAAAATCAACGAAAAATGGTCAAAACATGAAATAAAATATACATCCAAAATAATGACGTAGACTTTATAAGAAATTTTAGAGCTTTCTTTGAAAAGAATAGATTTAACTAGAATATTTGAGAAATTAAAAAAAAATTGTATATAAGGAATTGTTTTTGCAGAATGAGTTAGTTTTAAATTAGACTGCAATAATGTAAAGTTATAATTTAAATTAGACTGCGATAGTTTAAACCGTTATAGTAGAATGCGATGATGTTAAGTGAAATTTAATTGTAAATAAAGTTTTAAGAACGTGTTGTTTTATAGAAATATTTTATGTATTATTTTGGACGCTGTGTTTATAACCGTTGGCGTTTCTAGCTACCTAGAGATATTGGTAGAATATTTTAGTTAGAAATATTGCTTTTTGTATTGTTTTCCTGTTGTTGTGGAACAAGAGCGGTGTTGAATACTTAATAAATTCTGGTGTTTTTGCTTACTAATCAGTTAGTGAATCAAGAAGGCTATTTGGGAATTACGTTTATTGAATTGAGAGTGAGGTCAAGTTGAAGGAAGGTTAAAAAACGTGACAATATAATAATTATCGTAGCAATATTTAAATATCAAAATATGATGACACGCTATTGATCGCTCGAATAAACGAACCTTTATATCGAAGTCTTAAATTTAAGAACTTGGTACTAGGGATTGCAATCCCGTGGTGTTTTATGAATCCCGGGACTACGGGATTCATAAATTTTAAATCGCCGGATTCCCGGGATCCCAGGATTTAAAATTTGAATGGAAAACCATAAATAGTTAAGAAAAAACACAATTTTCGAATAAAAACCACATCATTAATTTTTTAGTGTCGAAAAGAATAGACACATAAAACATTAACTTACTAATTCAACTTCTTAAAAAAATTAAAATTGAAGAACCAAAATAAAACTTTAATAATATTACATAAAGGAAATCCAGTACCATACACTTTCGAATGATTTAAGAAATAGATTTTAGAAAACATAAATCGTCAAACTGATTTATCGTCAAACCTGTTTGTTAATTTGGAAATAATATTTCCGAATGTTGAAAAAGCCCGATCCGATTCCACACTTCTTGGTGGAATGGTCAATAAATTATTATACATTCACTGCAAATGGGGTCCTCTATGACGGCTTTGCTTACTTATTTTCATTTCTCTACCAATTGCCAGTGACCAGTTTAATATTTTATGTTGTTGCATTCTGACCAAAAAGTTTTTTTATAGGTATTAAGGGTGAATTAAATTGCCACACAGTTTATCTTCCAAATTGCTTTTCTCTACTAAATCGACTGCAACCGTATCTTTATTTACATTTTCGTTGTATAATCTCTGCTCGATGTTGTTGCAGTGTGAGTAGTTGGATCACCTGTTTCATATCCCACGTCAGCTGCTGCTAATGTAACGTTCAATAATCTTCAATAAAAACTTTTATGGAGCTTCGACTTGGAACAATAAATATGTTCGATTTATCATCAACAAAAGCAGAGTTTACATTCTGCAAATACTTAAATACTCAAAATGTTCGGTTTTCCTTGCCTTTATTCTAGTTATTGAGACATTAGTCAACTCGCAAACTAATGCTTTGTTTTTTAGCTCAGTACAACCTTAAGAGCTACAAGTGCATTAGCCCATATTTCATGGTAGAGTGGAGCAAAATTGAAGGTGCTAGCGTTGACGGAATAGAGTTTATCCGCTATAACCCCTAAATATTTTCTTATATTTTAATATAAACCTTAAGTATTTTCTCATTGCTATTGCCAGTGGTATATGATCTCATTGCATATGACCAAAAATAAAAAAAATACAAATCAACAAAACAGGGTAACAGGATTCTGTGTTTTCATTGATTAATCCCGGCAAATATGACAATCCCGTAATGCCGGGATTTTCTTTCACTAATCCCGGGACTGCGGGATCATAAAAATGGGTCGGGATCCCGGATCCCGGGATTTCAATCCCTACTTGATACATATACTCATACTTGGTATAGTCTTTCTATAGTTTTTTTTGTTTTATGGAGTTAATCGATTTGTGAAATGAGCCGCTCATATTTTCCTTACTATAATTTGTAACAATCACCTTCAACTATGACAGACTATCGTTCGATTCACTATACATCTATTATCAACCTTTTAAACTCGTTAAATTAGCACCAACTGTTATACATAAATTATAGTTTAATCCAATATGTTTTATATTTCCTACACATTAATAATAAAAATTATAGTTTCCCCATCAATCAAAAAACTATTCAACTTCGTTGAAAAAAACCTAGCCGCATATGCACATAGTTTTTTTATTTCTGTGATGCTAATTAGAGAACAAAACATTGACTATTGTTGAAAAAAGTATGTAGTAAGCCAAGTAGTATAAGTAAGTAAATATAAGTAAGGCAAGTAGTATAAGTATGAATAAGCATGGCTGTATGGGGTAAATGAAAAAAATTTATTTGTTTATGTCTGTGTGTCGCACTAAATTTGTTCTAAAATATCTGAAATTGTCGCCAGAAAAATGTCCTAAATTGAATAAATCTTTTAGGAAAAAACGAAATTAAGTAAAATTACACTCAATTTATTTTTATTACAACCTGTGCCAATTTCTTTCTTTTAATCAAATTAAAACAACAAGAACGTGAGTAAAGAAGATTGGTCTACTACGCCAGACCTCGAACAGCATTGGTTAGACTTACTACTTATCAACTCACTTTCGTTCACTAGAAGTTAAAACAAAACAAACCCTAAATCTATCAATAGCAATATAAGATGCATTTATTTTAAAATAAACTTGAAAAAATAGTTCCATAATTTTATTTAATAAAAGAAATTTAACAAGTATTAAATTAATTATAAATCACTACATTATGTCAATTATGACTAAAAACAAAATAAAAAATAATTTATTTTAAGAAAATGTTCAGTTATGTATAACATCATACTGTGGTCAATACACTTTCTTATAAATTTTTGTTTCTTTATTATTGTTAAAAATATAACGCAAAACAACATCATAATACAACAATTGAGAAAAAGTTTTCTGTAAATTGTTTTATTACGTGGATGTGGAATTAATAAAATAACAATTTTAAGTTTATTGTCAAAATGGATTTTTTTTTTGTTCAAATTGAAATTTTAATTTGAATAAATCATATACATATTCTATACATAAACTTTTATTTGAATGTCGATTCGATATTCGGTGTTTGCGAAGTAAACATCAAATTATCAAGTTATAATCAAATTTTTTCAATATTAAAATTTCTAACTGTGTTTTATTTTTTGTTTGGATTTGTTGTTAGTTATAAATTCAAATCAAATTAAAGTTAAACATTGAAATATAAATTGATTGTTTTGTGATTATTGTGTGTGGATGCTCACAAATAAAAGAACTATAAGTCGCCAGATGCGTAGCCTCCCTAGGAGCTCGCTCAGCAGCATTAAACAGATGAGTCAAGGCATTAAAATGAGTGACATCCCAACAGTAAACAGGTATGCAGGTTTACCGCCTAACGTTAATTTATCAAAATATGCAAAAACATCGCAAACTAGTTCTCCGTATGGTGAAAGTTCTAGAAAACCTGTAGAAAAAATTCCTCCAATAATTACAAAATCTTCCTCAACGGAGATTCATAAAACTATGAAGGAACTAAATATTTCAAAATATAATATACAAATAATGTCAATTGGCATAAAAATACTTACATATAGCCTATCAGACTATAACAAAATTTTTACTAAATTAAAAGAACATAACAATGGTATGTTCTCATATACGCTTGAGGAAAATCGTTTTGTTAAATTTGTACTATGTGGGCTCCATGATATGGATACAAATGAAGTTAAGAAAAGCCTCGAGAATAGTGGCCTGAGTCCTGTTAATGTTTGGAAAACTATTCCTAAAAAATATCGTCGAAACAGTGAAGATGCCCTTTATTTTGTTGCTTTCAAAAAGGGATCAATGTCTCTGAACCAATTAAAAAATATTAGATTTGTTAATAACACAGTGTGCAGATGGGAAATTTGTCGATCCACCAGCAAAGGTCCTCTCCAATGTTATAAATGTAAAATGTATGGTCATGGAGCGAACGCATGCTACATGAAGCCAAAATGTAATTTCTGTGGTGGAGATGAACATATTGAGGATATGGAGTGTCCTTTACAAAACGATATTACTAAACATGTTTGCTGTAATTGTAGTGGAAATCATACATCTAACTCTATAATTTGTCCAGAAAGAGAAAAATACATTCAAATAAAAAATCATCTGTTCTAAAAAATAAGTTGAGTCGACCTTCAAATCAACCAACGTTTTCATTTCAACAACAGGATTTTCCTATTATTCCTTCAATACCTCATCAAAACAACAATAAAAATTTTAATAATAATAATAATAATAATAATTTTGTTAACAAAAAAATGCAGTTCAGTACAGTGGTTCAAACAAATGCAATCAATCATGAAAATTCAATTAATATTAATTCAGATAGCACAAATGATTTGTTTGCACCACATGAGTTATTACAAATTCTCAAAGAACTTGTTTCAGGACTTCGGGGGTGCCATTCCAAAGAAGAACAATTTGATGTTATGGCTAATATTGCTATTAAATATGTCTGTTATCCATAATTCTTTAAAAATTTGTGTGTGGAACGCGTACGGTATAAAAAATAAAAAATTTGAGGTAATTCAGTTTTTAGATAATTTTAATATTGATATATTACTTATTAGTGAAACGCATTTAAAGCCTTCTATTTCATTTTCGATTCCTAATTTTCGATTTTATCGTAATGATAGAGAAAATATTCGCAGGGGTGGTGTTGGTATTCTTATAAAAGATTGCATTAAACATTCGCTTCTTCCTGACCTTAAATTAAATTGTATAGAATCCCTGGGTATTAATATAATAAGTAGTGATAATAATCAACTTAAAATATTTTCTGTATATTGTTCATATTCGAATTCTGAGCATCTCAGAAATGATTTTATAAAAATTTGTAGTGGTAATATTCCTTACCTAATTGGTGGTGATTTAAATTGTAAGCATCCTAACTGGTTTTGTCCTAGAACTAACCGCGGTGGTCGAACTTTATATGATTATTCTATTAACTCTGATTGTGTTGTTATCGCTCCCCAAGATCCTACCCACTATAGTCCTGCTGGAGTCCCTAGTATTATTGACATATTTTTAACAAACAACCCTCAGTTGATATCCGAAGTTAACACCATTCAAGCACTCTGCTCCGATCATCTGCCAGTCCTCTGTTCAATAGTATTTAATAATCAAGTAGATCATTGCCATCGTAAATACTTTAACTATAAAAATGCTAATTGGAGCATTTATCAGAATCATATTTCATCTGAAATTGAAAATTTCAATTTAAGTTCAATTCATACTATTTCAGATGTCAACGTTGCAGTCGATTTTTTGACAGCATCCATTTCTTCAGCTCGTGATCTATCCGTACCGCTTGTGCCTGTTCTTCCAACTGATAAATTGTTATTATCTGAGGTATAGACGAAGGCCTGTTGGTGACCTTTATTGCGTCTAAACTCGTGGGAACAATATGGATAAATATTTTAGTAACCTTTCAAATTTTTTAAAAACTTTGTTTTCACCTGTTTATTATTTCTTACATCCTATCATGAAATATTGGCCTATGTCATATTTTATTATATGATAGGATTTATTGTTTAGTTACCCACTTTTAAAACAAATTATATTTTGATCAAATGACTATCACATTTGATAAAAAACTTTTTAAAATACACATCCAAAATATTTGTGGATTGAATGCCAACCGGGACGCCGTGCAACATCATCTCGAGCACGACCAACCGCATATTCTTTTTCTTACAGAAACACAAGTTTCTGAAAACTATCCCTATGACGTAATACTAAATCCCAAATATAGGCTTGAATCAGCTTTTAAACTCCATCAAGGTGTATGTGCATACATTCATGAGAGTGTTGCATATAAACGCTTTCCAAATTATGAAGTACATGGTGATGGCTACAGTACAGTAGTATTAAAGGTTTGTCTACCTGAAATTTCTTTTTTCACAATAGCTCTATACCGGTCCCCAAACAAACATAATCCCAATTTTTTTAATGACTTGACTAATGTTGTCGACGAAATTAGAGCACAATTTCAAAGTTGTGAGGTTATCGTTACCGGTGACTTCAACGTCCACAACAAATCGTGGTTGGAATTTTCCAAAATGACCGACGACAACAATGGAAGGCAGGCAGAAATATTTGCTGCATCGCACGACCTGACGCAGATTGTAAAAAGCCCAACTTTCACTCCTCGTAATGGCGGTGATAAAAGTTTTCTCTTAGACCTTTATCTCACATCTATGCCAGATATTACGAGTGTCAATGTCGATAAGGGTAGTATTGGAAATTCTGACCATTATCTAATCACATCAGTTATCAAAACTGATTTGCTACAAACTAGAGTTCCCAAATCCCGTAAAATATTTCACTTTTCAAAAATGGACACCAATGGTCTCCGAAGTTTTTTTCAAGGTTTCCCTTTTGATCGTCATTGTTTTTATACTGACGATGTAAATGTTTCTGCTCAAAACTTTACTGAAACCATTCAATTCGGTATTAACAAATTCGTTCCCTTTTCAATAATGAAACCCCAACAAAAATATTTGTTTTCGAAAGCAGCCAAATTGGCTCTTAGAAACAAACGTAGATTATTTAATATTTGGATTCATAAAAAGAACTCTGTTAATCGATCCCAATATTTAAAGGCTAATAAAATATCAAACCAGATAATCGAAAACGAAAAAGCAGAGATTGACAGAGCGAAAGCGGCAAAACTTTCGAGTATGTCAATTTCTGACAAAAGTTTTTACAGTGCCATTAATTCTTTAAATTGTGGTACTAAATCTTCTATCCCTCCTATCATTGATGGTGACTCAATCATTACTGACCCTGCAAGGAAAGCTACATTGTTCGCGGAACGCTTTGCTTCAAATTCAACAGTTTTAGAAACTCCTAAAGAAACACCCCAAACCCAGTCTTCAGGAGTTAATATGAAACAATTACATTTCAAACCCAAAATTGTCGAAAAACTTTTAAGGGGGTTAAACAACAACAAAGCTTCTGGTCTGGACAACATTCCTCCTGTTATTCTAAAAACATTTTCAAAAGAACTTGCACCAACCCTCACCAAAATATTTTATCAATCCTATAAATCTGGTATTTATCCATCCTGCTGGAAGTTGGCCAATGTCCAGCCTGTCCCAAAAAAAGGAACGAAATGTGATATTTCAAATTATAGACCAATAGCCTTACTCCCAGTCATGTCTAAAATATACGAGCACTATATTAATTCACACATATCCAAATTTTTGGAAGACAACCATTTGATATCTGACAGCCAATACGGTTTTAGAAACAAAAGATCAACAACCGATCTATTGAACTATGTGGCACATATTTGGAATAGCATACTTGAGAAAGGTGGTGAAACGTACGTAATCGCATTAGACATCTCAAAAGCATTTGATCGAATTTGGCATGCCAACTTGATCAACAAGCTCGTTGCGTACGGTTTTCATCCCGCAGTCGTGAAGTTGATTCAAAATTTTCTGTCTAACCGATACATCTCGGTATCTATAGATGGCTTTTCTTCTGAGTCCAAATTAATTAACGCTGGTGTACCCCAAGGCTCAGTTTTATCTCCCACTTTATTTTTAATTTATATCAACGAACTGTTGCAAATCACCAGTAACCCAATAAACAGTTTTGCAGATGATAGTACACTGCACAAGTCATTCGTCCCCCTATCTTCAAAGGGTAAAATGCATGAACGAATAAATCCCGTCCGGAAAGACGCTGCCATAAATGTAAACGAGGACCTAAAAAAAGTCGCCGATTGGGGTGACAAAAATTTGGTCAATTTTAATTCCACCAAAACACAGCTATTGATTGTTTCCAGATCAAAGACCGAGTTTCCCAACGATATTTCAATTAATATGTGTGACGACCAAATACGCGAATGTGAAAGCATTCGTTTATTGGGAGTCACAATATCCAATGACTTACTCTGGAACGATCATATAATGGCCATGGCAAAGAGCGCGTCAAGAAAACTCGGCCTCCTCAATAGATGTAAAAAATATTTTACTTCGCATCAATTACTCCACATTTATAAGTCCTATATTCGTCCCTGTATGGAGTATTGTTGTCAAGTTTGGGGCGCTGCATCTGTTACTATCCTGGCTCTTTTGGACTCTGTTCAAAAGCGAGCTATACGAATTGTTGGTGATCGAGATTTAACATTAGGTCTTGATTCCCTGCAACATCGTCGCACTGTTGCTGATCTCGTTGTTTTTTATAAATATCGTCACCAGCAGTGCTCGGATGAAATCAAGTCCATAATGCCTCAGACATATTTTTTTCCCCGTCTTACTCGTCAATCGGTGTGTGCGGGCGGTCGTACTGTCGAGATTACTCACTGTCATAGTAATAGAATGCAAAGAGATTTTTTTGTGCGTACATCGTACACATGGAATGCTTTGCCCGAATCAATAGTCTCGAGTGCTTTCAATCCACAAAGATTTAAAAAAAGCGTCCACCTATACCTCAAGACGCATGTTGTTGTGGGACCTACGTCTTAAAAGGTATCTATGTGTTGTTGTGACACATTTTGTAATTCCTACTACACAACACTTCTTATTAAAAAAAAAAAAAAAAAAAAAGTGTTAAGTTTTATCAGACACCGAAATTCGCTTAGAAGATCTTACCTGAGAAGTCGCCTTGCTCACATTAAAACCTCAATAAACTTGCTAAATAGAATTATTAAATATCATATAAATATTCTTTATAATCAAAAATGGCAAACGAAGCTTGAATGCTTGGATAATGGTTCAAGAAACTTCTGGAAAACAACTAAACATTTTAAAAACCATCGCAAGTCCATTCCACCATTAGTTACTCCCAACACTGGAAATCGAATTTTCTTAAATACAGAAAAAGCACAAGTATTGGCTGATGTCTTCCTTGACGCTCATCGAATTCCAAACTCCAATATTGTAATTGAAGAACAAGTGAATGACTTTTGCACTAATTTCAATAATTTGGATAACAATGCTCCAATTTCTGAAATTCACCCTTCTGAAATTTCTGATATTTTGAAATTCCTTCCAAGGCTCAAAGCTCCAGGTGTAGATAATATTCCATTTATTTTACTTAAAAATCTTCCTGAAAGTGGAATCCATTTTCTTAAGATAATGTTCGAGTGCTGCTTGAAGCTAGGTTATTTCCCAATTCAATGGAAAAAAGCTAAAATTACTCCTGTTTTAAAGCCTGGCAAAGACCCCACTCTTGCTACAAGCTACAGACCTATTAGTCTTCTTTGTACATTGGGAAAACTCTTTGAGCAGATTATCAAAAGAAGAATGGAAGAGTTCATAACTGACAATCAAATAATTATAAACGAGCAATTTGGTTTTAGATCTGGGCACTCTACAGTTCATCAAATCCATCGTGTAGTCAATCATATTAAATCTAATAGATCTTCGCTAAAATCTACTGGAATGATATTATTAGACCTTGAACGAGCCTTTGATAAAGTTTGGCAAGACGCAGTCTGCTATAAATTATTTATATATGGATTTCCAATATTTTTAATTAAAATCATAAAATCGTTCTTAACTGATAGAACATTTTTTGTCCAGATTTTTGATTCCATGTCCTCTATACTTAGCATTCCAGCTGGGGTTCCTCAAGGTGCCGTATTGAGTCCTTTGCTTTTTTGTTTATTCATCAATGATATTCCAAGAGATAGTGAATGTAAATTATCATTATTTGCTGATGACACTGCAATATTTGTGTCAGATGAGCTGGCGGTATCTATTATCAATAAGCTTCAATTGTACCTCACTAAAATTCTCGAATTTTTTAAAAACTGGAAACTTAGTATTAACATATCAAAATGTGAAGCTATTTATTTTACTAGGTGCAGAGCATCCCGTAAACTTCCACAACAACCCTTTCTGATTCAAAACTCTTCTTTGGAATGGAAACCTTCAACTAAATATTTAGGAATTTATTTGTATAAATCATTAACATTTAAGACACACGTCACTCAAATACAACAAAAATGTAATGCACTGTTCAAAAGTCTATATCCTCTACTGAACAGAAATAGTACACTGAATAGTCATAATAAGACACTAATTTACAAGTGTGTGATTCTTAATATCATACTTTATGGTGCACCAATTTGGTGGGATATTGCTTTGTGTCATAAAAAGAAATTTCAAATTATTCAAAACAAATTTCTAAAAACTATATATAAACGCCCTAGACGTTATAGCACTTTAAGACTGCACAACGAATTAAATATAAAGCTTGTCAATGTAGTTGCTAGAGAAGCTAATGATAGATACATAAATAAATTAAATCATATTGAAAATGAATTGATAAACGCCATTAGCTTTACCACCGCTTAATTGTTGCAACGTAGCTTTTAAGTTTAGATTTAAGTAGGTTAGGTAAATATAAGTTTTTTATTAGTTACTAAGCAGACTGAACTGCATTTGAAAATATAAACATTCTTTTTCACTTATTTTTCGCAATACTCATACTAATTAATTTCATCTGTTGTAAAGCTTACTATTAAAAGCTGATCTCAGTAAACTATTAAATGTATACAACTGTATTATAAAATTTAAAGTCAATAAAGGATTATTATTATTATTATTTGCATGTCGATTTTTGTGTTTTCCAGGACGTTTTAGATTAAGATGACATTATCGTATTCACATATGTGGAGATTGTTATTGTTACTGTTGAGCAATAAAATGGAAAAATAAAACATTGAAATTGTGAACCTTTCATGGAAATAACAAATCCAATCAAATAACATTTTTCATAATTTCTCTCTAAAAAGTACACTTTGCTTTAATTGTCCAGCGTTGCGAAAGCTGTCAATATCAAAGCAGTTTAGATAAGTTCATATCGTAACCGCTGTCAATTACTTATCGTAAGTGCTGAAGTTTTGGCCTCAAATTTTCTTTTTTAAATCAAAGTACGCGAGTGATTCCTGTCAAACAAACTATTTCAGTTCATTGTTCAACTTCCTTGTAAATTGATTCAGAACAGAAACAGAAACAAAACACAAATGGAAGATTCTACAAGTGACTTGAGTGATGGTGGACCTAACAATTTACTACTTTTTAGAGGGAAATTATGAAAAGCACTGTTCGTAACTCGTGGAGAAAGTAAGTTATTTCAGAATTGGTGAATTGTTTGCACTCGCTATCGCTCGTGCACAAACTTTCACCAATGCTGAAATAACTTACTTTCTCCACTTGTTACGAAATGTACTATTTAATTACATCATGTTAAAATTTTCTATAAATTATTAATTTCCGACTGGACTTAATTTTAATTTCAACTTCAAATATACATGGCAGTTTTGAAAAAAAAAAAATAAATAAAAATTCCATATATTTTCCAGTGGGTTGTTATAGATGATTTGGTGTACCCACTTATTTTTTCCATAAAAAAACTTTTAATTTGTTAGCAAACAAAAGTTGGTAAATTGATTTCAGTACATCTATAGTGATGAATTATAAAATTCATTTTATGTAAACGAAAAATTTCTTTTTCTGTTCTTGTAACATAAAACTATTACAATCAATCCTACAAGCACCAACAGTGGAAATTCTTTGCCTGAACAGCGAATTATAATACTGCGAATGATATTTTTACATACATGCACGTGGGAGGTCGATAACAGAGTGTTGAGGGGTTAAAAGAGGAGTAATAGTATGGTATTTACCTTTCTGCCGAATTGTTAAAAAATAGTGTCTGATTAAACCCGAGCTGTGACAGATATGACTAAAAGTTAACTTGTAAACTGCGCTATTAGCACAGAAAAAAAACATATTTGTTGTTTTGTGTTCATATTTTATTTTTGAATGCAAAACATTCGAGCATAATGTCAATGTGACAGGGAACAGGATTGGCACAAAACAGGCCGAAGAGACTGAATTTATTTTAAGGTGTATGCTTTGCTTGCTAGAGTAGATTGTTAATTCTTGGTGTTACGGGTTTGACTAGCTAGACTAATAACTTAGTTATGAGGATGCTTTAAAGATCTTATTCTATTGTCTGTGAATGCATAGAAAATTGATGACATAAAAGTTTGGCACTGCAGGGTCTGATAAAAATTTTCACGCCATGCTCTAAACTAAAAGATAGAATGGGTGAGAAGTTTTTGCAGACCGGTTAAATATTTGCCTTTACTTTAGTCTCTTAACCCAAACTACTTTAGCATAGAACAACCAGAAGTGGTTGCGACAAATAATCATTTGGATTATAAAACAATATCATCAACAAGAAATCACATACAACGACGTCAAACGTGACCTTGAGCTGCCGATTGCTGCTTATTTCTACATGAGCTGTCCAAACAGTTCAACTTCTAAATAATATAAAGGGTAACTTTATAGAAGACGCAGTTGGATTGGGGACACCTTGATGTCTAGCAGAGAAATAAACTCTACACTGGTCAATATTCTCTCTAAATTCGATAGGGTACCAAATACCATCATAACCAATAGTTAGTGGTCAATCACTTAAAACTGCAAGATAAGGAAGTAATCAGGCTCAGACTATATTTGATCATATTCCAGTGTCGGGAGCTCTATCTGATCGTTGGGAGTATAGCCATCAATGGTAATTGAATCCTAGAAGAGCATGCGAAAAGTCTTGGCCTGCATGCCAAGATAACCAAGAAACAATGTTTCATGATATATTTCGGTCTGTTTAGATGCCTTTTTTCTTAGTACAAATTAATTACCGCCAGGGCATGGCAAGACTCAGTTTTGTTTACACCTTATTTTTGATTTATATCAACAATCTGTTGAAAATCACAAGGAGCTCAATAATTAGATTTGTAGATAATAGTACAGTGCACATGGCGTTCCTCGCTTAAAATTTGTTCAATTCCAATTACACCAAAACACAACTAAAATAGGTAAACAAAATTCGTGAGCCTCATCCACATAAGCTCACACTTGAAGTGAAACTTCTTTAGATGTACATGTGGTTTGGACAAATATATAAACAATTTCACTGATACTTAGTTCTGTTTTTAATAAAGGACGGTAATGTTTTAGTATAAAAGCATTAATTTTTTACATTATTACTTCCATCGTTTATTTATTGGGTTGTTTTTTTCAACAGGTTGTTTTCGATACATGTGATGAGTGTTTTATGATAGCTAAAATGAGATACGAATATTTTTGTGTTGACTCTATTTAAATATCTCGTAAAAACTGTATCTATTGTTGTTCCATAATTTGTGGTTGCTACTGCAGGATTATTAGACATAATCAAATCATATTTTTCTTTGAAAAAGTCAAGTAATGGTACTGATTATTTTAAGAAAAATTTGTATTAAAATCTCCTCAATGGTTATGGGTATTTTTTCTAGATTTTGATTAAGTATCTTAGCAACTTCAGACGAATATGGTAAGAGAGATCTATGGAAAAATCTAATTATTTCATCGATTTTTTGATCGGGTGATATATATACAGTAATTAATAAAATTTTCTGCCCAATTTCCATCTTACATTCAGCTGCACAGATCTCTCCTGCAGAACTAACTTGCTCTCCCATTGATTTAGCATGACGTTAATTAACCTCTATTGATGATGTTAATATATGTGTAGTATCGTTATTATTTTTGTAAATAGCACAATAAGCTCTTACATTATAAAATTTCTTTTATATATTTTTATAATAAATAAAAGTTTATTTAAAGTATATCTACATTATAACGTTTAAAATTGACTATACAGTTAAAATTTGGAATAGAAATATCTTCATTATTGTCAATCCATGTTTCTGATAAAAGAAGAATGTTAGAATTATGTGCCACATTATCAATTACATATATCATTGAATAAGGTTATTATTGGAGTTTGTATCTCATTAGGAAATTAGCTATTTTAACTAATCCCGATTCCCGGGTTTTTATAAATTTCCCGGGATTTCCCGTATAGTTTAATTATAGAATTAAATAAAATTGAATTATTCTATATTCTATTAAAACTATCTATAATGTTAAACTCAGAGCGAAAAAAAGCAGGAAAAAAGTTTGACGTAAAATAACCCGATATTTTTGATCGTATTGCACGACTGAACACTACCATTATTTCGTTTTTAACAATGAAGGAAAGGT
>OY856186.1:241774824-242043659 GCA_963693315.1 Diogma glabrata
AGGTTTGGGTATTGTGTATGTACAATTAAAAAAATTGTCTCCAAGTAAGAAAATTAAGAAAAAATTACGTGAGTAAACACAACAAAATTACCACCCGGATGCCGTTTTACTTTCCTAGGGCCTGGAATCAGGATAGTCTGTTCTATACCTGGGTCTTCTCCAATACGACGTATCGCCTTGTAAGTACTCCAAGTTCTGTCTAAGGTTATGAAGAAATCACTGATGTTACGATCTACGGACACGTCCCATTACATTCGGAACTAAGGGAAGATTTTTGTTTATCGATCCAAAATAGGTCGTTTTCAACGAAATAATCGATGGTATTTTTTAGGTTACATTTATTTAAAAGCAACTCGACTTTTATTATTTCCAGTTTGACACTCACAAGGTCAAGCTGTTTGTTTATGTTGCAAAACAATTATACTTTCTTGTTCCAATCCGTTCCACAACTTCACAACGAAAAAAACTTCTTCAAAAAAAAACTTCGAAAAAAATCAACCGAGTTCCTCAAATATGGTTCTAATTCTAAGTATCATCAAATACGTTTTTGCACGATCAGGCGATTTTGCATGTTTACTGCTTCGTAAATAAACATACAAGGTTTTGTTTACAAATCACAGGTCGGTAAGTAATTACTTACCGGTTAGGGAGACCTAAGGGTGTGAAAAAAACCAAAATAGTTATAATGAAAAGCAGAGCTGACTATTTTGAAACGAAATTTTAAGAAATTTTCTTCTTTCTTTGGGCATTAAGAGTATTTCCGATTTCGGATATATAAGAGATCTCGACTTCATCTCGATCTCAAAACATGTATCCTCAATCGGTAAAACACTCTTACTGCCCTTAATACTTAAATAACTATTTTGCACGATCAGGCGATATTGCATGTTTCCTGATTCGTAAATAAACATAGTAAGTTTCTAGGAGATAATTAATTTCTTAACCTCACTATTCATGAATTTCGAAGGTTTAGTAGGGATATTTTACCCCATACAATCTCCTAAGTCACTTGTATAGTTATTATTGACTGTTTCCAATCAATTTGAAATCAATTTTACGACATAAATGTCAAGTTTATTTGTCAATCATATGAATTTTTTTAATTCGAAATCAGTTTTTGGTTTTTTTTATATGAATAAACCTTACAGTTATTTTTTAATAAAAACAACTTTTATCTCTAAACGTGTTTCGGTTGGGATTCGAACTCATAACCTTATCAATACCAACTAAGTGCAAATCCTTTGGTAGACACGCTATGAACTGCCCCTCGGCGTCGATGGTTAGAAACATTTGAATTACGATGTTACATCTCTTTTTTCTTAGTGAAAAATTTTAAAATTTTAAATTTTAACTAAAGTTACTTTATTATATAGATTTAATTCGTCTTTCGACTGCTTGTATTGTAAAGTATTTTTTACAGGCCAATTTAGAGTTTATATTTTTAGGAGACAATTAATTTCTTAACCTCACTATTTGTGAATTTCGAAGGTTTAGTAGGGATATTTTACCCCATACAATCCTATATCGGTGACTTAGGATTGTATGGGGTAAAATATCCCTACTAAATCTTCGAAATTCACAAATAGTGAGGATAAGAAATTAATTATATCTCCTAATAATATAAACTCTGAATTGGCCTGTAAAAAATACTTTACAATACAAGAAGTCGAAAGACGAATTAAATCTATATAATAAATTAATTTAGTTGCTAGTGAAGTATGACAAAAAAATTTTCACTAAGAAAAAAGAGATGTAACATCGTAATTAAAATGTTTCTAATCATCGACGCCGAGGGGCAGTCGATAGCGTGTCTACCAAAGGATTTGAACTTAGTTGGTATTGATAATGTTATGAGTTCGAATTCTAACCGAAACACGTTTAGAGATAAAAGTTGTTTTTATTAAAAAATAACTGTAGGGTTTATTGATATAAAAAAACCTAAAAACTGATTTCGAATTGAAAAAATTCATATGATTAACAAATAGGGTTGCCACGTGTCCTACTTTCGGTAGGACAGTCCTCCTTTGGAGCAAGAATGTCCTACGTTCTCCTTTAATATAAAAATGTCCTACTGTAAGCAAACTGTAATACAATATCTTACACTGAAAAAAAATAGATTTTTTTCTACCTATTTCTCTCAATAAAGCAAAAGTTAGCAAAATAATCGTGATTGCACCTTTACTTATATTAAATTTGTAACTGATTATTTAATTTTTGTCGAAAGGTTAGTAACAATAGCAAATAATTTACATCGCTGTGACATATGTGAATATCTATGCTTTATTGTACGGTTTATTCAGGTGGTAAACCACCATTGTTTAAATAATTTTGAATTAAATCCACTGTTAAACCTCTGTTTTTTTAAATAACTTTTGTTACAAATTAGCTGTTTTTAGTATTATCAATACAATAAAACGACTGAACTGAATTTTGTTATAAAGCAAAACATTTGGCTATAGAAAGCTAACGATTTTGAAGGAAAATGTCAATATACAAAACAGAACTATTTATGAGTATCTGGCTTATAACATAAGCTTATTAATTTTTATGAAAGTGCCAATGAATCAGCAGACGGTATGTTTAACTGTATTTCTGAGTTCTTAAAAACATTAAATTTAAGTCTTCCTTTGGGATTTTTTGTACTGAGTTTCTAGATATTACGATGTGTGAATTCATAGGATGAGAGAATATTTGGTCAACATCTAAGTCAACATTCTAATCAACATCCTAAGTCACGAGTGTAAAGTCATTATTGATTGTTGTCAATCAATGCGAAACTTAATATCTCACGTAAAGTCAATATGTTGTTATGTTTTTGGTTAGGAAATATAGACAACTTAAGCGAATTTTAATTTGGATGGTTTTTTTGTGAACAATTAAGCTTAAGTACATAATTGAAATCACTTGAATCTTGCAATTCGAAATAACTTTTCATTTTCTCTAAAATTCCTTTAGAAAAAAAAATTTTGTGTTTCGTTGACTTTACGTCAGATATTAAGTTTCGCATTGATTGACAACAATCAATAATGACTTTACACTCGTGACTTAGGATGTTGATTAGAATGTTGACTTAGATGTTGACCAAATATTCTCTCATCCTATGAATTCACAAAACACAAAATTTTTTTTTTCTTAAAGGAATTTCAGAGAAAATGAAAAGTTATTTCGAATTGCAAGATTCAAGTGATTTCCATTATGTACTTAAGCTTAATTGTTCACAAAAAACCCATCCAAATTAAAATACCCTTAAGTTGTCTATATTTCCTAACCAAAAATATAACAACATATTGACTTTACGTCAGATATTAAGTTTCGCATTGATTGACAACAATCAATAATGACTTTACACTCGTGACTTAGGATGTTATTATTAATATAAATCGTATGTTTTATTTAACAAAATTTTAAAAATTTACAGGTTAAATATTAATATCTAATGAATCCAACCAATCAATTGCCAGATCGGTCATATTATGTAGCTGATTTAGATCACCGCCGAAGCGCCTAATCGGACATTCAGAGTATATGTGCCTTGAAGTTTGAAATAGAATACCACAATCACAAGATGGTGAGACTTTATTATTGTACATGTGAATCTCGGCATTTGTAGCACCATGATTTACTCTAATACGGTTTATAGTACTCCAACGTCTTCGAGAATCAGACATTCCTGAAACTTCAACGAATGGTTCAGATATGAGTTCTTTATTTGTAAAATCCGAATTGCTGTGTAATTTTTGCCATTGATTATTAATTGAATATTCGTCAATATTTTCAATAGATGCAATCTTTGTCCAAAGTGGTGTACGAGATAACAAACGATTTTGTCCTCTATTCATTAAATCCGAGTGGATAGGCAGTTTATCATTTTCATTTAATTTCATCCATGTGTTAACCACAGATTTTTCTCTTCTTAATGCTGGTGGGGCGATATTTGATAAAATAGGAAGCCGTTGAAGAGGAGTAGTTCGCAAAGTTCCGGAAATTATTCTCATACAACTATTAAGTTGGATATCAATAATACGAGAATGAACACTGTGATTCCAAACAGGAGCGCAATATTCTGCTGTAGAATACACTAGTCACTAATGCTAGAGCTGATATCCTCAACGTTTTTCCATTAGCTCCCCATCGTGTTCCTGATAATTTTTGAATAATATTAATACGAGATTTGATTTTTTGCCCCAATTTTTCGCAATGTGGTCTAAAAGTACATGATCTATCCAAAGTAACTCCAAGATATTTAGGTGTTGGATTAAAACTAACCAAATATCCATCCATAAGGACATTAATTTGATCATTAGCACGATGAGTAGATAAATGAAACACTGCAACTTCCGTTTTGCCAGGATTAATCTTTAAACGCCATCCTTCATAATATTTTCTTAAAATTTCTAAGTCTTGAGCTATAATTGTTTCAACATTGACCATCTTTTGACCGTATGAGTATTGATATGCAATAGCCAAATCATCTGCATATATAAATTTTCGACACATTGTTTGTGGTAAATCTGACGTATAAAGATTAAACAGGATGGGAGCAAGGACTGAACCCTGTGGAAGACCATTATTTATATAACGAGTCCTGCTTTGTAGATTTGATAAATATACAACAAAATTACGATTGGACAACAAAACCGATATAATATTTATAGTTTTTCTACATTTAATCACAGAGGACAGTTTTAATAACAGCCCATGTTTCCAAACTGTATCAAACGCTGCACTTAAATCAACGAATACTATTGCTGTTTGTTTCTTATCTTGAAACCCCGCTTCAATATGTGTTACTAGTGATAAAACTTGATCACAGCAACTTCTATTTGGACGAAAACCAGCTTGTTCAATAGGAATTTTTTCGTCAATTGTGGTAGATATTCTGTTATAAATAATACGCTCAAATAATTTATATGCAACACATAACAGAGAAATTGGTCGATAATTCTCAGGACGATTTTTATCTTTACCTGGTTTCAGAATTGCTGATACTTTAGTTGAATGCCAAATATTCGGAATCAAACCACAATCCAAACAATTTAAAAAAAAGTTTGGACAACCAAATTCTAGCATTTTTTTTCATATGAATAAAAAATTCAGGGAACATTTCATCGACACCACATGCTTTTTCAGATTTAAGAGTAGATATTATAACATCTATTTCATCTTTTATAATTGGAGCAGCAAATGGAGAGTCAACAATTTTATTCTTCGCATGACGTAGCCGATTTTTTATTTGACGAATTCTTGCTTTAGAAATTCTTGCTTTAGACACATGACATTTCGAATTTTGAATCAATCTTGATGCGATTTCATTTGGATGAAATGCAGCAATATTTTGATTAGTTTTATTTTTAGATTCACCCGCTTTCTTAAGAAAACCCCAAGCTTCTCTACTCGAATGTTGGAAATTCATTTTTTCAACCAGATCAATCCAATTTTCTTTACGAGAGTGATTTAATTTATCCATTAATTGATCTCCAATTTCAGAATCTTCAGTTGATTGATATTGTTGCCACAGGTGATTACAGTCTTCATCCCAACTAGGGATATTTGTTTTTCGAAAACCTCCAGGAATAAACTTTTTTGCAGATGATATTGTCATAGATACAAAACGGTTATAATTTCCAATAATAGGTAGGAGAGATCCAACGACAATTCATATCAATTGCATCACCAAAACTATTCCAATTTGCTTTTCTGAAATTCCATCGAGGAATTTCCAATGAATGAATTATTGGAATTTTCATTCCAATGTCCACAACAATACAACGATGTTGACTATGAGGAAAACGGTTGAGAACATTTGTTACAGATAGTGGTGATAGATGGTAATCAGATGAGAATGAAACGTAGGTCTATCTTTAGAATCATAACCTAAATGTAGTTTATTTTGTAAACTCCAATCAAGAAGAAATTATTATCATCATATCCACACAAATTGTGATGACTGTTGAAATCACCCATATAAATAGAAGGATGATCGAAAACAGGCAGCGATGGTAACCAATGAATAACTGGAGGTTTATATACATTTAAAATTGTCAAATTATTCAACTTGATTGCTATATATTCAATGGAACCATCAACAAGATTAAAAACAGTTGAACAATCTTCCACAAGAGAAGCACGAACAAAAGTGGCAATTCCATGATGCACATGATGAATAGAATCAACACATACAGAATTTTCAATCAAACCATAGCCCAAAAATTGTTCTTCATCCCGGGCATGGTTCTCTTGGAGTAAAATAACATCACAATTATTATTAAAAGCCAATCTTGATAAATACTCCACTTTTGATTTTGTCATACCTTCAATATTAATTTGCAAAACACGTACAAAAGATCCTATTAATCGGCAATTCAAATCATCTTCACTATTTCCTATAACTTCATTTTCAAAATTTGTTGTAGTACCGGAAGTTCTACTAGGGAAAAGGTTCGGTAAACAATTGTTGAACATTACACAATCTATATAAATACAGATTCCGGTGGACCACGATGGCTGTCAAACGATATTTCGACATCATTTTCCACATCAACGATAATTGCACAAAATTTAATTAATTTTCGGTTGTAATACCACGAGTCATTGAAATTTTTTCGAAAAATTTTTGATTTTACGAATTAAATTATTTAGCAACACTGCGAATCAAAGCGCACAATAAACCACGAGTCCGAAGGACGAGTGGTTTAAGTAGTGGTTTGATTGAGCAGTGTTGCTTAAAAATAATTTAATGAGTAAAATTGAAAAATTTTAGACAAAAATTTCAATGAAGAGTGGTATTTAATGAGATAATTTTTTTTAATTATAATTTTGTTTAAAAGATAAGTATTAGTTTCTAAATAAAATTTTTCTACAAAATATTCAATAATATAAAATTATGTAAAAATGCAGTTTGCAAATAATAAAAATGTCCGTTTTCATTCATATAAGTGATTGCATGTTTATTTGTCAAAAATAAATTACAAATTTATAGCATTTATGCGCCTACCAAGATGAACTTATATTTCACTTTGTTAGAAGAAAAAATGACAACAAAGAATTTTCATAACGACAAAGCAAAATTATCGACGACAAGAAGAATTGCCGACAGTTAAAACAAAGCCTACTGTTTAAATATAATAGTTTGTATGAATGAAAAAAAATCAACTTGATTGTTCAAGCATCGCTTACTTACTTAGGATGTTGATTAGAATGTTGACTTAGATGTTGACCAAATATTCTCTCATCCTATGAATTCACACATCGTAATATCTAGAAATTTAGTACAAAAAAGCCCAAAGAAATGCAATTTCCAATATGTAATCATAGATGAAAGATTCAACTTACGTAAATATGAAAAATGATGAAGTTTCAAATTAGAAATTATCTGAACATCAAAATTAAAATATGTTTCGTCACCGTCGCTTTGGCTAAGTTGTGTAAGACACACGGGGTTTGAACATGTGTCTCTGATGAATGTAGTTCGAATCCTGACACGAAACACAAAATTTTTTCTAAAGGGCTTTTAGAGAAAATGAAAAGTTATTTCGAATTGCAAGATTCAAGTGATTTCCATTATGTACTTAAGCTTAATTGTTCACAAAAAAACCATCCAAATTAAATTTAAGTTTTTCGAGTGCTACCGCGCATTGGAGGTTGATAACATCAATGCGAATTTGTATGCCATTATTCATTATAAATAAATAAATTAGCATTACAGAAATAACGCTCATACGTTCATACTTACACCAAACCGAAACCTAATTTTTTTTAAAAATAATTTTTTTCTATGATAACAAGTGAAAAATCTATTCCACTAGTGTAAAAAGAATAACAAATTGTAGTTGCTATGGTTTTTCATATAATTTTACAAAGTATTTTAAACAACGCAACCATGAAAATATAGAATATGAATTTTGAATGTTTTGTTGTCGATTTCTAACTTTATAATTTATAGTAAATATCGATTATATATTACTATCATAGAAAAAATTGCATTTCCCACGCGAGATAAAAACGTTTTTCGTTCGTAAACATGTCTCACTCCACTCGACGCTAGAGCGTCTCGTGTACAAATTTTTACTCACGAAAAAAACAATGTTTTCATCTCTTGTAGGAAAATATACTAATTTTTGAACTGAAAAATTAAGTGGCGCAAATCGCGTATTTTGAAATGAAATTTTAAGAAATTTTCTTTAAAACATTAAAACTGAAAAATGAGTTTCATTATTTAAATAATTTTAATTGAATTTTTAGTGATCGTACAAAAAATATAATATAAGCATTGTGGGCATTAAGAGTATTACCGATTTCGGATATTCATAAATCCTCAATCGGTAAAACACTCTTACTGCCCTTAAAGGCTCGTTGAAACTAAGATAGTTTACAATCTGCTAGTTGGCGACTTTAAAAGCGGGCGGGCGACATACAAAACGGTTTGCTTGCTCAAAAGTCAACTAGCTTACTTGGAAAATTATCTTACAAAGTTTGGTGATTCACACTAAAAAGTAAAATTTTACAATCATTCATACTACTAGCAACTACGATTATATACGGCTAGTTTACAAGCCAACAATCGCACAAGCCAGCGAGTAAAGTAGCCCGGCTTTCAACTTTTCCATGAGATTGTTTACAATCTGCTAGTTGGATATTGAACATGTTGACACTGTGCGAGTTAACAATCAGATTGTAAACTCGCTGGATAGTAGATTGTAAACTACCTTAGTTTCAACGAGGCAATACTTAAATAACTATAAAACTTAAAACGTTGATTATGTATACTTGATATTTACCTAAAACCGTTAACGTTAACCATATCCGTGATCAATGTCATACCATAAAAACTATATCAGACAAGAATAGAAACAAACTTGCATAACAAATGTTTTTACCGCAAAGCAAAGCTACAAGATTTAAATCATAAAAAATCACAACAAAATTGAACGAATTCAATTTCAACCCTCATTTTGATTAACATAAAACTATTATTCCATTTTATATTCCATTCAAAATTTACGATTTAATTTAATAGTGATAACATTTTTAATGTTTTTTTTTCTCACACAACCAACCCATACATAAGGACACACTACAAAAAAGATTATTAATTTAAATTTCTTTCAGTAATATATTATTATGTAGATATGTCATGATAAAACTATATAATATATAAATATTTATGTAGATATAATTGTGAAGCGAATTTTAATCCAAAATAAACACGTTGTAATCCAAAATTTTATATAAAAATAAAAGAACAGAAACAAATTGTTGACAAAGCCTGATTTTAATTGTTTGTGTATACATTTTGTTTTTTTTTCTCTACATTTTTTATGCAATATGTTATGATTTTCTTCAAATTAAGGATAATATAATCAAAACTTACCCATCATTTTGTTTAAAACTTTTAATTTTAATTTTCAATTTTTTTGTTGTTGTTCACCAAACAAACTACACAAAAAAAACAACTTGACACTTAAAATTTTTTCTTCTTGCATTTAACTAATCACTTTTATACACAATTTCAATTTATTGAATTAAATTATATAATTTACAATAAACACCATAACTCGAATACATTTTAATGTTTTGTTTAGGAATAAATTCAAAGGATTTTCAATAGACAATTTATTTTGTTTAAAAATTTCTTTCGCGTACTGACAGATACGATAGAATTGCGGCCATTTTTAATATGACTGTGTGTTGGTGAAGAAATATTTACTGATTTTTTAATGAAAATGGAATAGAATAAAATCAGCTGGTAAAATAATAAATCTAGTACAGTTTATTTGAATGGTTTTATGTTCTTTTTTTTTTTTTTAATTTGCCCAAATGTTGATTTTGAAATAAAATTTACAAAAGCTAAAACTTGTAAATTAGATTTGTGATTAATAATAAAGAGGGCGAACAATAGAATTGTGGCGTATTTTCGAACTGAAAGTTTAAATTTATTTTTTTAATCAAGTAGTTGATAAAAACGAAAAAACAAAATATGTGATTTGTGTTACTTTTCTGTTAGATTGATTTTCCAGTTCATAAAAAGGCTTTAAGTAATTGATTACTCATTTATTGTTGTTCATCAAAAAAAAAGACTACTGATAAAGTGATAACAGCGCACTCTCTTAGCAAAATTTAAAAACTATTTAAACACATCAAAATTCAAACGAACAGTATGTAAAATATTAAAATTTATTCTTTTTGATTTGTTTTGGATAAATAATTTAAAAAATATGAGAATAAAAGATTTAAATTGAAGTAACAATTAACATTTTTTAGGTTTTCTTCTCGAGTCTGCCAATATATGGAACATTTTCAAACTTTTGCTAAGAACTGCACACAATCGGTAAAATAATTTTTAGCACACCTTGAGGAGATATTAAATAGTATAGCAGTTTGTATATTGTTCATATTCATCTTTATTCAACACATTGTCAATATTATACTGTTTTTTGTTAGACAACCCAATATTATAGGTCTCTTCTGACCTTATTAATAAACAGCACTTATGTAACCGTTCTAACAAAGTTAGAGTTGGAATTCCAGTCATGGAATTTAATTTTTCGTCAGTATCAATAAGGAACGGCAGTTTATTAAGTTTTTCTGTTTCACCATTAATTTCCACAGGTACGCCGCGCTCGTGAATGTTGAATTGAGTACCTATTCAGACTTGGTGTATGGGTGGCACGCTTCATCTTCCTTGCTGTTAGTAGGATAAATATTTCCAAAGCCATCTTCTGTTTTACTGGACGTATCAATTGATAAAATAGAAAATAAAATATAAGTACATACAAGATTTATAATTATACATTAAGTTAGTTTCAAAATTGTACATACTTGTTAATTATATTTAACCTAAGTTTTCTTGCCTTTGGCTTCCTCGTCATTATGCTTGATTGTGGTAAATTTCTGAAGGAAAAGCATTTGATGTGATGCCCTTTTTCGTATATATTCGCCCGTGGTAATGGAATTAGAATCTGTTCTTTCTTGCTACAGAACACAAAGTTTTTGCGAATCTTTTTTCCCATCCTTAGTACATGTTTCCATTCATTTAATGCTATTTTATTTAACATGACCTTACGGGAAATATGATGCATGGACACGCCGTCAATATCATATATTTTGCATTGTGGTACGACTTAAATATGTTTTGCACTGTGGTACGACACTAATAGCGACCCAAATATTTCGTAGTTATACGATTACTTTCCATTTTGCTATTTAAAATAAAAAAATTGCGATCAAATTATAATAGATAATAGTGTTGTAACTTACATTTGAATAAATAAATACACCAATTGTTGCACAAATTTTAAAAATATTAAATTTAATATTTTTGTGCTTCAATGATGAAGGATAATAAAATTAGATTTGGAACATGAAATGCAGCATGTTGAAGGCGGAGAAACTTATAAATTTAAAAACAGGACGGGAATAACATGGACATAATTGGAGTAAGTGAAGTGAGATGGAAAAGATGCTGTGTTTTACTTCAGTGGAGTTAAGAATGGAAAAAGGCATTGGATTTATTGTAAATAAGAATTAAAGACGTGTATAAGTAAGGTAATACATAACTGTGATAGAATCACAGCTATGAAAGTAAATGCAGCACTAAAATGCTTTCTTGTCATACAAGTCGACACGCCTACATAGCTGTGATTATGAAAACGAGGAAGTGGATATAGTTTATGAGTAAATTGAAGAAATGAAGGAGGAAGGATAAGGTTGTAGTCATGTAACGTGATGGGGGTCAGGGGCCCTCTTGTGTAATCCGATTCGAAAGAAAAGCACATTCGATTTACAATCCGAAACGAAAGTAAATTGGTACATATGACGCATATATGACTTTCGAATTTGCATTTTTACTATAACATTGATTATGTGATTGTAGCCAACTTCATTTTGGTTGTGATTCTCCTTATGTCAAAACGTTTGGTTTTGTTCTTGTGTTATTATAAGGGCCGATTGTATGAATACGGATAGAAGATAAATCCTCAGATAAATCGTCGTTTGTATTGTATGAATCAGGATAGAACAACAAATTAATTCGAGAATAAAATTCTATTCTCTGATTTATTCTTTCTTTTTCTTGTATAAAACATAGGATTTGTTTTTTTTCTTGACATGCGCGTAGCAGAACAATTTTGTTTTGAATTTGTGGTTATTTTTTAATTTAAATGTCTGCGTTTCTAAAATTTGTTATTTGATATAAAGTAACAGTAAAATAAATAATATTTTTAATATCATTTTAATATATTCAATTTAAGTTTCGAAATAATGTTTTTCAATTTATAATTAAATTTATTTAATAGAAAAGTAAAAGAACAAGTATTGCCACTTATAAAATTACTGCTATAAACTGCAATAAAAACAAAAATAAAAAAAAATCTATCCGTGTTCATACATTCGACGAAAACTAAAATCCTCGGATGAAGATAAAATTCCTTGTTCATACAATCGACCCTAATTATGTAAAAAATTTGTGAATTATGTAAAAAATATCATGGAAAGTGTTGCACTTTGGTTTCCAAGTGAAGAAAATAGTGAGGAGGAAATAAGAATCGCCGCTATTGAGAGGGGATTTCTTCGGAGTCACTCAGTTATATTGGCAATGACAAACAAATTGTAAGACGATAATCAAATTGGGAATGAAAAATTTTTGAATCATTTTCGTCAATGTAGGCTTAAAAATTTGTTTAGCCTATCAAAGGAAGCGTTTCTGCACGTACTGAATCAAATTGAGCCTCATCTAAAAATGCAACGAAGATCAACAGTAATTCCAAGCATTTTCTTACATTTTTTTTGAACAAAAACAATTTTTTTTTCGCGATACGTAAACAAAAATATGGTAAAAATTGGATTAGTATCGAGAAATGAAAAAGGTGAAAGACTGATTGAGTTTTCTAAAGAAAATACGTTAATATTACCAACACGTGATTTGAAAACCATAAAAAACGGCTATACCCTTGGAAGTCACCATAGAAAGCAATTTGATTTTTATAATCAATGACTAATGAGATAGAAATGGGGTGAAGAAGTCCCATAGCTTACCTGAAGCAGACAAACATAGTGATCATGTAGTACTAATGGCTAAATGGCAGAGCTATAGAATTAAAACTAAAAAAAAATTAAGGAAAGGAGGAAAGATCAAGAATTGGGACATAGAGAGACTGAAGTCTCTGGATGTTGAGCAAATAGGTTTAGAAACAGAAACAGAAGTAAAGAACTTAAACACAAAAATGATAGAGAGTAGTGAAGAGAAACAGGGAAGATAAAGCAAAACATGAAAACAGTGAGCGAAAATAGGACAGGGTTCAAGAGAGAAGCATGACCCAAAAAGAAATGGAAATCACAGGTTATGATTAAGAAAATAGAAGAAAGGCGAAAATTAAAGCAATTGAATACTGAAGAAGGAAAAAAAGATTATAGTAGATTGAAGACAGAATTGAGAAAAGAAAAAGACTGCGAATGAGAACAGTGGTTCAAAAGCGAGTGTAATGAAATCGAAGATTTGATAAAAGCAAGTAGGCATGATATAGTTTACAACAAAGTGAGGGAATTAACTGCGAAAAAGGGAAAAACAGAGTTTAAGGCAGAGAATTCATTAGAGCAAAGACGAAGAAGTACTGAAAGATGAAAAGCAAATCCTGGAAAGATCCAAAGAGTACATACAGGAACTATATAAAATGGAGGATAAACTAAAGGTCTCAAACGTGGAGTGCGAAGAAAATGTTCCAAACGATGAACTGGGAGCTACATCTTACTCGTAGAGGTATGTCTGGCAAAAGAAGTAATGCAGAATGGTAAAGCAGCGTCAATAAACAAATTACCAGTGGCACTGCTGCGGTGTTTGCAGGAAGTTGGCATGAAAGAATTAACGTGTAATGAGATATATGAGAGTAGGGAATGATCGGCGTACTTTTTCAGAGCCGAAATGATTCCATTGGCAAAGAAAAGAAAAAACGAAAAGTGTGAAAGATACTGGAAATCAGTTTAGGATTTCATGGAGCAAAAATTCTGATGAAAGCGCTAAACAGGCGAATGAAAAAAGTGATGGAAGAGAGCGTGGCCCTGGAACAGTTTGGCTTTAGAAATTGAATTGGTACAAGGGAAGCGCTCGGTATAGTTAAATCTGTGGTGGAGAGAGATATGGAAAGAAACAAGGCTTTCGACTGTCCTTTGTAGGAAAAACTGATGGAGATTTTGAAAAGAAAATTAGCTGACTGGAGAAAACGGAGACTAATCAGCAGCTTGTATATGAGCCAGAAGGGTTGCCACATGCAAAACCTATTAGTTTTAAATAGGAAAAGGTATTTAACAAGGATGTTGCTTATCTCTAACACTTTTTAACATACACATGGACGAGATTGTGCGGGAATGTTGGATGGAACATATAGAACTGAGAATAGGAGATAGGAACATTGACAATGTTTGATCTACAGACGTTTTGGTATAATTTGCAGAGAATTAAAAAGGACTCAGTAGTATGTTGAAACATCTAAAGGAAATGGAAAAGGTATATGGGTTAAGAATAAACATCAAAACTTCAAAAATAATGAAGTAGGTGCCAAAGTAGTATTGAATATCAATGTAGATGAAGAAAAGTTTGAACAGGTAAAGAGGTATAAATATCAAGGAACAGAGGTTACAGAAGATTGGTCACCTGGTGGAAGAAAGATTAAAGCGAGAGTTGCTATGGCAAAGCAAGCATTGCTAGTAAAGAGGATGCAGCTACTGATAAGTAATTAGACATGAATCTAAAGAAAACAATGATAGTCTTTTGTGTGGAGTGTTTTCTTGTACGGTTATGTGACGTAGACACAGTCAAAGAAAAAAATTAAGAAAATAGAATGTTTCGAAATGTGGATAATGGAGAAGAATACCTAAAGTCAGATAGATTAACAAGATGAAGAACTTCGGCAGTTTTGAGTAGGGTGGTAGAAGATCGTTGCCAAGTTAGGACAATAGTGCAAAGAAAAAGGAGTTAGATTGGCCATTTTCTTGGAAGATCATGTTTACTAAGAGATGTTTTGAAAGGTTCGGTGAATGGGAAACTACACAGGGGAAGACGTAAGAGGAAAATGATAGACAGCGCCAAGTTGCTTATGGTGGATACGTAAAGATGACAAGGGCAGAACAAAAAAGTGATAATTGGTGGAGACAGGAGAGATCTGCTCAAGGAAATAACCGATGATGATTATACAGATCAGTATTTCTCAGCCGGTTGTCCGCGGACCATTAAAGGCCCACAGAAAAAGTTTAGCGGTCCGCGAATTGCCTTACATTTATTACCAGAGTTTTTTTTTTCATTCCTCAAAATGCTGTTCATAAATTAAAATTTTTATATTTTTGATATCGTTCTTACTCGTAAGAGTAAAATTTTAATTTTTTTGATTTCGCTCCTTTGGAGTTCATTTTATTTTTATTTATTTCATATATATATATATATATATATATATATATATATATATATATATATATATATATATATATACAGAAAAAGAAAACTTGGGAATACTTTTTGATCATCCTTTTTATTTATTTTAATAAAAACATACAGGCGTTTTTGAAAACATACATGAGTTGAATAAAACATTCATGTTAATTAGTCTATATGTTGATATGTTATATGTGATGTATTTATATGTTAATGTGACGTTTGGTTGATATTTTTATTTGTGTATTCATATAATGAATGATATGTAAAGTTAAAATGTGTATATGTTAATATCATGATATGTTAAAATGTGTGTATGTGAATATGTTGATCTAAGATATATTTATGTGCCAATGCGTTGATATGGTAAAATGATGATTTGTTTATACATTGATGTAGTGATATGTTGATATATTACGTTAAACTGTATATATGTTGATATGAAAATATGTAGTGTTGGTTTGTTAAAATGTTGATATTTGATTTGTTGATATTTGATATATTTATATGTAGTAACATACGTTAAGCTTTTTTTGATCTAATATTCTGTGTTAGTATTTTTTGTTATATTTTAGTTGATTATCTTATCTGACTTATCTCGTTTTCATTTGATTCAAAATGGTACAATTATTGCGAGTTTTGTTTAAGTCTATAGGAAAAAAAAATACCACAAAAAATAATAGTTTCTCCCTCCCTGCGACTGAATAAAACGAAATGAAAAAAAAACGGTTTGGGTTTTATTTTAACCAAACATATATTTTTTGATATTTTATCAATGAAAAATAAATTTGTCCATCATGATAAAAATTTGAGAGCAAATTTTCGTAATATATTGTACTTTGAGAATATTTACATAACTTAAATATTTGCTCGTATCGTGAGAAAATATTGTTGTCCTTTATAACATATTTGATTTAAATAATCACAATAAATATAAATTACTCTTGTAATTATTTTCAATCATTTTATAAAAATTAGCACAACTATTTTTTTTTTTTTTTTTTTTAATAAAATGTGATGTGTAGTAGGCATTACAATATGTGTCACAACAACACATAAAAACCTTTTAAGACCAAGGTCCCACAACAACATGCGTTCTAAGGATGTTAATGGACGCAAATCTGTTTTTTTTTGTTTTTTTAATATTTTTTGTTAAATAATGGACAACTAAACTATAAATCCTATCACATATAAAATATGACATAGGCCAATATTTCGTGATAGGATAGGGAAAATAAAAATAAAATAAGAGATAAAAAGCAAATTTGTTTTAAATATAAATATAAAACTATGAAGAAAACATTTAATTTTTTTGGCATTTTAAATTCAGAATTGTTTCTATTTCATAATTTAATAAAAAGTTTGTGGGTGTACATAAAAACAAATCAAAAAGGAAAAAAAACGAGAAATTGACTATGACAGGCAATCTATCACCTATTTTATGTCTATCTTCATACAATTTTTAAGTTATGTTCTCTCTATATTTATTTTATACTCTAAGGTCACTGTACGCGATTTGCTTTCTTTCAAGATTATCGTGCTTCATAACCAGATTATTGTAATCTTGTTTTGCAAACCCGATAATCGCGAGATGTAAAAAGTGTAAAAAGAGAAAGAACGTGTAAGTGAGATAGAACTATTTTTTAAACTTTTTTAACGAAACACAGTTGCAACAAAAAAATATTAATTATTCTGTATTATTTTTTATTGCTAGTAAAGTTTTATTAATTTCTTATTCTTCTATTTTATCATAATTAATTTTAAAATTAATTTTTTTGTATTATCAAAATATAAAATGTGAAATAAAGTTTACCAGCATGCAGAAATTATTAAAGAATATTTCATTGAGTGAAGTTAGGTAAAATTCTATAGTAGTGTTTGTGTTTGTCATTAAATTTTTTATATCGCGATTACAATAATTAAAGTTGAAATCGCGATCAGAGAGAATCGCGATTATGTTTGTGTCTCTCGATGGTATAATTCTGATGCCATTGTTTCAGACAGAAACGACAGAGGAATAAGTATGAGGGCTAGAAACATATAAAGCTGATTCCAATGAATAAGCTTAAGCAAATGCGGTAATAAGGATGTATAGAATCCGTTTATCCTATTAAGCAGGAGATGCGATGTTGAGGTATTAAAGTCTGGTGAATTCCAAAATTCCTCTTCTTGTTGGCTAGCAAATAAACCATTTAATAAAATCAAACATTTGCTAATTCAATAAAATATTATCAATTTACGGGTAATGAAAATAGCTGGCTCACGATCACTAACACCAAGAGGATTAAAGGCTTGGGTTGAATTTGGAAAAATATATTGATCCGGTATTAAAAAAAGAGAAAACGTTTACATGTTACAATTGTGGGGATAACTTACATACTCCAAAAGATAAGTCATCCCAGCCGGGCCTTGTAATAAACCATAATGGTATCTATAAATCTACAACGTGGTATCTTGCATACAAATCGATGAGCTTGACGATGATTTATAAAATAGTTTATATGCTTTATACTTGAATTTGCTATTGTATTTTTCACATAAATACAAGAAATCGACTAAACTCCATCTAAAACAAAATAAACAAAATTATTTTTCTTTATTTTACATAGAGCTTTTGTTTTTCCTCCTTGAATTATTGTCAATTACAGTAGTTTTGCCTTGTTACCCTAAATTTACATTGAAACACATTTATTCTTTTTTTAAGATTTTTATTTTTGAAAAAAAAAAAATGATGATTTATATTTATATAATTAATTAAAACTCTTTGTTAGTAATAAAATATAATTTTTGAATTTGTTTTATGTTAATTTAGAACTTATTTTTTATTTGTTAGTAGCTGTGTTTTTTTGTAATTCTATATAGAACAGAATTAAAATTTTCAATACGATTTGACAGCTAATTAATTCTGTAATAATTCTACAGAACTATTTAGCTGTCAAATCGTATTGAAAATTTTAATTCTGTTCTATATAGAATTACAAAAAAACACAGCTAGTATTGAATTTTTATTTAATATTTTTTTTTCAAATGAAAACTAAAATATAACAAAATAATAAATAAAAAAAATAAATCATTTTTATTTATTAAACTATTATTTTGTGTTTATTTTTTTTTTGGAAAATTATTGACTAGTAGTTAACACTTCTTGCGTTTTTTTTATATTGTTTGTTTTGTTGTATTTACTTTTTCAAAAATTAATTAAACAAAAATCTCAACAAATGATAAATATGTATGTATTGTGTATAGATGTGTGTAAATATAATTTTTTGTTTTCTTTAAAATTAGTGTATTGATAAAAAAAATTAAATTTTTGAATTAAATTCAAACGATTTGTTGTTTTAACGTCATGGAGATAAAGTGTTTTTGTGACCAACAATGACGAACTATTATTATTTAAGAATATTAGTGGATAAATATTTGATTCACACATTTTTTTTTAAATTTGAAAACAAAACAAACAGAAAATAGTGCGAAAATTAAAATATTATTGGCAAAACAACAAAAAAAAAAAACGATCATAACTAATTTCTGAGGGTTAAACAATAAATTTAAAATTATTGATTAATAAAAAAATAAATATATTTTTACATGATCAAAAATTAATTTTTTTTTTCATTTTTCAATTAATTGTGCGAATTAGATTTTCTTTTTCATGATTTTAAACATTAATTAATTAAAATAAATAACATAAAAATTTGAAATAAAAACTTAATTAATTAATTAACAAAGAAAAAAAAATATATAGATTTTATTTAAATATTAGATAATCTGATGTGATGTTATATTTATTTTTGGTTGTACTAATTTTTAAATTTTTTTTTATAATTTTTCTACGTAATTTCCTGGAAAAGTTCCAAAATAGCCCGTTCTTTGTGATGTACCAACAAACCAACCATCATCACATTTTTCCAGAACATGAACAAGATCACCTTCATTTAATTCTAATTCATCATTGTTTTGAGGACGGTATTTGTAGAGGGCACGATAACTAAAATATAAAATAAATTACGATGTAATCTTGGGTTATGGTAGATCTTTCTCTTTTTGACCTCAAACTCTAAGAGGAAAAGAGAAGAGATAGAAGCATAAATATTTCTTACGTTATAGGCTCCGAATTGGTATCAATATGTAACACCTCCGTTTTTTGTTGTGTTTTCGTTTCTCTTTTAACTGAAGCTTCGTTACCATTCGTTATTCTATGAGGCGTATTCCCATTTAAAAGTGTTCTACTAAATTCTTCTATCGTACCACCAGATGTAGGAGTAGTTGGTGATATAATTAATGAATGTGCGGCTGGAGCACCAACTGGTTTTGCGTTAATATCAGCTGCTCCAATTTCAATTAATACATCAACATATGAAACGGGGAATATTCCCTTACGATTGGCAATACGTCCTTCATACCAATTATCATCAACCCGACGTGTTAATGACACTATTTCTCCTTTATTTAATGACAATTCTAATGCTGACTGAGCATTAAAATTATATTTGGCACGTGCTTGTCCTTCTGATGGCTTTTTGTTAGCAATATTTATTGACGGTTGTTGTTGTAGTTGTTGTTGATGAGGACGTTGATGTATATCACGTGAAATAATCTAAAAACAAGGAATAAGATTACCAAATGCAAATAATTAAAACCGTAGACAATGTCTTACTTCAACGTAATTCGATGGGAAAAGTCCAAACATTGCATTGTGTTCACCCTCTAACCAATTTTTATCTATTTGGCGTCTGATGTATATTATATCCCCTTTTCTAAAGCTGAGTTCCCTGAAAATCAAATAAAAATAAAAGTTATGAAATCGTTACTAACAAAATCAATTGCACTCTACCTTGGTGTTTGTCCTTGGAAATTATACAACGCTTTCGCCACCATACTATATTGCTGTGGCATTGTTTTTGGTGAATGTGGTGATAGATCAGCTACAAACGAATCATAACGATTTAAAGATATTGGTGATTTTTGTGATGGTGTAAAATTATCTGTATGTCTTCGACTGTTAATGTCTTGTAGTTCTTGTATATATTTTCGACGTTTCTCATCTTGATATAAACGTTTCATTGCTTCAGCTTGACGATACGCTAACTCATCTTCAGGTATCATTTCCTTAAACTCTTGACGTATTGGTGTACGATAGTGAATATTGACATCACCTTCTATGTAACGGCGAGGAGATTCTAATATGGAAAAAAACAAAATATAAAAATTAATAAAACATATTTTTTGTTTTTTAATTTGGAGTTGGAGTTTCGATAAAATTAGATTTTGATTTCATTTTTACGACCAAATTGTACGCAACGTGTAATCATTGTTTCAGTTGAGTAGGTTTTTATGTTCCGTAGTAGATTTTATGTGGAGGTCGTCTATTCGTATATATTTGGGTATTTTGTTTTTATTTTTGAATAATTTTGTCAAGATCAAGATTTTTTTTATTTGTGTAATCGAGTTTTATATGGCGATGTTGCATAAATTGATTACGACAGTTGGATTGCGTGCATATTTGGAGTGTTTGATGAATTTGAATGACAGTAATCTTACTCGCTGATAAAAAAGCCACAAAACATTACCGATCGATAGCTTCTCAAGATGGACGGGTCTACGCCCCAATGGACCAAAAACTACATAGCGCCATGTTGCTATGCATCAAGTTAACATACAAATACGAGCTCGCAACAGAACACAATGCGAATGAGCACACATCCGGAAACCCCAAGTGATGTGAAAATAATGCAGCTAAATTGCAACGGTCTCTTAAACAAAATCGATGATATCAGCAACTTTATGTATAAAAACAATATTCTAGTCGCGGTTTTACAAGAAACCAAATTAAATGTTAGATCTAAGATTAGTGATAGTATCTGTGATTATAGAATTATAAGACTGGATAGAGGGAAGGACAAAGGTGGTGGCCTTGCATTTATCATACACAAAACCATTATCTACCGTACAACTACATTACCAGCAGTACCGGGAACTGATAAACACCTAGAACAACTGGGCATTACAATAAAATCCGGAAATACGGAGATAAATCTAGACAATATTTATATTCCACCAGTAAGCAGCTGTGATATAGGTTATGAACCGTCCATAGGACATTTATTTTATATCAAAGACTGTCTGATTCTCGGCGATATGAATGCTCACCACGATCTATGGCACTCACACTTGAACACTGACTCAAGAGGTGCAAATATTGCTGATCAAATTGATGGCTCCAACTTTGGAGTCCTCAATGAACCACAACCAACAAGGGTAACAAATAACTCATACTCGTCTCCAGATGTTTCACTTGCCAGCATGTCACTAATGCCAATCGCTGAATGGAGAACTGAAATTAACAACTGCATGATCTCCGTCGATGATATCCCAACCGAAAACCATAGAAAGTGCGCAACAAAATTCAACACGCAGTTTACAGAAAAGCAAAGTAAACATGAAAAAGAAACTAGGTCAGTATTAAGACATATGCGCAAACTTAACACTGAAAATTTCGAGGATATCATATTTTCCGAAGAAGATGTTGAAAATGCAATTGAGAAATCCAAACCAACTAAAGCTATTGGACCAGACGGCATCCCAGCCATCATGCTAAAACACATTGGACCCAAAGGTTTGAACTTTCTCACTACCATACTCAACACATCTCTAAATACGCTCCAGATACCAAATATCTGGAAAACGGCTAGAATAAGTCCCATTCTGAAACCTGGCAATCCTGAAGAAAAGGGAGAATCCTATCGACCGATCTCTATCCTCTCATCGGTTGCAAAATGGATAGAAGCACTGTTATTACCTCGGTTAACAGAATCTTGCAAATTGGCGTTACATCAGCATGGCTTTAGGAAAGCACACAGTACAACCACCGCGCTACATAGAATCCAAAACCAAATCAGCAGTCTAAACCAAAAACAACCCTGTGTTAGGACAATTTTAGTTGCACTTGACCTGTCAAAAGCTTTCGACACAGTGTCACATGCTGCACTACTGAACGACATATTCAACACCAATCTGCCAGGTCTAATAAAGCGCTGGTTGTGCAACTATCTAAGAGGCCGCCAAACATACGTTGAGTTCCGTAGCTCTAGATCTAAGATGAGAGTGCTCAGACAAGGAGTTCCACAAGGTGGAGTTCTCTCGCCTTCATTATTCAACCTTTACTTAAGTAGTTTACCGGCACCACCGGAAGGAATAACTATCACGTCATATGCAGACGACTGCACGGTGCTTGCAACAGGAAACAATCTGGAACAACTCACCAATGTTCTAAACACCTACCTCAACACCTTGAATGAATGGTTTAAAACCAAAAAATTGAAACTGTCCACTGAAAAGTCAACTTCCACACTTTTCACCACATGGACGAAGGAGGTAAACACAACACTCAATATCTGCATTGACAACATAATAATTCCTACTGTCAAAAATCCAAAACTGCTGGGGGTAACATTCGATCCACTACTTAAATTCACCGCGCATGCTCAACAAGTAAATACAAAACTTAAAAACAGGAATAACGCACTGAAAGCTCTAGCGGGTAGTTCGTGGGGTGAAGATAAAGACACAATAATAACGGCATATAAAGCTATAGGAAGGCCTTTCATAAATTACGCTGCTCCCATATGGACATGTTACACTTGAGCCCAGATTCCTTTTTTTATTCTACATTTCTCCCGAAAATAAACCAAGAAAATTAGACATAACATAACTTAAAGTGGTTTGAATCATCTTTAGTGCCAATGATCTCTTATATTGATTATAACAATATTCTATTTGAAGTTGCTGTTAATCTATAAACAAATTACAAAAAAAACATAAGAGATCGTCATTAACTTAATACATCGCCCTTTATAATTCCCTCCGAAACTTGAAAAACATATGTTTTCATTTAATTAAATCGAATTTAAAGAAATACAAGCGATAACAAAAGAGGGGAAATAGTAAATAAAATATGATAGCCGTCCTTGATACAACAACAAGTAAGATTAGCCCACTTTCTAGATACCGCTTGTATTTGAACAACTGGATTTCATTTTTTTCTGTTTCATATGTCTGTCATACATAATGGGATTTCTAAATTTTGAACAGAAAGAGACAACTTCTTCAAGTTCATTATTTTTGAAAAACCAGAAGTGTTTTTTTTGTTTAATTTTCAATTTTTTTTTTGAAAAAAAAAATGAGATGATGAGTTTTTGAAAAACAAGTAAGGTATCAATTCTGATTGTAGATATTGAAGCGAAAAGTCGGCATTCTTTCCGCGCTTATTATTACAAAAAAATATTTAAATATTTCAATTATTATTTAAATGAAATCAGATAGAAAAGTTCTTATATTTTTCTAAAATAAATAAAAGTAATTCATTTAAACTAAGTTGATAATGATTTATAATTGATTATCATATGTTAATTAGTTAAGTTAACGAATTTTTGTTACATGAGATTTTTTGTTAACAAGGTGAAGAAGACAATAAAGTTGATAGTGCATTTATCATTTAATTACCTATGTTTGATCTCTGAAGAGTGTAAATTTTCCATAACACATAGAAGAAATTAATCTTGTAGTTGGCCGACAAATCAAAAGTAAGAAAGATTTAGAAAGATAAATTCATAGTTCACTATCAGTTCAACGAACCGCAACATTATATTTGGTTGTGTACAACGGGATATTAAACAGTTATTGCTACTAAAACTGTTAATCGCTGGTCGCTTGCTTTTAAGTCAACAAGCATTTATGAAATTAAGCTGCTCATCTATTGTAAATTGAATCAAAGGATTGTATCCAAACAAGGATCCATTATAAATCAAATAACTACTAGTCAAGCAGATTTGCAATATATACACTACCGGATTTTTGTGGAAGTATTGGTCTTATATTAAAACAGAGCTACAAAGCAGATATGATCAGACGCCATCAACTTGAAAGGACTCTAGAAACATGAATGCTCACTGCACCATTTATTATTGTAAGTTTATTTTATCTTATGTTAAGTGATTTCTTTTGTTTAAATGCATGAATTGAAGCGCGAAATAATGTCGGAATAAAATAAAAAAGTGTCATGACGTGAGAAATGATTCGTCCGTTCCCTTCAGGAGTTCCTAATGTATATAAGTTTTGTTGTTATTTCGTTCACACATTTTTTTTGTTATCCATGTACGGGCAATATTGTTAATTATTCCAAAGCCAGCTGAAGCTAATCCCGCTATAAAATGCAAGATGTGAACAGCCCGACCGCGTGATACAGACACCCCAAATCGCTGACACTCACTGGAATAAGTTACAGATAACACAGAACGCAGTCCCTTGCGTACAGCAATCGGATGTCACTTGATGGCCCACCGAGATCACCTACACGAGGAATGTAACATATTGCCGGTCCGTGAATACAACGAAATGCTTACAAAACAATATCTTTGGTCCTGTCATAGAGAGCAGCATCCCTGCAATGACACCTTATCCATGACAACACCACCTAGAGACATAAGAAGGACTGCAAAATGCTTCCTACAAGATGTTAAAAACTATTAAGATATAAATAACATCGACGAGCTTACCTATAAGAGGGGGTTGAAAAATCTACATATCAAAATCGTTGAAGACACAATAAAGAACTATGCCCCGAATCGAGTTCTTAATAGCAAACCACCACAAGTCACTGCCGAAGAGGTAAAACAGCCACGCAGCACCAGAACCATCCTAGCGCAGTTAAGATCCGGTTGGTCACGCATCTTAAATAACTACATGAGTAGAATTGACCAGGAAATTGTTGACAAGTGTCCCATGTATGAGGGCACGCCTTATGATGCTAACCACCTTTTCAATAGTCCAGAGAAACCAACCGACCTGACGAAGGAAGATCTGTGGTACCGCCCGAGGGCAGTAGCAGAGTTCCTGAATCTGGACTTAGAGCCGGAAGAATAGCACCACAACTCGTTGCTACAACAACAACCGATCGATAGCCTTTACAACTAAATCAAAAGACTAAACATAGATATAGGTCACTAAATATAACTTCGGCATAAGTACACGCAAAACCGTTTCCTCAAATCTGCAATTCTATTTTAAGTGTAACGAAAGAGTAGGTGATATCTTCTATTCGAGATACAAACTGTTTGATTACTCAATTGACTGATACGTCAAAAGTATGGTTAATTAAATTAATTAGTGAGTGGACCATCAGGGTTGCTACTTGCTACTATAAATGTAAACCAGAAGCTTAAAACAAGTGAAGTGGCCCAATTGGGTAAATTTGCTCAATTGGCCCCTAATTGGGTAAATTTGATAGATTTATATGTTTGCAAATTGGTTTGTTTTTTATTTGTGGTGTTTATGCTCCATGTAGGAGCTGACCAGCTTCGAATATTCATCACGATTATTCATGTAAAAGCGGTTCACAATCATTCGAGCTACCGTAAGATAGCTGGCTGTCATGGTATCCATGACAGCCAACTATTTTAGGTAGTTCATTACGTCCGTGTCTCAGCGTAGTTGTGGTCTTTTTCGCGGTTGCCAACTCCATAGTGTACTTACTAACGTAATATTTATGAACTTTTCCAGACTGCCGATCGGCTAGCAGAACATGCCCAAACCAAGTAGTCTTATGATATTGTTTGTGAATGCTTTTGACTGTAAGGTAGGCTTTGCCAAATCAATGAAGAACCAACGACATTAACTGTGGGAATTATAATTAACATAATTAAAACTCTCACTTAAACCAGTGGTGAGGTAGCTGTACCGACGGATTGATGGGTTGTTGGTGATCTTTATCAAACGCTAATGGTGCAACTTAGGCCTTGGCCTCATTTTCAGTATTGGATACGGTGAACCAAGGTCCCTCTGGTAAAGCAAGCCCGCTTGTTCTAGACCGTTTTACATACCCATATCTAGATACTGTGACTCTGTAAACGCAAATGAATCATTCCTAGAGTCAAAATCTGTAAGCACACTAACATTTACTCCGTCGGCTAGTGAAAATTTTCAGTACGTCATGATCCTTAAAAATTAGAATGGAGAGGTCTCGGTACCAATATCTAACGTGGGAAAAGGGCTGTGATGATCGGACAGATTCGTATGCCTATTACACTGATCTTGCGTTACTTACTCGACAAGTTTTCGAATAGGTTATTTGAGGCGGTATGGTGGTCTAAATCCGATTAAAGAAGACGGCAAGATAACTCACCAGTCAAAAGGAGAGTCTTCGAGTGATAATTTATGAAATACGGGTCCAAACAAAACTGAATCAAATATACCAGTGTGGCTTAGAGAATTTATTTCATACGATGAAGTAGTTATAACCAGGATCAAAGCAATTTGACCCAACAACGCTTGTTTGAAAATATACTGCAACAAAGAGGAAATTGTTACGAAGCTGTTGTCCCCGTAAAAATTCATTTCTCCGTAAACCCTTCTGTTGCTGAATCAACGCGATCAATACAACTTATTGTCTTTCTATTCATATCTTTCTCAACCCTGTTTGCAATGATTTTGTTTTCATCGATTGCTGTCTCATTTTGATATGTTGTTGATTCATAATATTTTTGTTTGTTTGAAAAACAGTTCCTTGAATATACTTAAACATAGCAAGTAATGCATTTTTTTTATTTAAAATTCATGACCAATTTTGTGGTGTTTAATTAATTTATTTTGATTAGATTTTTTCAAATATTGTTTTATGTAAATAATTAGTTCCCTTCTTAATTTAGCAAAAATTTAGTAACATTTAGTTTAATTATGTGTTCGTCATTGAATAAAATAAAATAAATTAGAGAGATTTTTTAAAATGTTTTGTGTCAGTTTTCTGTCATTGATTTTAAATAAAAGAAATTAGAAAAATTTAAATTTTTCATCAGTGAATAGAAGGAAAAAAACCTAGTTGTTTGTTTTGTCATTCGGTTAGTGAAATTCGGTGAAAACGCCATGAAACCACAGCTTAGCAGTAACGGATGTTTGCTAATTATAAAGGAACTAGGTAAAGCCTGATTTTCGAGTTTGGTTGGGTTTTCCTTTTTGTTGTATCAGTGTATACGTGTTTTTTTTTGTTTAATACCAAAAATTTTGTGGGACAAATAACCGTAGAACCGGACTTCCATTAAACCTTCGGGCGTATAAGATCAATTATTCATCGTAATTTGCGTGATAAATTTTGCTACAACTCGGTAACATTAATTTTGCGTTATGGTAAAAGAGATAAATGAAAACAGAATTGTGCATGGTAATACATTAAAAAAAACAGAAAAAGAAAATTCGTTGAATATACAAATGGAATAAAAAGAAATTGAATTTTTTTTGATTGGCTGAGCGCTAACTACCGTTACGGATTATGACATTGTTTTAGATTTAACCTTTAGTTAGTATGATCGGCTGAATCAACGTGAGCATTGGGAGTTTGATTCGATGCAATCATGGGGTGAGTGAAACCTTTGTTTAATCTTTTTTAAATGTAATAATCGTAGTTATATTGGTTTGTGTGGTGATCTATGTTTCTTCGTCTGTTGGTGTCGTCAGAGTCTCTACTCTTTGTTTTCGCTTATTCAATTCGGTTTATACAGCTTATTTGCTTGTCTATTTGATTATTTGTACTGACCTGAGGGTGAAATTACTTCTCGGACACACATGGCTGAAACTCACTCGAACAAAACTAGGCAAGCAGTCCTCCGATTGTTTCCTGTTAGCGACATCACTAGCAGGCCCAGTGTTCATTACAAACTTTCTCTACGTTTGACTTCTTATTATCTGGTTCATGGACGCAAGATTTGTGTTTTTCTAGGATGCATCTGGCTAAAATCTGGATGCCAGGTCATATAGAAAATATGAGATGCCTTTGTTGATGGGTTTCGGCCGTCAATCTTGGACACTTTCGGACATATGGAGAGAAAGAATATGCTAAGGGTAAAATATCGACCTTTAAAACTTTACTTTATGTGCGGCTCTGTATTCGGCTAAGATAATCTCAGGTAATTGAACCGTAAAGATCCTAAATGAAGGAGCAGCTACGAAGAAAATGCGGATACTTTTTGTGTAGGCCTGCCTTTCGTAAGTCTCCATTGGTTTTCGCAATCGCCGGAATTGGTGACGGTACCGAGGTGTGCTTCAAATTTATTTATAAAGTTAATTAGGTGTTGGACTTTAGTCTACGAGAGTTTAGTGTTCTAATGCCTTGACATGAGCATTCCAATGGTTATGTTCCTCCTATTTAACAAACGTAATCCAACCATGGCTAGGTTCTCTCGTTGGCATAAAACTTGGGTGTAAACTAAGCCAGTGAAACATGTATTACGAAACATTACTTATCAAGCCCATCTGACTGTAAAATTTAAATTACAAAAATAACTTGGTTTTCTTTGGTTAGATCCATTAACGCAATAAAAAAGAAATTTTCTATTAAAAATTAACCTTTTTCAAAATGAAATAAAAATAATTTTAAAACTTAAAACTTTTAAAATTACTTATTTATTACTTAATCACTTGACTTTCTTTTTTTATTAAACGTTGAAGTGTACATATATATTATATACATGCTCTCGTATACGTTATTAATCATAATACTAAAAAAAATATCAAGCATGATGGTAAAATTCATTCATATTCATATTCAAGATAACGAAAGTTTTATTTTTAAATGACATTTAAAAGTGGTTTTCATAATTTTGCTTCGTTGATCGTTTTAGCTTGTAGATGAAATTCTCACGCAAGTGCATATTATGGAATTGCGAATAAATATAAATAATAATTTCCGTAAGTTTTATAACTAATGAAATGAACAATAAATCATAAACTGTTTAAACTACCAACATTCCGATACTATATAAATTTACAAATTAATTAGTTCCTCTTAAGTTTGGATTATCTCAAAACCAATAATCACATTAACGTAATCTGAACATAAATTTTTTTAAATAATTTCACACTATAAACTAGTAAATCAGGAAATCTATTTCAAAACTATGTAATCATTGTCTAACAATGGAATGTTGTTTTTAAAATTCTTCCTCCACGACACGTCTTTTGTTGTTATTTTTTTTGTTAGTATAAACAAAGATAATTATTTTAATCTGTTATGGTATTAATATTTGATTTTTTACTTGAACGATTATGTTATGACTATCAGAACTGTTATCGGATTAATCTACATGTTATCTAATGAGGTTATAAAACTTTAAAATTATTTGTCAATTTTAGATTTCACGATGAACACTTGAATCTGTTGTTTTCTAAGATATTGTATAAATATCTTTATATATATGTATGATATATATATATATATATATATATATATATATATATATATATATATATATATATATATATATATATATATATATATATATATATATATATATATATATATATAAATATATATATATATATATATATATATATATATATATATATATATATATATATATATATATATATATATATATATATATATATATATATATATATATATATATATATATATATATATATATATATATATATATATATATATATATATATATATATATATATAAATATATATCTGTAGGTGGGAGGCAAACTACACCAAGTCCAATTTTTTCAAAATACGTTTTTTTATACTGTTAGAATCGGGATTTTGTTCTCTACCGAGAGGTTAATAGTACTGAGTCCTAACTAGTGTAGTTTTTGAGATACAACAATTTTAAATAGTCCAAGTCCATAGTAAATAGTCCATTTTCAAACAGTTTTTTGGCTTTCCTGTAAAATTTTAAAAATGTGACTTGGTGTAGTTTACCTCCCACCTACAGATATATATATATATATATATATATATATATATATATATATATATATATATATATATATATATATATATATATATATATATATATATATATATATATATATATATTTAAATATATCGAATATATTATATTAATGCATATATACGGATTCACGCATGGGATTTGGTATGTGAAAAAGTGTACATAGGACAAGACCCAACAAACTCTAAGGAACTGACTTACTGAACACAGGAGTGACTATAAACTCAGACACATTAATCCCAATAAAACGGCAATCAACCAACATACTCATCGGCAGTCAAACAGACGATGAAATTCATGAGTTTGGATTCACTCGTGTAAAAATCATAGACCGGGAGAAAAACAGATTTAAGAGAGAATTAAAAGAAGCTGGTCACATCTGGATGAACCAAATAACTACGGTAAACACAAGAACTAACCTCAAGAATTTAAACGTATCCTACAGAAACCTATAATTACCACATTTAAGAAAGTTTGTAAATAAATCCCAATACTTACTAGTAACCAATCCGTATTTGGTGTTTTTATGCAAACCATACTTCATTTTTCTAATATTGTTTAAAAGATGAGACAAAAAATTAAAAAGAGGTGTATTATTTATTTTGGGATAAATTTGTTCGTACCATTTGTTTGTTGTGACATTTGTTTACATAGGCGTCGTTATTTTTATTATAATTATTTCTAAATATAAAAATTTTGTTATACTACATACAAAATCATTAATATTTTTACTAGTTTTTGGTTTTCTTTTATAATTGGTTGAATTTCAATAGTAATTTATTAATTTTATTCGTTTTTTTTGTCCATTTCTATGGGACCACAACAATTTTTTATAATATATTAATCTGAGGCACTGAATATTCGCATATGCGCATATGAATATGCGCACAACAACCAAATTTCGTATTCGCTGGTAAAAAAATTCCACTATAAAATTATAAAACAACACACACAAGGTTGATAACCTAAGCAGGATCACAATCGTTATCTGATAACGGTTACGTTTTACAAATTGACCAGTAATACTGACGTTAAAGCGGCGAGGTTTTTTAAAACTAAATTTGTGTTATTTATTCGTTAATATTTATTTAATAATTTATCAGTAATTTAATTAAAATTTATGTAAGTTTGGTTGTAAAAATTGTTATAGGCATTTGAAGATGACATGTGCCGAAATATCGACAATATAAAAATAAAATCAAAGAAAGAAAACAGATCCATAATAATAAATTATAAGTAATTATTTGGACCAAAAGCTCGTGTGCCGCGTCGCAAAAGTATGAGCTACTCTGTTTTTGAGACCCAATTTGTTACGTTTGCGACATTTTTAGTTTAACCAAGGTGATATCTTAGGGGTGCTGACGGATAAACTCTATTAAGTCAAAGGTAGTAGCCTCAATTTTACTTATCAAGCCATGCTCAAAAATTCCATCCTTCATATAACTGAACAAGTGGGATTTAATCATTGAGGAAAATGTTATAAGCGCGTCACATCAACAAGAAATATGCAACTAGCTGGTTTATTGGAAACCCAGTTTTAAATATGTTTCTGCAAATTTTTAAAACAAATTTGCTTTTTATCTCGTGTTTTATTTTTATTTTCTCTTTCTATCTGTTATATTTCATATGTGATAGGATTTATTTGTTTCTTCAAAATGCCGATGAAATTGAAATTTTGACGTTTCTCGCTAATATCATTTTATGTTTTGCTTTATTTTCTTCAACAAAAATTAACTTACGAAAAAATTGTTATTGAAAAACAAATATTATCTGATTTTCAACACAATCTGTCAAAATCTACGAGTCGATTTGCAGCTTCAATTTCAATTTCATCGAGAAATGGGCCACGGTAATTTTTTAGTTATTCCTCCCTTAAAAAAATATAAAAAAAAAATTTGCGTCCATCAATACCTTAGAACGCAAGTTGTTGTGGGCCGTTGCTCTTAAAAATATTTATGTGTTGTTGTGACACATATTGTAGTTCCTACTAAGCAATACATTTTATTAAAAAAAAATCAATCCAAAATATTTGTCAATGCATTTAATTCTGACAATTCATCTCTATCCAACCAATTAAAAATTTCTACCTTATTTATCTTCGAGTGTTAGCTACCAGGCGAAACCGCATACGGTGGACAGCGATTAACACTGTACGATCCGTTGACTATTAAAGCAACCCCTTAATAATCAATAACTCCAAACCAAGCATTCTTCTATTCGTCTCCGCCTGAACCCAATTCCCTTTCCGCTATTCGCTCGATAATCGTGTTTCTTTCTTCTTCGAGTTTCTTAGTTTAAAGTGACTGGAGTACTAATCGTCAGTAGCTTGGGTCACCCGGTGGATTCAAAACCACCGGAAAAGAATTTCTCAAATACTAAACCGAAAATTCTTTGTTTGAGCATAAAAATGCAATTCAATTCCTACCGAGTACGCTCATAGAAGCAACAAACTTCACTCAATTCGGCCAACACACTTATGGAGAGTGAAGCTGTGAAGTCTTCATCGATCTCAAAGAACCTTGCATCTACTAAGAGGGGATAGAGGGAAAATTGCGTTGACAACCCCATTGCCACTCAATCCATAATTTGAACTCTATTCCAGCATCCAACTGTAGAGATAATAGGATGGCACCAGTGGCTCTAACCTTGTACCATCCTGAGGGCATCCTTGATATTATACGTCTAAGCAATTAAAGTCTGCATTCTTCTAATTGGAAGATTGGAAGAGCCAAAGATATCGTACGGGGCTCGCGACAAGTTGTCGTTGTTTTTAACAACGAGTCGATTGATCAGCTGGCCATCTCTAATCTACTATGGCTGCCAGATCATACAACTAAACATCTATGGTAAGGGCGCAAACCAAACCTCTTTCACGGCAGCAGATGAGCCTTCTGAGGAAGCTGACTCAGAAATAAAGGAGACGTGTGCGCTGCAGTAAAGTGTTCTCTTGGCAGTCACGCATTCGAAGACTCTATGAGATACTTTCACATGGCTAACCTGGGGATGTCTTCCTAATCAGGGGTATAGCCATACTGGGTGGAGCAGACAATTCATGTGTTGTAATGACGTTCAAAATTCTTCAAATTAACATTTACCATTCCAAAACCGCTTCGGCGGCACTTGTAAGAACTCTATATCCGGGCTCAGAGCACTCAATTATGAACTCCTCTATGTAAGGAACAACTTTAGCTAATATTTTGGCTAAAAATAAATGGAATATCTTCTTATTACCCAAATATAGTGACAACGATATTGTCACCATCAGCCTTAAGATCAACGAAAACTCAATTTGTCCTCGCATATGGCGTATGATTGCCAAAGGCCACTCCCCTCGAGGCTTAAAACTATTGTTATAACAAAAGCTCAGAAAATTGACAAGGGATTGGTAATATGCCTTTATTTCAACGCTCAACTCTCAACATTAGTCACTAGAAATAGATTGGAGTTCCTAGACGTGACTTTTGTCTCTGAAAAAATATACCATATGGTAAACGAGCATAGAGGTATGGGACGAACACTCTTTTACAGGTCACCGTTACCTTCAACTATTTATAGTTATATCTCCCCTCACTCAGTAGATTGGTAGAGTATCTAACGGCTTTATTTAATAAGTTTCTTAAAATTTCTTGTCCGCTATACAAACCTCAGTGGTGGAGCCTAGAGCTAAATTCACTACGAAATAACTCAAGGAAACTCTTTAACATAGGCGAAAGCTTAAAGGAGCAGCAAGTTTGGACGATTCATAAAAATGGTCTCAGAGACTATAAAAAGAATTACGAATGGGCAAGAGAAATTCCTGTTGACTCTTTTGTGAAAACATTGAGGAATCCACGAAAGTTTTACGGCTCAGATAAATGTTTGCCACCAACTCAACAATAAGAGGCTTTCTGGTTAAATCGGATTATACCTGGATTACTTCTAGTATGGAAACTAATAAAATATTACTGGATACACTTCTTCAGGCTGCGACTTAACTTCAGCGTTCGGGTCGTGTCAGGCCTTCGTCAGTTTGAATGCCCGATGGTTCTAAATACAGACCAATAGCTATCGTGAGTCATATTATATTGATAGCTCTCCTCACATTTATTTTTTTTTTAATAAAAAGTGTTGTGTAGAAGGAATTACAAAATGTGTCACAACAACAGACCTAGGGGACCATGCGTCTTGAGGTGTTGGTGGACGCTTTTTTTAAGTTTTTGTGGATTGAATTGAAGGCACTCGAGACTATTGATTCGGACAAAGCATTCTATTTGTGAACGATGTACGCATAAAAATCCCTTTGCATTTTGTTACTATGACAGTGAGTATTCTCGACAGTTTGACTGGTTGCACGATTGACGAGTTAAACGGGGAAAATAATATGTCTGAGGATTGATCTGATCTATTGATCTTATTTAATCCGAGCACTGCTGGTGACGATATTTATAAAAAAACAACGAGATCAGCAACAGTGCGACGATGTTGTAGGGAATCAATATTTAATGTTAAATTTCGATCACCAACAATTCGTATAGCACGCTTTTGAACAGAGTCCAAAAGAGCTAGGATGGTAACAGCAGCAGCGCCCCAAACTTGACAACAATACTCCATGCAGGGACGAATATAGGACTTATAAATGTGGAGTAATTGATACGAAGTAAAATAATTTTACATCTATTGAGAAGGCCGAGTTTTCTTGATGCACTCTTTACCATGGAGCAGAAGTTAGTGTCCTAATTATTTTTAAATCTATCTCCAATGACATCATTAGAATCCATTATTAACTTTACAATCCAGTGATTAAAAATAGAAGACCTTTACGTCTCTATGCTTTTCACATTAATTATTTATTTTAATTCTTAAAAAAATTGACATCACTTGCTTACCGTATTTATTCGAATATAACCAAAACAATAATTAACATAATAACGTCAAATCGTTGTCAGAATTAATTCTTAGCAAAATTTGATTTGTTTTTTATTGTATCTTGTACAAACAACATTTTATTTAAGTCAAAATCTTAAATTTATTTATTTAATTTGAAATTCTAATTTTGTATTTGTTTACCAATGGCCATGAAAGAAGGTTATTAAAAAAAATCAGACAAGAACACAAAATTAATGATATTAGATCTGCATGGATTTGTTTTAAGATATTTATTTACATTTTAGAACGTAACCTCTCCAATAAATATTATCATTGACAATAAAGTTTGAATTTCGATTAATCGAGTGAGAGAATCAATATATTATACAAATAAAAATACACCAACCATCAAAATCATCAGGCAGTGTATTCATGTACAAAATAATTTAAATTCCTTGTTTTATTTACATACATCAAATCACGATTACTTTGCACAATTAATCAAATTAAAATTAGTTCTTAATGATGGATTTAACAACATTATACAAAACTACAATAAAAAATTACTACTTGTGTTGAAGGTTATACGTTACAAACGAAATTGTGGGTTAAAAATTGAATAAATTATTTTCAATTACAAATTGTGGTGTGGTGTTGACTGTTGACTAGAACTAGATAAAAAAACGAGACAAAATAATTCTAGGTTTGCCAGATCAAATTGAGATTTTGTTGTTGTTTTATACTCCAAAACCACAATAATAGAAAAGTCATTTTTTTAAAATCCCGTAACCATTATATGGTTGAAAATTAAAGAACGATATCTTATTTACTGTTTTACATTTACTTGTAATTCAAACCAATTATTCATTGAATAAGATCAACTTGGCCTATTTCTTGAGTTAATTTAATTTTTTTTTATTTCAATTTGATCGTCGTTTATTCATTCTTAAGATAGTTAATGTTAAGACAAAATAAAACAAGAAACAAAAAAATATACATCAAAAAGCTAAGATTAATTTTTTGTTGATTTTTATTGATCATCAAGGTCATTTAATTTTAATTTATTATTCATGACGTAAATTTAAATTTACAGTGTTGAATTGAAAATATAAATAAAACTAGTTTACAAGAAAAATCTCCCTAAATAAACCCCAACTTTTCTTATGGATTTTGGCCTGCTGAACACGAATTTCATATTCATTTGTTTTAGGTTAGCTCTTGTTTTTGAGATATTCACCAAAAACCAATTCTTAGTAGAAAATCTTTTAGCCAAATTTTGAATTTTGACTTTTTTGGGGAAACCTGAATAACTTGTGCAAACTGCACCAATATTCGTGTTTTTAGGGTTCCGTTTTTTATACGGAACACTATTGGTGAGAGTAAAACGTGTTTTTCACATTATATCGATTATCTCGTAAACTATAAATGCTATGGACTTGAAATTTGGCATGCGTATAAAACTAACCTGTCCACATGAAATAACGGATACAAATAAAACTAAAGTGGTTTTCGTCTGGTTTACAGGGCTGAGATGTGAGACCTTTGAGAAAATACATTTTTTTATAGATTCAAGTAGGGTATCATATGAAAGGGCTTTATTTCAGTATTCCATAAAAATTTATTTTGGAATTTTACACTTCACCCCTTTTTGTATAATTTTGAATAATGACGTTTTTATCGCGTTTTCTTGCCTCGATTAGCTCCGAACCTATCTGATCGAAAATTTTCAAATGTACTTGGAATGATAGAAAAATTAGTACGTTTTTAATAAACAATATAAAAAAGTGTCATATTTCCATACTTAGATTTATTAAGGGGGTGGAAATGAGGAGGGGTAAAAACACTATTTAAAATGTGGTCAAGTGGGGTGTCTTTTGAAAGAGCACTTAATTTAAAAAACAAAGCAATTTTTTTTAGAATTTTGCAATGCCCAGGTTTTGAGTTATAGTAAAAAAAGTGCGAATTTAGACCGTTCCCCCCCCCTACGTTTCGACACTGATTGACAGAAAAATTTGTAAAAATTCACAGAGTTAGGAAATTGGCAAAATTTTGTAGAAAAACTATAGCGAAGTCTCCAATAATTATATTTCTGTGTGTTTAGGGGACCGGGGTAGAGGGGGTAAAAAAAAACTTTTTTTGACCCAAGCGAGTGGGGTATCATTTGATAGAGCACCTAATTTGGAATTCGCTGCAATTTTTTTTAGAATTTTGCGGTGGCCAGTTTTTGAGTTATTGTCGAAAAAGTGCAAAGTCCAGACCGTTCCCCCCCCCTACGTTTCGACACTGATTGACAGAAAAATTTGTAAAAATTGCCAGTGTTAGGAAATTGGCTAAATTTTGTAAGAAAACTATAGCGAAGTCTCCAATAATTATATTTCTGTGTGTTTAGGGGACCGGGGTAGAGGGGGTAAAAAAAAACTTTTTTTGACCCAAGCGAGTGGGGTGTCATTTGATAGAGCACTTAATTTGAAGTTCGCTGCAATTTTTTTTAGAATTTTGCGGTGGCCAGTTTTTGAGTTATTGTCGAAAAAGTGCAAAGTCCAGACCGTTCCCCCCCCATGTGTTTCGACACTGATTGACAGAAAAATTTGTAAAAATTCACAGAGTTAGGAAATTGGCTAAATTTTGTAAGAAAACTATAGCGAAGTCTCCAATAATTATATTTCTGTGTGTTTAGAGGACCGGGGTAGAGGGGGTAAAAAAAAACTTTTTTTGACCCAAGCGAGTGGGGTGTCATTTGATAGAGCACCTAATTTGGAATTCGCTGCAATTTTTTTTAGAATTTTGCGGTGGCCAGTTTTTGAGTTATTGTCGAAAAAGTGCAAAGTCCAGACCGTTCCCCCCCCCTACGTTTCGACACTGATTGACAGAAAAATTTGTAAAAATTGCCAGAGTTAGGAAATTGGCTAAATTTTGTAAGAAAACTATAGCGAAGTCTCCAATAATTATATTTCTGTGTATTTAGGGGACCGGGGTAGAGGGGGTAAAAAAAAACTTTTTTTTACCCAAGCGAGTGGGGTGTCATTTGAAAGAACACCTAATTTGGAATTCGTTGCAGTTTTTTTTAGAATTTTGCGGTGCCCAATTTTTGAGATATTGTCGAAAAAGTGCAAAGTCCAGACCGTTCCCCCCCATGCGTTTCGACACTGATTGACAGAAAAATTTGTAAAAATTCACAGAGTTAGGAAATTTGCTAAATTTTGTACGAAAACTATAGCGAAGTCTCCAATAATTATATTTCTGTGTGTTTAGAGGACCGGGGTAGAGGGGGTAAAAAAAAACTTTTTTTTACCCAAGCGAGTGGGGTGTCATTTGAAAGAGCATCTAATATGAAATTCGTTGCAATTTTTTTTAGAATTTTGCGGTGTCCAGTTTTTGAGATATTATCGAAAAAGTGCAAAGTCCTGACCGTTCCCCCCCCATGCGTTTCGACACTGATTGACAGAAAAATTTGTAAAAATTCACAGAGTTAGGAAGTTTGCTAAATTTTGTACGAAAACTATAGCGAAGTCTCCAATAATTATATTTCTGTGTGTTTAGAGGACCGGGGTAGAGGGGGTAAAAAAAAACTTTTTTTTACCCAAGCGAGTGGGGTGTCATTTGAAAGAGCACCTAATTTGAAATTCGTTGCAGTTTTTTTTAGAATTTTGCGACGCCCAGTTTTTGAGTTATTGTGAAAAAAGTGCAAATTCACACCGTTCCCCCCCATACGTTTCGACACTGGTAGACAGAAAAATTTGTACAAATTCACAGAGTTAGGTAATTTGGCAAATTTTGTCCAAAAACTATAGCGAAGTCTCCAATAATTATATTTCTGTGTGTTTAGAAGACCGGGGTAGAGGTGGTAAAAAAAAACTTTTTTTTACCCAAGCGAGTGGGGTGTCATTTGAAAGAACATCTAATTTAAAATTCGTTGCAATTTTTTTTAGAATTTTGCGTTGCCCAGTTTTTGAGTTACTGTTGAAAAAGTGCAAAATTCAGACCGTCCCCCCTCCATACGTTTCGACACTAAATGACAGAAAAAATTGGAAAATTTCACAGAGTTAGGAAATTTGGTAAGTTTTGTATGAAAACTACAGCACAGTTTTTGAGTTATGGATAAGAAAGGGCTAAATTCAGATCGTGCCGCCGCCTACCTTTCGACGATGACTGACTGAAAAATTTGAAAATATTTACAGAGACAGGAATATTGGTAAATTTTGAATGAAAATCATATCGAAGACTCAAATAATTATATTTCTGTGTGTTTATGGGATGGGTGTGGGGAGGGAAAAAAACCATTTTTGACCCAAATGAGTCATATGAAAGAGCACTTAATTTAAGAAATGTTACAATTTTTTTAGAATTTTGCAATGCAGAGTTTTTGTGTTATTAAAAAAAAATATTTTTTGTATGTAGCCTTTCCACACCCCTAAATTTCAACACTCGATTGACCGAAAAAATAATCAAATTTAATCCATTTACAAGCTGGTGTAATTGAATCTTTTTTAAGTTACCAAAAACATCTATGGATAATATTTAACCTGAATTAACATTTTTTTTGCCATTTTTGATCAATGTAGATTTGATTGTAATTTACTATTGACATTTACAATTTAACATTTATTTTGTTATGTGAAAATATCTGGTCTGAAAATATAAGGACATTACAACACAACTTTTTGTCAATAATTTTTGATATTGTGTTCTTTTACATTCACGGAACCCTTGACGAGCGAATTTTATTCGCACTTGTCTGACTTTTTTTAGCTTTAAAGACAGCGAATTGAATTTACTATGGGCTCCAAGAAATTAAAAAAAATTACAATCATAGTTTGTTCACGGTGGTCCCCAGAAAAAGTTTAGCGATTTTCTTTATATTTATTACCAGTTACAATTTTATTTTACTCGAGCGCATTTTTCACTCCTCAACTTTAAACTTTTTTCTACGATAGCATATAAATATTATAAAAATTCTATTTTTACGGAGCCTGTGAAAATGTTTTTCCACTAGTGTAAAATCATTTTCGCTAAATAACACATGGTATTTTCTTGTAATTTTATAAAGTTTTTCAACTTAAATCAACATAATTAAAATCAAAGCAACTATGAAAAAATAGAATATGAATTTTGAATGTTGTCGTTTTCTACATAATTTAATAATTTACAACAAGGGCGGATTGTATGAACAATTGAACAACGATGGATAGAAAAAAATCCGAGAATAAAGTTATATGTTCATCTGAGAATTTTATTTTTCGTCGATTCTTTGAACCCGGATAGAATTTTTTGTATTTTTGTTTTTATTGAATTTTTATAGCAGTATTTTTATAAGTGGCAATATTTTTTCTTTTACTTTTCTATTGAACAAATTTAATCATAAATAAAAAAAATTATTTGAAAACTTAAATTAGTTATATTAAAATTATATTAAAAATATTATTTATTTTACTATTAATTTGTATCAAAAAACAAATTTTAGAAACGCACAAATTTAAATTCAAAAATAATCCCAAATTCAAAACAAAGTTATCCCGCTATGCGCATTGCGAATGTCAAGAAAAAAAAACAAATTGTTCTATCCACTGTTTTATACAAGAAAAAGAGGGAATAAAACAGTTGATAGAACAAAATCCTCGGATACATTTTTTGTTCTATCGTGATTCATGCAATACAAACGACGTTATATCCGAGGATATATCTTCTATTCGCGTTTATACCGAACAGATTTGGACAAAATCTAGCCGACACATTTTTGATTTGGCTGAAATATTTTTATGGGTTTTATATCGAAAAAAAGATATACGTGTTCGAGGATTTTTTTTTTATTTTTTTTTTTTTGGAAAACATAGCCGTTCTAAATTTTGAGAATTTTGTGATTTTTGGCTTGACGAGTTATTTTAAAATATTCATAACTTCTGTTCTATTAAAGATAGAAACTTCTAGTTTATTTTATTTTAAAGTTAAAAGATGCTAGTTTAAAAACAATAATATTAATAAAAGTTATTAACAAATTCCTATTGTTAAATAAATTTTTATTTTTAATATGATGGAAAGCATCAAATTTGAAGCAAAAATTAAATGTATGAGTATTTGAAAAAAAAAATTATCCTTCCGGCAACTAAAAATATAGGTTTGTTTTTATTTTTTAAGAACCAGAATTGTGTGCGCCTGATGCGTTGTACGTTGATTGTATTTTATAATTAATAACACCAGCAACTTTATTTTTCTTCTTGTAAGTAATTTAGTTTTGTACAAATCAATATATCAACTTAAATTTTTATGAACATTTTTATGGTTGTTATTTACAAGCGCATGAATTTTTCAATTCATATTAACTTCATTAAATATCAATGTCGCAAAAGCTCGACAGTGGGTAAAGGAATGAAGTTTATTTTATTTTACTGCCAACGAAAAATGGTAACGAAGGCCGTTGAACCCAAAATTGATTTTTAATATTTAGAGTTACATCGATCAATGTTTAGAGTTTATACGGATTGTGTCACGAGCAAATGATCGTTTATGTTTTGTAGAGATTAATTATTTAGATTTAAATATATTAACCTCTTGCAAGTTTGAGGAAGAATAAAATTCATTAAACACGAACCCAATATAACGTGTTATCCTTTCGAGAGAGTATAAATGTTACTTGCATTAATTGAAATTAAATTATTTTAAAATCAATGGTAAAACAAGTAAAACGAATAGAAATAAACAGTGAATTTAATTTTTTTTTTGTACCATTTTGAAAATGAAATTACGTACAATAAAAGACATCAAATTTCCGCAGCATTCACGCAACAGAATAAAATTAACAGCTGTGTATTTTATTTTATTAAATCTGTATTTTTATTATCAGGCACAGACAGACCAAAAAAGTCCATGAACTGATTAAAACATGGTATTCAGTATTTCAGTTTAGAAACTGAATGATAATATGCATATCTACAAAAGAAATCCATGTTTCAATAAATTGTTTGCCTGACGGAGTCAGATAATATAAACATACCCTAAAACTAATAACGCACAATTATGGTTCTAAAAAACAAAAATAAACCAATATTTATAGTTTCCGGAAGGATAAAACTATTTATTTGATTTTATTGAACTCAGAAATAAACTGTTTGATTGCCTTTTATAAATAATTAAATTGTATTTAAAAAAACATTTTCGCTCTGATTATATAAAAAACAATGAATTTAAACTAATGCGCATGTCCTTTTCTCGAATATTGATAAAGGCAAAGGCTACTATGATTAAATTGACTTAAATTTCCATTGTAAAAACAATTATTATTTTTTGGTTTCTCAATACTAATTAGTAGTTGAACTTTGATGTCTTTCATTACAGGTCATTTTATTTTCAAAATACCAAACAATTAAATAGATATCCAATTGGATAAAATTTATTTAAGTTTTTGAAATTAATGGTACAAAAAAAGTAAAATAAAATTCATTATTTTTTTTCGTTTTGCTTTTTTATCTGTGAATTTTAAAATAATTCAATTTAAATTAATACATGTTACTCTGTCGGAAGGATAAAACGTTGTATTGGCTTCGTGTGAAAGAATTAATTTTATTCTCTCGCAGTTTTGCAATGCTCGCTCGCATTGTAAACTTTTGCTCGAAAAATAAAATATAGCTTTAAGCACTTACACAATAAATTACTGTTATTTTGAATTAGGTGTAAGAACGATATTTCTTATTTTTACTATTGCATTTGGGAATGTTATATTTTTTTATCTTATTCCAAATAACGGAGTAAATTTGTGATATAAAAAGCGTTTCAAAACTCTGTTTATTGCACATTAAAATTCGTTCTTTTCTTTTTTTGGAAACACTAGCCTAAACCATATTTGCTGGTGGATAGCTTGAGTGATCTTTGCGAGTGAAAGACCGAGCTAACTTTGAATGGATATATCCTAAAAAGCCAACTGGCGGATAATCTGATCTAGTCGACTACGTTGGTCGATAGCTTAAATGGCAGATAGCCTGAGCCAGTTTTGCTGGTGGATAGACTGCTTCACTGGTGTATAATTTGAGCGAATCAGGTTTACCTGCAGATCGCTGGTTGAACGTCCGAACCAGCAAGCTTTGCTTCTCTGTCCGCAAGCCTGAGCCAATGAGCTCAGTATGGATAACTTAAGCTAGCCAGCTATGCTTGTGAATAACCTGAGGCAGACAGCTTTACAGAGTGCTAGCCTGAGCCAGTCATTAGTAAATAGCTTTTAATTAGCATTGCTGGTGAATAGGCTAACCAAGGATTGTGGAAAGTCTGATCAAGCCAGTTTAAGTGAAAAATTAACAAACAATTTCAGCTAGCCTGCTGTCAGTTTCGCGGGGTGATAGCTTCGACGAGCTTAACTGGGAGACTGTTTTTTCATGAGTTTTGCTTACAAGACACGACAAAACTAAATTAATTATTTTTACTTTGCAGTCAATACTGTGCATTTGTATTAACCAATTCCAAAATTAATTTTGGGAATGGGACCTTTTAAAGTAAAGGGTTGCTGAACCATTCTCCTTTGTATTAACTTTTAAGTTTTCACTTTAGCTCAAAACATCAATCAAACATAAAATTTATTCCACAGAGATAATTATTCAATGCAATTCAGGGGTTCCAGAACCTAAATATTGTTAAACCAAAAAGTTGGAAGGTTAAAAATGGCTGGTTTGATAAATTTCACATCCTTAATCCGAAACTATCTAGCGTTAAGCATTTATTTACATTTTTGATTTATGTTAATAAATAATCGAGTGAAATCCAACTGTGGTTAACTAACCCAATCTATCGATACACAACCAATTATTATGTTCACATACTTTCTCTCAGAAAAACTAAGACGACAAACAAAAGTTAATTTTAATTAAAAAAAATAAATATGTAATTATAAGAAATAAAAATTAGAAAGAACTGAAAATCAATATATACATATATACCCATTTATTGATCGACAAGTTGATATACGAGTAGTCACATTCAATTATTTTTAATAAATATTTGTACGAACACAAATGAATTAAATTTAATGTAAACAAAAACTATCACAAACTGTCACTTTTTTTTTAATTATTCGAACGATCGCGATCCTCGTTTTTTTATTAATATCAACTTTATTTATTTTTTTAATTTTTCATTAATAAAATCGTAAGCCGCGTTTATTGTATGTATATGTACGTTTCGCGAGTTAATCTTGACTATTGAAAAATTATAGTAAGAAAATAAGATTTGTTTTTAATTTGAGAATGGAAAAATTTAAGATGTTTTGGAGTGAGTAGAGGAGGGGGAAAGAGTCGTTATTATTAGTATTGTTGAAGAAGAGAAACTTTGTTTTTATTAATAAATTAAATTGTTTGGCCCATGGCAATAATTTGTGAATTGATAATAAGTAAAAGGTGTGACTAAATATATATTTATATGTAGATAAATTTAATGGTTACGGATAATTTTTTTTAGTTTTTGATCAGTTAATTATTATTGATTGGGTTGACGGTTATTAACATAATTGGGCTAATCGTTTTCCTATTGTTTTTATAGAACGTCGGTTGATCAAGACACTTGTTAATGGGTTTAGGCTAATCATTATTTTGACACTTCTTTCCGGTATTAGAATTTGATAGAAAATTAACAGATATAGTTTTCGATCAGTATCTCTCCATACAACGTGCTTCTAAAAAATTTCATTTTATCAATCCAACAATACAATAAATTTAGTTTTTACAATAAACAAACATTTCAAACCTTAATATTTAAATTCATAACATGTCGTAAACTTTCCCAAGATTTTTTTTTTCAAATTTAAATTTTTCTTATGTAAGAAATTTTCGAGAAATTCTAAATTATTTATATATGATAATCCACTGATGAAATGAATCATTTAAATTTAGAAAAAAAAATACATAAAAAAACTAAAAATATCTGAACAATCTTTGTTTTTGTCTAATAAACAAGAAGAGAAAAATCAGAATCAATAAAACTGTTGTATTCATTTTCTTTAAAGTAATAATGCAGAGTATGGAAATGAAGTTTTTCTTTTATTTAAGAATATAAATGTTTTAAAATTAAATTTTAATTTATTAGTTGATATAGTGATGCTTTGACAGAAACTACCGAACAGCAATAATATCTTGTCAGCAAAATTAATAATGAAGATTGCATACGCTGATGATATTGTAAATAGCGGTCAGTGAGGTATTGAGCTTTCTAATCCCTTGGTTGATTTACAAATAAACTATCGAAAAACCGAATATACGACCGCTTTAAAATAAAGTTATAAAATAGCATACTACAGCAACATACATCAAAACTATAACTACTGAAGGTTATCGATCTTCTACATCTCTTTTTACGCTTGTAAACATCTCCAAATTCACTGTATGTAAGAAATGTAAGCCCTTAAACAATTTCGGCGTTAAATTGTACGTCGTTTTTTTTTTAAAGTAGTTTTGCTGAAAGAAAATTTGAACCAAACAACTGTTCAGTCGGCAAACAACTTAGCATATACAGACCAACAGTTTTAAAAGTAACAACTCTTACCAGCATCGCTGGTGATAATTTAGGCCAGCTACTGCCACTGGTAAGTATTTTGAACCAGTTAGTGTTTACTCAGATTCTTTGGAAGAAATAGTGTTACAGGGGGATAGTAAAGCAAGCCATCTTCGATGATGCATATCTTGAGCAACACAGCTTCGTTGAGGGATAATTTGAACAAGCAAGCTTTGGCTTGTGTATAGCATGCGCCAACCGGTTTAGTTGGTGGATAACCCGAGACACCTTCGCTGGTGGATAGCCTGAACACGTAGCTTCGCTGATGGATAGTCTAAGCCACCCAGCTTCGCTGGTGGCTAGCGTGAGCTAGCCAGTTTCGTTGGTGGATAGCCTGAGCCGGACCGCTTCGCTGGTGGATAGCCTGAGGAAGCCTGCTTTGCTGGTGGATAGCCTGAGGAAGCCAGCTTCGCTGGTGAATAACCTGAGGAAGCCAGCTTCGCTAGTCTGAGTCAGCCAGCTTCACTGGTGGATAGTTGGATAGCTGACCAGCCAGTTGGGTTGGTGGATAGTTTGAGCCAGCCAGCCTCGCTGATGGATAGCTTGAGCTAATTTCACTGGTAGATAGTCTATGAAAACCAGCTTCGCTGGTGGATAGTTTAAGAAAACCAGCCTCGTTGGTGGATAGCTAGGTTCGCTGTTGAAAAGCCTGAGCCAGCCAGTTTCGCTGGTGCATAGCCTGAGCTAACCAGCTTCGCTGGTGGATAACCTGAGCCAGCCAGATTCGCTGATGGATAGCCTGACCCAGCCAGATTCGCTTGTGGATAGCCTGAGCCAGATTCGCTGAGGGATAGCCTGAGCCAGCTTTGCTGATGGGTAGCTTGAACTTACCAGTTTCACCGGTGAATAGTCTGCGCCAGCCAGATTCGGAGAAGCTAGCCTGGTCCTGATTCACTGGTGAATAGCCTGGAATAACCTGAGCCCGTTAGTTTCGCGTATAAATAGCTATGTAGTCAGCCAGCGTCACTGGTGAATAATCTGAGTAAGACAGGACTTAAGCCAGCCAGATTCTCTGGTTGGTAGTCTGAGTCAGTCAGTTTCGATGGTGAATAGTCGTGCGAACTAGATTCTCTGGGAGACTAGCTGGAAGGTGGCCTGAGATTCACTAGCAGATAGCCCGAGTCAGTTTACTTCGCTAATAGATAGCTTAAGTTGGTGAGCTACGCTGGTAAGAAAGTCTGAGCCATACAGCTTTGCTGGTAAATATAAGAAGCCAGCCAGCTTTACTAGTAGATGGCCTGAGCCAGTTAGATTTAATAATGCGTATGATGAGCCAGCTAGCTTCAGACGTAGATGGCCGAATCAAGCCATGATTGATAGCTTAAGTCACTGATTTTGCTGGCGGGTAGCTTGATTTACCCAACTTTGCTAATGAGTAGTCGGACCACCCCACCTAGCTTTTGAATTTCCTAAGCAGTCAGCAATGGATAGCCTCCTTCGCTGGTATGTATAGCTTAAGAAAGTTAAGTTTAAGTCAGTTTTGCTAGTGGATACCTTGAGAAGCATTAGATACATACACCTAGATCTATTCGCTCGTCTCTCTGTTCCTGATTAAACAACTTTTACAGAGGTTGACATGTGCTCGAACATTTATTAGCCGACGCAACTGTGTCTAAAGTATCGGTTTGCTTATTTTAGAAACAATATTTTACTATCTCGGTCAAAGATTTAAAGTTCCTCAAGAAGGCTAATGGTTTACATATACTTATATTTAATCATGTTCTTCTATCTTTTGACCTTGTTTGTCTAATCTGAAGGGTTAACTCTGGTCTCTGTATTTCAAAAACTGAAAAGCACCATGGCAAAAAATTTTAAATTTGAGATACCGCAAACTTTCGTTATCAGAGCAGTCCAGAAGATCGTGAAATCACATGTAATGCATTTTCCATCGTTTGATAATCCAACACATTTAAAGCGCTCTCTAAGTTTGCCGTGTCCAGTGATAAACAAAAACAGTACGACTGGCGTCGTCAATGAAATGATACGTGTGTCTTTCTGTATCTGAGACTTTCCAGCGCGCTTCCAGCTACTGAACGTCTCTTGGTGGTCTCTGTTTTATTACTTTTTTTTCACTTGTATTACTGGTATTGAGAAATTGGTTGTATATGCTGACATTCCCTCAAGAAGAAAGTCCACAAGGATTCAACCCGCAATGAACTGAAATGAAAATGTAGATATGGTTCTAGCCTAGAATCATGCGGAGCACATACTCCTCTGAATAACTGTTGAACATGCTTAACGTTGGTCCACCCGTACTACCAGCGGAGCAGTACATCAAAATCGATTTAACTACAATTCTATACATGAGTTGTAGCGTATGTCTATTCTTGTGAATCTGTGGGAGAACGAATTTGAGTTCTCACATTTTCGGGTAATATGACTTGATACTCCAAGCCTCTCGTCCAAGTCGCCAGTATTGCTGGTGGATAGTTTTAAAAAATCAGTTTTGCTGATGTGTGGCTTTAACCATTCAGTTTGACTAGGTGGATAGTTCGCCTGAATGATTAGATCTGTCTTGAGCTAGATAGTTTCCCTCTTATATGTTATCCTTGGGAGTTACACAGATGTTTGTATCCGTTTGTTTTGTAAAGTACTAACTCTTGATTGATCAAAAATATTCAAGAAAGTTCCATAATGCATCTGAATACTCTTCTCTAAGAATACTAGTTCGGAATCGGCAATAAAATTAATTTTGATGCTTGTTTTGCATTCTATTTGAAACACAGCTCACAAAGATCGATGCAAATATTTAGGATGCATTAACTGCGAGTTGATAGTCGATACCAAAATCATAAATCGCATAGTTTACATGAGTTTGAGTAGTTTGAGAGAAGCCCTTTTTTGTACATATCCATAGAGCTCTAAAAAACTACAGTTCTAACTATTATCAAGTTTTAATATAAACATAACATTGTTTTCTGCAACAATAAAAATTTAACAACAAATATTTAAAGGTTTTTAATATTAACCACAAGTTCTCTTTATTTTAACCATCTACATTTTATTTGTTAGTTCTTACACTGAAAAATAGAGCTGCAATATATAAAATCTAACAACTGACATCTAACATCATACATCGGACATGCAACATCCAAAATCTGTGATCTAACATCCAACACACAACATGCAACATATTACATGCAATACCTAAACCGAAACATTCAACATCCAAAATTCAACATCTATCATCCAACATCCCATATCTAACATCCAACACGCAACATCTAAAATCAAACATCTTACATGCAACATTTAATATCTAACATCAAACATCTAAAATTCAACATCTAAAATTCTACATTCGACATTTAACATTCAACATCGAACATCTAACATCCAACATAGAACAACCATCATCAAACATCTAACATCAAAAGTCAAAATTCAGACAACCAACATATAATATTCAACATTCAAGATTCAACAACCATTATACAACATTCCATATTCAACATCTAAACAGTCAACATTCAACACCTAACATCTAAAACCTAACATCTAAAAACTAACTTCTAAAATCTAACATCTAATTTTCAACATCCTACATTTAACATCTAACATTCAACATTCAATATTGAACATCCAACATCCAACATCCAACATCCAACATCCAACATCCAACATCCAACATCCAACATCCAACATCCAACATCCAACATCCAACATCCAACATCCAACATCCAACATCCAACATACAACATCCAACATCCAACATCCAACATCCAACATCCAACATCCAACATCCAACATCCAACATCCAACATCCAACATCCAACATCCAACATCCAACATCCAACATCCAACATCCAACATCCAACATCCAACATCCAACATCCAACATCCAACATCCAACATCCAACATCCAACATCCAATATCCAACATCCAACATCCAATATCCAATATCCAACATCCAAAACCCAAATCCAACATCCAATACCCAACACCTTACACCTAACATCCAATAACCTACTTCAGACATCCGACATCCAACTTCAGACATCTGACACCCAACATCCAACATCCAACATTAAACATTAAACATCAAACACCAATATCCAACATATAACACTAGTACCCAACATCGAACACCCAAGATCTAACTGGCAATGTTCAACATTCCGAATGTGTATAAGAAATTTTAAATCATTTGTTCACTTTTATTTTGGGAATAAATCTCATTTAAAAAAAACTTATTTTTTCTACTACCCAACTTAAAAAATCTACTTTCGATGTTTACTCATTGCATCGAAAATTTCCAGTGATAAAAAAAACTTATACAAATTACTTTCGTACCTAGTGACGAAAGCACTTTTTTTAAAAGCCATCTATTTTCTAATTTCTTAACTAGAATAAACCATCCTAGAACAACCGTTAAGAGAGCCAATTGATTCAATGAAATAATTTTGTTAGTGTTAATTTATCTCTCTTGGGAAGATGACTTTAATTTATTTTTGAATTATTTACGGACAATTTACATTAAAATGTAAAAATAATAATAGTTAACAAATAATATTCATATATTCTTTTTAAATAGTATGGTAGCAAACAGTTTGTGTTAAGATATTTAAAAAAAATTATTTCACCTATTTATTTAAGAAAAACGAAAAAAAAATATTTATTTCCATAAAATAATTTACGTTGTTTTAAAATAGATCAGAAATTTACGTAACGTCATCCCCAAACAAAAACTAAATCAAAACTGTTGGTTTTGTTTCAGAAATAATAATAAAATTTTTAAATTTGATTTTGTTTATTACAAAACAGTCTTTAGTTATAAGCCTACTAGACGTGAATGCAAAAAACAATAAACCTTTAAAGATGTGTTACTTAATGATTTTAGGGACTTTATAGACCAAATAGAATAAAAATACTGAATCTTCTTGTGTAAATAGAATAAAAATATGTACATATATGTATAAAGTTGACCATTTTTTTGTACGAAAAGACAATCAGGCTTGTAACTAAATACGGTTTTGTTTATGAGATAGAAATTGGGTAATTTATTCATATTGAGTCATTTATATTTTAATAGCAGAAATATAAATATGAATTTAAAGATTTTAATTGGATGTGATGTTTGTATGTTTTGAAATTTGAATTGTATGTAATTATAAATGAAATTGTTTAATAATTAATGATAATTTTAAAAAAAGTAGTAGAAAAAGTACAGTTTTCTACTCGCCGAAAATCATATTTTGAATCTCGCGACCATTACCAACCTCGGCTGTCCTCTCGCTTCAAAATATGTTGTTTTCGGCATCGTTGAAGAATATACTATTTATAACCCATCCAAAAATACACATCCTACCAAACAACATAATTCAAGTAGATCAGAATAATTAATTTGACACAAACGGTTTGGTTAACATATAGTTTAATCTTAATTTGATGTTCACCCACCTAATCCCAACCCAAGTCAATAAATATTCAATATTTAACATATTTTGTGATGTCTTTCTATCATATCCAATTAGTCTTTTGAGTTTTTAAATTACTAATACTAAAATATTAATTTGTATAACTAACTGTAGAAAACCATTCTATTTTACTTTTGCACATACCAACCATAAAATATTGTTGTATGTATGTAAAGATTAAGTTATACTTTTAGTCTTGAGTGTACGACAAAAATACAATTAGTTTTTAAATTTTATTGCCGCCAGCAGTAAAAATAAGTTTTGGTGTCAATTTTTCCTGCCAATACACATTCGTTTATGCCATACTTTAATATTGAAATTTTCAATAGAATGTTAAGTTGGCACACACGCTCGTTATATTAACATTCGCTAATTAATTCGACAAATAATTAAGTTCAAGTGTAAGGCTTAAAGGTTTTCCATATTTGTGTGATATAAAACTTCGCAATACAATATTGTTTGAGAATCAAGCATACAAATGAACATAGATTTTTTTGAACATGTTACTAACGCAATTGTAATAGCAACTTTCGCATCAGTTATTAAACTAAACTTTTATTATATTAAATTAAGAAAAATTTAATTATATTTAAATAGCATAAGTGATTAAATTTTCAATTAATTCTTTTTAATTTAACCTATCAACTATTACTTTTTCGTCATTCACCAGATATAATCGACTTCGTTCTATATCAAATATATAACAATTTTGTTCAATTTGATGCACTTGAAAATAATTTAATTCATATACTGACTTGATTTTTAATCTTTGTTTGTTTGAAAAAAAAAAAAAGATAATCAAAAATTTTTGTGGTTTCACTTTCGATTTCTAGATTTTCGAAACAAGTGAAACGAAAGAAAAGGAATTTAAATTTTCCTATCAACAATCGTTGAACAAGTAAAACAAAAAAAAATTAAATTTTTTAAAATTAAAATTGTTTTTCAGAAAAATTTAACCTCCAAAAAGCGCAACAACTCAGCAAATATAAAAGTAAACAAACTCGTAAATTCTTTATGGTTTAAGATTTAATTAAGAATGAAAAAAACAAAAAAAAATTAAAGAGAAAACAATGAATGAATATAAATTGAGAAATTAATATCAGAGGGAAAATTTTTTAAAGAGAATCAGACTCAATCTCATTTTTTGTTGTTAATGGAATGTAAATAAAAACAAAGTGAAGTTAAGAGTATGTATTAAGATAAAAGAAAGTTGTCATCATTTTTTGTAAACATTTTAATTTAAATATATAATTCCAGTAAAAACTGAACAAAAAATTAATGTAGTTATAGAACACTCTAGACACCAAACCTAAATTACTTGAGCTTACAAATAACCTACACCTCACGGTGGTTGACTTGCAGGGTAATTTTCTGAAAAACGTGAAACAATAATTAGGACTCGGATTGAGGTTGATCCCATCAAAATAGATTTCGTACTATTTGATAATTGTGCAAACCCTATTTCCCCAACGAATAGATATATTCGAAATTAAATTGAACACGGGTTAGTTGTTTCACATTTCCAGATCAGGTAATCAAAAAATCAAACACCGGAACCGTTAATAGATCTCATGTTAAATGAATACTGAATCTTAAACAACATTACATTACCATCAAAGAAGATGTCGACTTGTTTTTGTGTTGACACAAAATAATCTATTTCCGATATTCGTGCTTCTAAGGAATAGAAGGCAGATCGAACTTAGGCGTAAAACGGAGCCGAGGCACCTTGCCTTGGACAAAACTAAAGTAGGATGCTATATGTAACCTCACGAATAATTTGGCAACTTGTTTAAAGGTTATTATGTAAATTTATTTGTTTAACAATTAAAATTTTTTATTTTTGTTTTGAAAGTTTGGTTACATAGTTCTTATGTAAAAAACACATGTTCTCTTCTCTCAGTTCATCTAAAAAAACATTTGAAATTCGCTTGCTATAATTTTAGTTTAAATTAGACTATTAAAAGTTAAGTTAAAACACTCCCCCATCAGTAATATGCCAGGACAACAAAACCAAAATGAATATTTGACATGAAATTCTTAGATATAAACACAAGAAATTAATTTTTAAATTTTAAGTGAGAAAAATTACGACATTACCATGAGCATAAAATATTTAAATTTTTTTATTTGTAGGTTTGGAGTTAAAAAAAAATTGTTTTTAAATTAAAAATTCATACTCTTATGGTACCAAAAAACCAATGAGATGTTTAAGTCACTGAAAATCATTCTCAAATTAGTGTGCAAACGGATTAGTAAAAAATCCATCATACAAATATTTAAATGAAAGCCAAAAATATATTATATATGGCAAAGAGCGAACTGAGAACGTTTTGTGCTTTTAAAATTTAAGATAAAAAGAGATTTAAAAAAACATTTAGAGGTAACATTAACTAAATCAATTCATTAAATTCATTCTAAATAAAGCCAACCATTTTATATCTGATAGCCAATGTGATTTTCGAAACAAAAGATCAACAACCGATCTCTTGAACTATGTAGCCCATTGTTGGAAACGCATGTTATCGCATTCGAGATTTCAAAAGCATTTAATCGAATTTGGCACGTCAAATTAATTAACAAGCTTGCGTGAAGTTTTTTTTTTTTTTTTTTCTTTTATTTATGGCTTAGCTCCTTCATTGGAGCCATATCGCTCGTGAAGTTAATTCAAAATTTTCTAACTGATCGATAGATACATACGGTATGTATAGATGAATTTTCTTTTGAGTGTTTATCAATTAACACTGATGTACCCAAGGCTCAGTTTTGTCCCACATTTTTTGAAGTGAAAACTTTTTGAGCGAGTTGGGTAATTTTGTCTGGGGAAAAGTTTATATATTCGCGTCACGCTGTAGCTATATATATATTAAAAATAAATATTAAAAACGAGAGCGAGATAAATTGTGATTATTTGTTATTTTCTTACTCTCGTTTACTTGATTCATAATTTGTTTTTTCTTTTTTATTGAGTATGATGTTTTCTCGGTTTATAACAGTGTGAAAGTGTGGTATGATAAAAGTGAAAATTACGTAGACGCGTTGGATGTTCGATGGATGGGTAACATTTCCTGAGTTCACGTCACCGTCACGTTGTAGAAATATATTTGTATAAGCTATAAGAAAGATGTGATGTGCTTGGCCAGCATTGAAAATTACATAGACGCGTTGGATGATCTATGGATGGGTAAAATCTCATGAGTAGCGTCAGCATCACGCTGTATAGCTAGTATGAAGTGTTGTGCTTGGCCATTTTCGATGCAACAGTGAAAATTACGTATACTCATTGGATGATGAGCTATATATATTTGATAAACTATAAGTATAACGCGTTGTGCTTGGCCAGTATTGTTGGAATTAATGATAATAACGATGCAAACAAAAACAATAATGTTTAAAATTAAGTTCATTGAAATCAATGTAAGGGTAATTCTACACACGAAGGAAGAAAATGAGCTAATTACGGCACGACATGTTTTTCGCGTATAAGTTCTGGCAACTAGTTTTAGTTAAAGTTGATGACGTTCTTTCAACTTTTCTGAATGTGGCCAGTTAAAAACAAAAAAAAAACAAAAAAATACAAGAGTCAAAATTAAAAAATATCCTTCTTACTCCTAAATTAACTCAAAAATATCTCAATATTATCTCAAAATACGAAATAAACATTTATCTAAGTCTACCCGCTTTTAAATCTTCCAGGGGACTGAGAATTTATCAGTATTTCGCTTAAAAATGACAAAATTACGTCTAAAAAAAAATAAACGGATTCTATACCAAGGCAATACATATTCACGACGTATAAAACTACAAAATTACCTGTAATTAAAATACTTTTTACGAAAATACTTGCCAGGGGACTGATAATTTGACTGGGCAAAACACGATCTTGCTAGTAATGATGACTGTTTTGATTGAAAAACCTCGGACCAAGTAAAACACTTGCAATATTATATTTATTGAACTTTAATTAATTCCTGTGACGAGCGATAACTTGATAAAAATATGAATTTCCAATATTTTCAATGTGTTTTGATTGCGCAGGAGAACAATAAAAAATTCGTGGGACAAACTTTAATAGGATATATCTTATATGAAATATAGAGTAATGTTATGATTATTTACACATTATTAAAGCATCATTATTCAAAATTATTACTACAGTGTAAATTTGTCTCTACACACTTAGAATCATTGATTATTTAGTTTACCAGCTTTGACTTTCAAGGTGGGACACGCCAGGGGACTGAGAATCTGACTTTTTGAATAATTTTTTTTCTTAGAAATATATTTCGAAACGGGTTTATTTTGGGTGACCAGCTAGACATAGTTAAGGTTTACAAATTTCATTCGAAAAAAAATTTTTTTTTTATATTAATATACGAAATAAGCAGAGCCGTCCAAAATTCCTATGTTTGTAGAACTACCCGTAAATACTATGTATAAATAATAAAAATGTATAATAATTATTAAGTCTAATAGGTTTTATTCATATTTTGTACTGGGTTTGTACTGGACGATATGCTTTGATTATTAAATATAAAATATAAAAGTGTATTTAATAATTGCTTGGAATGCTGATCGATATGAAGGCAGTCTAATTTTAATTATTTTATGTTACATATTGTTACGGTTTTAACAAAATCATAACGAAATATAATATAAAATTCTATTTAATTTAACATAAGTGAAGGCAAACTGTACAAAATTCGTAATGAAATGAACACTATCATAAATGATTATAAAACTCCTACAATTGTTGTTGTTTTTCGTAGAAAGGTCAAAAATATTTTTTTTGTGGATTTGTTTTCTATAACATTTTTTACAGTTAGCTCACAGATACACATTATTCGTTATTTTGTTTTATGGAACATTCCCGATAAGAGAAGGTTAGAATAATATCGATTTTTCTAGATTTTACGGAATAGTACTTAAGCAGGAATTTTGAGGCAGAATGGATTAATTGTAAGCAAAACGCTGTATCGTGCAAATAAAACCGTGTAAATAGATGAAGTTATTTTTAAATTTAATTGTGAATAAAGTGATCGAATCCAGAAGGAGATTTGGGGAACTGCGACTATCGAATTGAGAGTAAGGCCAATTCGAAGAAAGGTTGGAAAAAACGTAACAAACTTATGATATTATAATTTGCCATACAATACAATACAAGATAAAAAAAACAACGCTATTTCACAGTTTTAATTTTTCACTTCTGTCGGTAGTCCTGAATTTATCAATGTCTGTATTTTTTAATTTTGTTTTAAAAGCAAGGTTATGTAGACCAAATCTAAACGGCCTCGTGTTTCCTGCTATCAATGCATTTAAAAAAATTTTCAAAATTCGTTTGCTAAAATTTTAGTTTAAATTAAATCACTTGATTCTGAGAATCAGATGATTCTGTGTGGTTGGTGAAGAGAGAATAAATTAAACAAACTATAAATATTTTAGTTATTTCAACAAAATTTTTGTAAAATATAACGTATTTTAAACTAAATAGCACATGAATTGTACAAAAGTTTGGTTAAATTTAGTAAAGGCAAGAATATTTGATCAGGTTTGATAAACTGTGTTGGAATAATCGACTAGGTTTACAACTACAACCATCCCTCAAAAACAGCCAAAAGTGTTATCCTCTGTTGTTCTCAATTCTTTTCCAAATTTAAACTGACCAGCGCACACCTTTTAACTGTGAGAAATAAACCTAAAGCGATTTTAGAATATAGTTGGGCAAATTTTCAGCAATTGAATTTTTTATCCCATACACACTTGGTAAACTACCGAAGGTTAATTTGTGTGTTAGGTTTCGTTTGCCGAAAAAAATGTAAAGCTTTTGTTTACTGACCTTGTGGCTAGTAATTTTTCACCAGTAAGAATTGAATAGGTGATTTGGAAGAGATCCCAATTTTAATGTCAGAAGACAGGGTAACAACTAAGCTATGAGTTATTTTCGATGCCTTAGCCAAGTCATCAAACAGATTATCTTTTAAAAATAAATTCTCTTTTGGGACTGTGATGCATTTTTGTTGATGAATATTTTTTTACGTTCAGCAGCTTATGTATGTTTTAATCGGTTACGTTCGGGGAGTGTGTTGGAAGGTGTAGATAAACGACGAGGATTGAGTGGTTTAAAATAACGTTGTGTCAGATTAAAGACACTTTTGTTTGGAACAGGGGCGTCAATTTGGTAGGGCTGGGGGGCATTGGCCCCCCCCCCCAAGGATCTGATACTATCAATACATCGATTCAATAAAACCATCCATCTAATTATACACTATAAAAATTTCAATGCACTGTTATTTTGTAAATTCGTCTAATTTTTAGAAGATTTACGTAACTGATATACCAATTTTATCGCATAATATTAATTGAAATATATCTGATAATATAATTATTACGTTACATATTATTTTGGCCTGACTAAAGTACAGCTCACTGCAATATTAAAACCGTCTTCTGATGAAATCAGTTTTATAAACAAAACACGATCGTTCTTCCAAAAACGCCGTGAGTGCGCATTTTGATAAAATTCTATCGTACTATAAGGTGCGCGGCATCACCGCTCTTAGAAGGACGATTATGTTTTGTTTATAAGATATTCGTGTCTGAGCCAGAGGAAACAAAATATTTCATTAGTATAGGGCTCCTCGAGAGTTTATAGTACAGTATTTAACATTCAAATTTCAATTGTTATTGGCCATTGGTAATTTATATAAACTTAAAAGTAAGTACATGCAGGAGAACACAACCTAATTATTATTTTTTTTTTTTAATAAAATATGTTGTGTAGTAGGAATTACAATATGTGTCACAATAACACTTAAAAACCTTTTAAGACAAAGGTCCCACAACAACATACGTTCAAAGGTGTTGATGGACGTAAATCTTCCTTTTTTTTATATTTTTTGTTAAAGAATGGATAACTAAACAAAAAATCCTATCACTGACAAAATATGACATAGGCCAATATTTTATGATAGAATAAAGAAAATAAAAATAAATTAAAAAGTAAATAGCAAATTTTTACAACAATTTGCTGAAACAAAACAAAAATGTAGTTGCCAATAATCCAGCCGGTTGCATATTCCTTGAACCTGTGGCGCACCGTTTTTCTTAATGATAAAAGCCTACACATAGTTATATGAAGGCTCGTTTCTCCAGGGAAGCAATAGCGTCTCATCATCAAGGATTATTTCACAGCTAAGATTGAGGGTGCTACCGTTGACTGAATACAGCTCATCCGCCACCACCCCTAAGATGTCACATTGGCTAGTGATATCTCACTGCTATTGCCAGTGGTATGTGATATCTCACGTTAACTCGTATGTCAATAGCAGGGACTGGAGTACGCGGGGTTGTCACACCCGTAGATCAAAAATAAAAAAATTTTAAATTTTAAAACAATAAAACAATAAAAACTGATCCCTCCATGCCCCACTTATTTTGAGAACCCTGACTGTTTGGCCCTGTTTTTTATCTATATCATATTAAACAAACTTTACAAGACTTTTTTAAAAACAATTAATTAAAAACAATTCTAAATATAAAATCCTATAACATATCTAAAGTTTTCTTGATAGTTGTGCTAATTTTTATGAAATGAAGGAAAATAATTACGGGAGTAATTTAAATTTTTTGTGTTATTTCCAGTGATTTTATAATAGTGGATGTTTTATAATGGACAAGCAATATTTTCTAACGACACGAACAAATACTTAAGTTATGTAAATATTTTCAAAGTATGTTATGAAAACTTGCTGACAAATTCTTTTCGCTATATGGACTATAAGTTTTAATTCATAAAATAGCAAAAATTATATGTTTGGTTGGTCACAGGGAGGGATAAACTATTATTTTTTGTGGTAGGTTTTTCTTATAGATTGAAAAGAAGCTCGCAATAATTGTACAATTTTGAATGAAATGAAAAATTTACGCACGTTTACGGGTAGTAAACTGAACAGACGTCCCACGCTGCGTGGAAATGTCCCACATTTCGTTGCGTTGTCCCACGGAGAAATTTGTCTCATGAAGCGTCCCACGAAACAAATATTTCCACCACATTTGCCCGCATTATCGAAATAATCAAAAAACCTTATACCTACCTACGTACAGTTTGCGCAATATCTTAGTCAAAGCAATGACTTTACAATTTTTTCTTGCAGTTTGTATAATGTTATGTATATGTTGATTTAACTATATTGAGAGAACAAACCAGTGCAATATTTTTTTTACTAAAATAGTGTTTCAACTTTAATTTTCTTAGAAATACTAAACTCAGTTTTTTTCACTTCAATAATTTACATTTTATTTTGCAAATATCTTTTGATGTCTAACACATCTACTTCAGCGAAAAGGTTTCTTTGTTTATAGAAACATCTCCCCGGTGTATATACGAGAGATCGAAAGTATATTATGAAAACTAAAATACAAAATATTTTACTTAAAAAGACGCAGTTTTCCGTATAAATTCATAAAAATTTAAATTTTCGAACCAGAGTTTACAATTTTACTTTATTCGAGCACTCATTTCAGTCCTTTGAAAGAATATTCAAAAATTAAAATGTTCATAATTTGAATATCGTTCTTACTCGTAAGAGTAAAATTTTTGTTTTTTCGATTTTTACTCCTTTGGAGCAGATTACATTTTCCTGTTCTTTCATTCGATTTGCAAAAGAACAAAATTAGTCATCCTTTATATTCATTTTTCTAGTAATACATGAATAATTGAACGAAATTCGAAGCATTTTACGTTGGAAAGCATCAAATTTAAAGCAAAAATAAAAGTTTTGAGTATTTGAAAGAAAATATTTATTTCAATTTAGTAGCAAGAATGATATTTTATTATTTTCACTCCTGTATGTGGAAGTGTTATATTTTTTTTAAGATACGCACTCTGAAAGAACAAAGTAAAGGAGTGATATAAGTAGCGTTTCAAACTCTGTTTAAAACACACTTTAACTAGGTAGCTCAAAAGTAAAATTATTATTTTCTAATTTATAATTTTTTTTCTCAATAGAGAACAAAGTTAACAACATAAAAACTTGATGAATGGTATAAATTTTGAAAAGATAGAACGATAGGTATACTGTATACCTCTTATACTTACAGAATACAGAAAAGATATTAATTATTTAGTAAAATTAAAATAAATTGTTTCAATTGTTTTGCAGTCTTTACTTGTGTAACAAAAGTTTTAAGCTACTATAAAAGGTAAATTTATACTAATTTTTAAAATTATATATAAAAAGTTCTCCTGCAAATCAAGACGTATAGAAAACGTTTACGTAAATTCTCATACGATATTGAATTGGACTATCCTTTTATAAAAAAATCAAATCATAACGACGCAAAAGTTTATTGTATTACCAGTCGGAGTGAATTTGCAAATTAACAGTGGACATTATGACATTAAAAGACATATAGATACAGATAAACATAAAAAAGCGTTGCTATAAGCCGCCAGCTCCAGTAGCTTGAACAAGTTTGGTTGTTATTTTGTTTTCTTCTTGTTATTTAACATTGACAAAAAGTTAGTTGCAATTTGCGCTAATAACACGAACACCAATTTTAATGGTGTCACGTCAAGGGGTGAAAATTTAAAAGCAAGCTAAACGCGAATTTGAACCAGAATGTATTGGGTATTGGATTTGCAGCCCATATTCTAAATAATGCAATAAGAAGTGCTGCTCTAGAAAGAATTTTGAAAATGTACGAACCACTGTAAGCACATTTCCTAACGGTTGAAAAATGTCCAATTAAAATAAAAGAATTTTTTGAAGAGCTAAATAGTAAACAAATAGTAAAGGAAAGCATTAAATAGTAAATTTATTCACAACCTAGATAGCACATTTTCACCGTCCCACTTTCTCGCAATAGAAATTCTAATTAGTTAGTATTTGGAAGAATGTTTGCATTTTGTCCCACATTTTAACGATTTGGCTCTGGTCAATTTAGGATAGACATAACTCTTTCTCTCTGAGACAAATAAAGGAAAACAAACAAACAAAAAAACGATTCGACATAAGAGGAGTCACGTAGGGATTGCAATCCCGTGGTGTTTTATGGGTCCTGGGACTACGTGACTCATAAATTTTAAATCCCGGGATGCCCGGGATCGTATAGAAAAATCATCCTTTTTTTTATGCTGCACGATCTGCTGTCGTTTACAAATTCACTCTCTGAACAGTTACAAAGCAAAGATATAATAATTTCTAGCACAAGCGCTTTAATTAAAACTACTTTCTTGATGCTTAAACAATGCAGAGATGATACTAAATTTAAAATTATTTTTAACAAATGAAGGGATTTTTCAGAACTTTGCGGCATTCGCTTCGATGAAACGACACCAGATCTAGCAGAGTAACCAAGGTAGCTCAAAAGCATTTTATTTTTATTTCTAAGTCCATGCATTTAAATGCTTTTAAATATATGTGTGTATAAAAATGTGTATGTTATGTTTTACGAAAAAAATCTTTTTATGTCATTTAAATTCTCGCCCCCCCAAGATTTTAGTGAAATGACGCCACTGGTTTGGAACAATACCATTATCATTCATTGAAACTTGTTGTTTTCAAGAAATTTTAATAACAAACAATGATATGACACAAGCAGTAGTGATTCAACGTGATTTAGACTACCTAGCTGTGGATGGATAAATTGATGAATCAGATCTCATATAAGAATTGATTTATTTAAAAAAAGCGTAACGAGCATTTTAGAATCATCTGACAAAGTTGAGAAAATTAACTAGCAATGAAAAATTTTGCAGGGACAAGTTTTTTAGCATAGCAAAGCATTACCTGTATTACAAAATTAAGGGACCTTTGAAGGAATTGAGATACTTGGAATAGCATGGAATACCACAAAAACAAAGCTACACTCAAAGGATAGCCAAACCTTCGATCCTTTAACCTCGAACTGCAGTTCTGTTCGATGTTTATTTATCACTATAATGATGGTAGAATAATGGAATAAAAGTAATCTACATATACATATCATTTAATTACACGGCTTCTAAACTGTCCATAAGTGGACGCATGCATTTCAAATATATTGTATAAGTGTTAACAATTGTATGAAATGCGACTGTAACTATATGAAAAACACAGGCCACTCTAATAAATTAGCTAAGTACACCCCTGTTGACACTAAGCGGATCTATGCTACTAAAAAGATAATGAAAGCTTTGCTATGAGTTTTGGAGATGAAATACGATCACGCCGTATGCTGGATTTAGAGATCGTGGTGGCATGGTTGTTTCCACAACGTTGGACGGTTTTCATCATAAGTACTGCGGCACTTAAGCGTTTTAAAATATGTCCAGTACAAGAGAAGTCGGGAGGAAAATACCTACACATTCTAAATCCCAACTCCTACTGAGGATCTAAGGAAACTGCCGAAAAAGGATTCGAGCGATCATATATATTTTATATTTAGTCGTATAATTTTTTATACCGTTGATGAATATTGCTTCGGTCTGAAAGACCTAAGTATTGCATTCATGAGCCAAAAGTGAAATTCTTACCCACTTTTTTGGGCATTTCTCTTGGTATGTCTCTCTGCCATCCGGCCGTCCGTCACAACCTACGAAACCTAGAAAACCGCTGGACGGATTTCAAAAATTCTTTTTTTTTTAAAATAGGTTTACTCAATGGAAAGAGCCGAAAGGACGATGTGTTTGATAACTGTACCGGAAGTGTGTCAAAAAAATCGTCAAGTGTGTCAAAACAAGGAAATTTGCATATTTTTTGCTTAAAAAACTTTCATTTTAAGTGATTACGAGTAGGAACATTGAATTTGGAGAAATTTTGATGGTCGGGATTGGTATGTGAGACCAAAATCTAGATTAATGCATTATAAGTTTGTCAAAAAAATGTTGTCAAGTGTGTCAAAAGAAAGATTTTTATTTATTTTTTTATCCAATTTTTTGGAAAAAAATAAAATTAATTATTTATATGACATGAAATTTTATTATTATTATTGAGAATTATGGCATTATTATTTTGTCAAAAAAATGTTGTCAAGTGTGTTAAAAGAAAGATTTTTATTTATTTTTTTACCCAATTTTTTGGGAAAATAAAATTAATTATTTGTACGACTTGAGATTTTATTATTATTGAGAATTATAAGTTAGTCAAAAAAATAATGTCAAGTGTGTCAAAAGAATTTTTCATTTATTTTTTTAGGAAAAAATAAAATTAGTTATTTATATGAAATGAAATATATAATGAACATGAAATTATTATTATTGAGAATTATATTGCATTATAAGTTTGCCAAAAAAATATTGTCCAGTGTGTCAAAAAAATGATTTCATTTATTTTTTTAGATAATTTTTTGGCAAAAAAAAATTTAGCTGTTTGTTTACGAAAATATAATTGAACATGGAAAATTTTGAATTTGTTATAGTTTTCGAAATATTTTTGGAATTTTGAAAAAGTTTCAATTTTTGATTTTGTAAGAATTTTTGGAATATTTTTAGAGTGAAAAATTTTAAATTTTTGATTTTATTATAATTTTGGAAAAGGTTTCAATTTTCGATATTGTTATAATTCTTGCAATATTTTTAGAATTTTGGAAAAAGTTTGAATTTTTAAGAATTTTTAAGAATTTTTAAGAATTTTTTCGAATATTATTAGAATTTATTTAGAATTAGAATTTATTTATTTATTTATGATCTGTTATAATTTTCCGACAACGTATTGATGTTTCGTGTTAGTTTTGTAATACATATCTAAACAAAGATAAAAAATACATGTTCCTTAACAAAAATTTATGTTTGATATACATCACTTCACTCTTGAAGGAATTGAGATACTTGGAATAGCATGGAATACCACAAAAACAAAGCTACACTCAAAGGATAGCCAAACCTTTGATCCTCTAAGCTCGAATAACAGTTGTGTTCGACGTTTAATTATCACTAATGATGGTAGGATAATGGAATAAAAGTAATCTACATACAAATCACGCGATGTTTAGGAAGCAGACATATCATTTAATTACACGGCTTCTAAACTGTCCATAAGTGGACGCATGCATTTCGAATATATTGTATAAGTGTTAACAATTGTATGAAATGCGACTGTAACTATATGAAAAACACAGGCCACTATAATAAATTAGCTAAGTACACCCCTGTTGACACTAAGTGGATCTATGCTACTAAAAAGATAATGAAAGCTTTGCTATGAGTTTTGGAGATGAAATACGATCACGCCGTATGCTGGATGGATTTAGAGATCGTGATGGTATGGTTGTTTCCACAACGTTGGACGGTTTTCATCATAAGTACTGCGGCACTCAAGCGTTTTAAAATATGTCCAGTACAAGAGAAGTCGGGAGGAAAATACCTACATTCTAAATCCCAACTTACACTGATGATCTGAGGAAACTGCCGAAAAAGGATTCGAGCGATCATATATATTTTATATTTAGTCGTATATTTTGTGTACCATTGATGAATATGTAATATTCGAAACACGTCAAATAAATAGTATATAGAACGTCAAGATTGATTGTGAATTTATTTTAACAATAATTTAATAATTTAAATTATTGATTTAATTTAATATAGTTTATTATCATGCTCGTGTCGAACGTATTGAACGAATTGAATTTAGAGAGTCTGCTTATTAAAACAATTGAATCTGACAAAAGGAATTTTTAATCAATAGGCAGTTAATAATAACAAAGAAACATAAAAACCTGCTATGTGTATATAATATGTACACATCACGTATATAAAAAATACCAAAAAGATTCATGGTTCTCCAGGTTTTAAGAATCTGTGAGATATTGTTGACATTTTATATATTTATGGTATATGGTATATATTTTGTGTCACACAAGGACAAGACGTATTGGATAAAAGAGTAACCTATGTTGAACTTGGCGTAAAGCGGCATCCGGAGAGAAAGATAAAGGGGCGGTTGGAGACAATAGGCTTTGGTACCAATTGGTGGAGATAATGCACTCAGCGTTACAGATGATGCTCAAGCTTAAGAAGCTGATTTGGTTGTTAATTTCCATTTCGTGAAATAATTGAATAAAGGAACAGATCGAATTTAGGGAGGTTAATGTCCTCAATCTGAACGTAAGGAATACAGCGAATAACGGAGTATATGTTGGAACTAAGAAGATCTCCAATGATAAAAGCTTTTAGTATCTTGTTTTAAAGCTTATTTTGGCTGGCGAGCTTGAAAGCAAAACTGTTAATAGAGTACAGAATCTTGAGGCACGTTTGCGAAAATATTTAACGAATAATAAAATATAAATTTAAACTCTAAACTGGAATCTTTCTTAATTTAAGTGCTCTTTCAAATGACTCCTACCCAGTCGAGTTGGCAAACAATTAATTTTACCAATCCTAACTTCGGTTTCTTAAAATCATACGCCTATGAAAATTTGATCGTTCACTATAATTTGTTTTGAAAAATTTTTTTTCGAATGCTGAAAAATTTAAAAAATTTTAAATATTACAACTATTTTAAGGTTTTTAAATTTTTCGGCCCAGCGTGTTTGGAATTAAGAGGGGCACTGCAAAAACAACAGCACGTTTTAAACCAAATTTGAAAAACAGAGCTATGTAAACTCATATAAAAAGTTCATATAAAAAGCTATTGTTATTTAAATTCATTCCTCTTTCAAATGAAACGCTACTCGAAAGGTTATCACACGATCTTCCCCCCCCCCCCCCCCCCCCTTAACCACACGCAGCCTAACCGCTGCAAACGTTAAATACAAAATTCAGATAAAAATAATCTTTTGGCATCTATTGTTTGCCATCCGACCATCACTGGCAAATAAAAGTGAAATGTATATACATGCAAATCCAAACTACTCACGAGTAAACAGTACATAATTCGAGTTGATTTATTCTAGTGAAACTTTTCGAGTGGAACTATAGTTTCCTATGAACAAAATTGGACATAATGACTGGGTAAAAAGGATTCAAGGATTCGATTCCGTCATCCGCAATAAATAGAAAACAAACAAACAACTATCTCATACCTTATCACATTTTTTCAAACATCAACTTAATTTCTTTAACTCTTAAACCTTGTTCCAAGTTCACGTTTACATTTAACAACAAAACAAAAATTTTAATTCTTCAATTTTTCGATTTTACATCATCACTCACTACTTACTCCTCCTTTTTATTTACTGCTTTTCTTCTGTAATAATAAATAAATACCGAAGAAAATTGGAATACACAAAACAAAAATTTCCGCTTCAATTATTTTACGAATATTAAATGTATTTAAATTTTTTGTCTATTATTTTCAAGTTTAGTTTAAGTAAACTAATAATTTCTTCACAACTCTTACCGTTAGTGTGGTTGTAGACTACCAACTATGACGGATGGTTGATAAGTTACTGAATTGGTTGGTGAGTTTGGATTTAGACTCAATACACTTTTCTGAAATCATTTTTTCTAGAAATGAGTGGCCATAAAGTTGTACAGTGCACATTTCGTTCTTCAAACCCAAAGGTAGTAATTTGTTTTTGTTCTAAATCAAGATGGATTTATGTTGAATACTGAATAGTTTTTGAATTAGATAGTCTTAGTGAAATGAACTATGACGATTTCGAATTCGATTTAAAACAAAAAAAAAGTAATTATTGATTGAATGATTTTGATTTTTCATTTCTTTGTTTTTTTTCTCCTGTTAAGTTAAAATTTTCCAGTAATAAATAAATAAATCGAAGTATTTTGATTGAATTTATATTTTATTAGAAAAAAAATTGATTAGTATGAAAAAATTGATTAGAAATCATATTTTTTTGTTTATAATTATTATTGTAAAATTATATTTAGGAATTAAATTCTAACGGGTTTAGGTTTTGTAGCGGTTTTAATGCTTTGTGTGAAAATTATTAAAGTTCATGGAAATAACAAGTCATGGTGAGAATAATCAGTCAACTAACGAATGTCAGATGTAAATCTTTAGAATAATGATAGTCTTAAGTCAATTTTGATAGTTTTAATAACTAATTCCTTGTTAAGATAGGGCTAATACATAGTTTCTAATAGTTTCTAATCTAATCAGCTTCGAATATTCACCACGGTCATTCGCCACAGCGACATAATTAACATGGCAGCCGATTTTTTTAAGGTCGTTTATTACGTCAGTCTCCCATTGTAGTCGTGGTCTACCTCGCGGTCGCCCACTCCGTGGGGTACTAACGTACATTTTTCTAATCATTCCAAACTGTGAATCGGCTCGTAGAACATGCCCAAATCAAGCAATCCTATTTGAACGGATACAACCTATTATATCAGGACCCTCAAGAAGGACTCTGATCTCAAAGTCATATCGTCTTATTTATTTTAGTATAAACAATAATTATTAATCAAAATAAAAGTGCGAAAACACTTAAAAATATTGCGATGCTGATGCATAGGCTGACTTCACCAATCACCACAGCTCTGGAAACATAGTGTTCTGGCTATATAGGGAGCTAATATCCATCAAATACGTCAATTAAAGGTTAACCAATGTTAGAGATTTTGCGTAGTACTAATTATAAAAATATTAAAGAAAGCAGTAGTATCCCAACAAACATAAATTCTGCTGTACGAGAAAAAGTAAAAAAAAATTTTAACCGGAAGTGACAAACTGGAAGTTGGTATGCAGAACTGTTGTGAACCGAACTAAATGCTTACCCGACTAGAAATTAGATCAGTATAGGATCCGATCCGGATCAGGATTGCCTGAAGACTGATCAGGGATGAATCAGGCCTCCTGACCCGGACATGATTAAAAATCGTCACGCCATATATGATCCGTACAGGATCCATTTAAATGATCCATGCCGGATCCATTTCAAAAATCCATTCTGGATCCATTTCAAAGATCCATTCCGGATCCATTTCAAAGATCTATTCCGGATCCATCGTAAAGATCCATGCCGGATTCATTCAACAGTTTCATGCCCGGTCTGGTCAAGAGATCCATACCAGATCCGTTCAAAGGTTTAGAATTAATTTTGTTGTTAAATTAATTTGACATTAAATAAATGAAAAAAATATTACCATTTTTCCCTTAGATTATGAAATACACAGGATAAGTAATATCTTTTTAAGTTGAAGTTATTTTTATTTACATAAAGTAGTGTGCGATTTTAACGTGATAGTATTTGCACTGAAAAAACACAGTAGCCTAGAAATTCAAATATCATCGAGGTTTTCCCTTGCTTGACCGAATATGCTTACAAAATAACATACTTATGTAGAAATTTTGTATTTAACATTTTTACCGATTGGCGAATGACCAACCTTACTCAATTTTATTTTATGTTCAAAAATGTCAAAAGTATTTCGATTAAAATAAAACTGATAATATTAAAACTGAAAATTAGTAATAGAAAAATAATAATATATTTTTTTTCTATAAATGGAAAGAGATAAAAATGCTGCATGGGACCCTGTATTTTTGTATTTATTTTTACAGGAGCCTTTTCTTTTGTGGAAATTATTTTCAATGCAAAATTTGAATTTAAAAAATAGCTTCAATTTTTTTTATAGTTTTATAGTGTAGATACACAAATATTACTTATCCTGTATATTTTATAATCTAAGATTTTTCTTTAATTTTATTCATAATTTCAAGTACACTTCAAATGCTTATATATTTAAACAGTAAGTTATACCATTAATAACGAAATTAATGAGCAATATTATATACAGAATGGATCAGGTAAAAAACTAAATTTTGTATTATTATCCAGTTCAGGACATCGGATAAGACGAGTTTCGATCAGACACTGATCGTATGACTGGATCAACGAATAAAGTACTGCACGCTGATCAGTAATTGATCAGATAGCCGGATCAACGGATAAAGCACTGCACGCTGATCAGTAACTGATCAGATAGCCGGATCAAGGGAAACGGTACTGTACGCTGATCAGGAACTGATCAGATTGCCGGATCAAGGGAAACGGTACCATACGCTGATCAGGAACTGATCAGATGGCCGTATTACGGAAAATCTGATCCGGATCTGATCATAATCCGGGTTCCCTGAACTAATTTCCAGTCGATTCATCTAATTCGATTATCAGGTACAGGTGCTATTGAGATTTAAAAAAAAATAGGTGTTTGGGGACCACACACCGCTTTGTTCACTATCGCTCGAAAACTAATCAGCTCCTAGCCATACATATTTCCATCTTTTCCAAAGTGTCATCAAAATTCATTCACAAACGATTGTATGCTCCCAACAAAAATTGAAAAAATGGTGACATAATAAACAGGTGTTCTGGAGGACCCACACCACTTATCCCAATATTGTCCAAAAACTAATCAGTTCTTTGTCATTTAAGTTTCAGTAATAAATAAATAAATCGAAGTATTTTGATTGAATTTATATTTTATTAGAAAGAAAATTGATTAGTATGAAAAAATTGATTAGAAATCATATTTTTTTGTTTATAACTATTATTGTAAAATTATATTTAGGAATTAAATTCTAACGGTATGTTTTGTTGCGGCTTTAATGTTTTGTGTGAAAATTATTAAAGTTCATGGAAATAACAAGTCATGGTGAGAATCAGTCAACTAACAAATGTCAGATGTAAATCTTTAGAATAATGATAGTCTTAAGTCAATTTCGATAGTTTTAATAACTAATTCCTAGTTAAGATAGGGCTAATTCATAAGTATAAACAAAAATTTATATTGATCAAAATAAAAGTGCGAAAACACTTAAAAATATTGCGACGCTGATGCATAGGGTGATTTCACCACAGCTCTGGAAACATAGTGTTCTGGATATATAGTGAGCTAATATCCATTAAATACGTCAATTAAAGGCTAATTAATGTTAGAGATTTTGCGTAGTACTAATTATAAAAATATTAAAGAAAGCAGTAGTATCCCAACAAACATAAATTCTGTTGACAAACTGGAAGTTGGTATGCAGAACTGTTGTGAACCGAACTAAATGCTCATGTGCCAAGTTTCATCTAATTCGATTCTCAGGTACAGGTGCTATTGAGATTTAAAAAAAACAGTTGTTTGGGGACCACACACCGCTTTGTTCACTATCGCTCGAAAACTAATCAGCTCCTTGCCATACATATTTGCATCTTTTCCAAAGTGTCATCAAAATTCATTCACGAACGATTGTATACTCCCAACAAAAATTGAAAAAATGGTGATATAATCAACAGGTATTCGGGAGGCCCCACAACACTTATCCCAATATTGTCCAAAAACTAATCAGTTCTTTGTCATTTAAGTTTCCATCTTTTTTCAACGTGTCATTAAAATTGATTAATGAATGAAGTCTGTATGCTCCCAACAAACTTTAAAAACAAAGTATGGAAAGTCAGCAGTTGTATGGTAGACCCCTCGCCACTTTGATCAATGTGTCCCAAAATATGATAATTATATTCTCACACTAATTGTAACCTTTTTCATAAAGTTCATCATAATCGCTTCATTATTGTAGGCTGTGGTGTGCATAAAAATACTGAAAAAAATTCAAAAAATTAAAAACCGGAAGTTGGTATGCAAATATATATTGGAAACAGTACTTAGACCTTATATACCAAGTTTTCGCCAGATCATAATCCGGGATAAAAAGTTATTTTAGATTTAAACTTAGAGACCCCCTGCCATTTTGTCCAAATTTGAAATGAATCCAGATCTTCCATTTTCAAGTGAATCTGGATCATTTGCCAAAGTTTCATCAAGATCCTATGCAGGAATGTCACGCACCTACCTACCCATACACCCACCCACCCACACACAGACGTACACCAAAATTTTTATTGGCTATTTAGATAGAGAATGGTCCAAAACAAAAGATGAAACAAAATTTGGGGTATGTAAAGATTTTTTTTCTCGATAGATTGCATTACTTCACACAATTTAAAATTGTGGTGAAGTAAAAAGATATCGAAAAAAAAATTTCATACAAAAAAATCAAATATTTTTTTTAAATTTCAGATTTTGTCGATATGAATTTTAATTAATTTATATGTAATAAAAAAAATTATAATAAATAAAAATAGGGGCTACCACTGATCGAAGGTCTGCAGGGTCAGAGAAACTAGTGAAAAACAAAATAAATTATTTTAAAATAATATATCTTAAAATATCTGACCGACAGAACAAAAATCTATCAGCTGAAGTTATGAAGTTGAGGGAGATGTGTGGGAGGGGACTATCATTGATCGAAGGTCTGCGGGGTCGCAGAAACGAGTGAAAATAAAACACATTATTTTAAAATAATATATCTTTAAATATCTGACAGGGTGGACAAAAGAAAAATATATTAGATGAAGTTATGGTTGATGGAGGAGGTTGGGGGAATTAACTATTATTGATAGATAGTTTGCAGGGTAGCAGAAGCAAGTGGAAAATAAAATAAATAAAATAATATATATTAAAATATTTGACCGACAGAACGAAAACAAAAATCTATCAAATTATGTGATGTTTGAGTAGAAGAGAGGAGGCTTTTCGAAGGTCTGAAGGGTCGCAGAAGCGAGTGGAAAATAAAATACAAATAATTAAAATAATATATCTTAAAATATCTGACCGATAGAACAAAAAAAAATATATCAGATGAAGGAAGGTTGATGGAAGGGTTGGGGGAGGTGGCTATGATTGATCGAATGTCTGCAGGGCCGCAGAAGCGAGTGAAAAAAATTTGAATAAAAGTCATTTATAAAATATGAACAAACAAGATAAATATTTTGATTTTTTTTAATGAAATATTTTTTTTAAATGCCCACATCTTTGTTTTTAAGTGTTTCCTACTTTTATTTTAATTAATAATTACTTGTATATGCCCAACAAAATAAACATAATAAAAAATAAAATAAAATAAATTTTTTTTTATTAATAGCACCAAAACTAGGATAAGGCCCTCGATTGTGCTAACTTTGCTGTAGTGCGCTCGATTGATGATCTATAGGTCGTGAGTTCGAATTCTGGTGTTGCACATTTTTTTTTTATTTTTTTTAAAATGACAATAAAATTATTGTTTTTTTACACACTTTTATTTTATTCGTACATACTTTCCGTTTTACAATAATGCAATTTGATCGATAATGCAGTTTTTATAGCCTTTTCTTGCACTGTCATTTCGCGTTTCGTTCCATCCATAATATAATAGCCGTGGCTCTATCCTTCTACTACGAGCGTAACGTTTATATTAGTGATGGGAAAAAAAAAATCGAATTATTCGATTGTTGAAACATTTCGAATTATTCGATTGTTCATAACAGACACCGAATAAAAAATTCATTCGAATAAAAATAGTTACTAGTTTTTTTATTCGAAGTGTTTTCATTACTAGTTTTTTTATTCGAAGTGTTTTCATTACTAGTTTTTTTATTCGCAGTGTTTTCATTACTAGTCTTTTTATTCGAAGTGTTTTCATTACTAATTTTTTTATTCGAAGTGTTTTTGCTACTATTTTTGTTATTCGAAAGGTTTTTTTATTCGAAGTGTTTTTTTATTCGGAGTGTTTTTACTACTAGTTTTGTTATTTGAAAGGTTTTTTTATTCGAAGTGTTTTTATTTGAATAACTATTTTTTTATTAGTAATTGAATGGAACAATCGAATAAATAGTTATCGAGAGGTTGAAAAATAGTTGAATTAGGTCCTGTAGGTAGTTTTCTTTTCTTGATTTAAAAAATTATTTGCAAAATGTTTCTGAAAATACTTCAACTATACAATGAAAAATCAAAAAAAGCTTTGAGCTATAGTTATTTAATATTTTATCAAACTTTAAAAGGAATAATTGAAGAATTATTTCATATATATTATTGATAAATATTTGTTTGTGTATCTTTGTCTTTTAATCCCTACAAAAAAAAGTTATTATTTGGAAAAATTTGTTATTATTTGGAGTTATTATTTGGAACAATAATATCCTAATAATATCAAGGAATGATAATTTTACATTATTTTTTATAATAGGCGTAGGTACTTGGTAGTTTTGTTTTGTTTATCATTCATTTGGAAATTAGTGATTCAACAATTAATTAAATAACAATCTAGGTCCTAAAAACGAGTTGTTAAAACATCGGCTTTATATATTTATATGTATAGTAGTACAATAACAATGAAATAAAAAATATTACATCAATGAAAAAGTATTTGAAGAAAAATTTTATTTTGTGTTTTGTTTTTGAGAATACTTCAATTTGTCATAAATAGATTATAGTAAAACATTTTGTTTCGTTTTTTGAGATAAAGGAGTAAAATAATTTTATGAATATTGTAAAAGTATATGCATGTGCGTTGTTTATTTATATTTAAATATGTATTGTTTCTTGGTAGTGAATGAATTACTTTTGGAAAAGGAATAGAAGAATTTTATATATCCGTTGTTTTATTTATGTTTAAATATATTTTTCCGTTGTAAATAAATTAATTTTTTTGTTATTGAAAAAATTGGATTTATTGATTTTGACAAAAATATTATTCGGAATTAAAACGAGGAGTTTAATTAGAATTTTTAGTTTATTGTTAAAACATTTTGGGATTTCATTAAGTAGGAGAAATTAAACAAACTTGTCTGTTAAATATATTGGTTTTGCGTAGTTTGATTATTGTTGAGTTATGACTGTTGTTTTATTACACTTTGGATGTAACAGGTATCAAGACATCAAAGTGTGAAACTCAAAGTGTTTGCTTAAGATTTTTTTGAAATATTGTTTTATGAAATTTATCTATAACGATTGTAGTATTTATAGGTTTAAGATATGATACCCTTACCACGGTACCAAAAGATTAATTATAGCCGTTTGTGATGAAAGTAATTTTACACGAATTAACTGCTGATTAGTTTACGAATAGATAAGCAGGCAAGGTCTTCACTGTAAACAAGTATTCAATATAAATGTTTTTCAAATGAATAAAATGGACAAATCACATAATGTTAATCTGTTGTTACTTTACGCAGATAACCAAACAAGTTAGAATAAAATACTGAAAGCCCATGTGATATTAATTTTTAAAAAATGTAGCTAGATCGTTTAACTCAATACTGAAAAATATGGAGGGGCTGAAATCTCACAGCTCTGAGATATCAAGACTTCGGTCTGGGTTAAGGATTTTGATATAGTTTTCGGCAAAAAACTTTCACGAGGACATGGTTTTTAGTTTTGGGCAGCGATGTATATCAAACATAACTCTTTGTTAACGTACAAGTATTTTTTATATCTGTTTAAAAACTTATTACAAAACTAACACGAAATATCAATACGTTGCCGGAAAATTATAATCCAAATCCAAAAATTTTGTTAAATTAAATAAAATCAAACTTTTTCAAAATTCCAAAAATATTCAAAAAACTAGAATGAAATCAAATATTTAAACTTTTTCTAAATTCCGATAATATTCCAAAAATTCTTAAAAATTCAAACTTTTCCAAAATTCTAAAAATATTGCAAAAATTATTACAAAATCAAAAATTAAAACTTTTTTCAAAATTATAATAAAATCAAAAATTTTAAATTTTTCAAAATTCTAAAAATATTCCCAAAAATTCTTACAAAATCAAAATATGAAGCTTTTTTCAAAATTCTAAATATATATCTATATAAAATTCAAATATTTTTTTTGCAAATTCTAAAAATATTGCAAAAATTATAACAAAATCAAAAATTGAAACCTTTTTCAAAATTCCAAAAATATTCCAAAAATTAGAATGAAATCAAATATTGAAACTTTTTCTAAATTCCAATAATAATCCAAAAATTCTTAAAAATGCAAACTTTTTCCAAAATTCTAAAAATATTGCAAAAATTATTACAAAATCAAAAGTTGAAAATTTTTTCAAAATTCCAAAAATTATAATAAAATCAAAAATTAAAAATTTTTCAAAATTCTTAAAATATTCCAAAAATTCTTACGAAATCAAAAATTAAAACTTTTTCAGAAATTCTAAAAATAATGCAAAAAATTATTACAAAATCAAAAATACAAACTTTTTCAAAATTCCAAAAATATTTCAAAAACTATAACAAATTCAAAAATGTCCATGTCCAATTTCATTTTCAATTATATTTACGTCATAAAAATAGCTACATTTTTTTTCCAAAAAATTGGCTAAAAAATAAATGAAATTATTTTTTGACCCACATGACATTATTTTTTGACAAACTTATAATGCCATAATTCTCAATAATAATAATAAAATTTCATTTCAAACAATTTTATTTTTTCTTAAAAATTGGGTAAAAATAAAAAAAAATCTCTCTTTTGACACACTTGACAACATTTTTTTGACAAACTTATAATGCCATAATTCTCAATAATAATAATAAAACTCATTTCAAACAAACAATAATTTTATTTTTTTTCCAAAAAATTAGGTAAAAAAAAAAATAAAAATCTTTCTTTTGACACACTTGACAACATTTTTTTGACAAACTTATAATGCAATAATCTAGATTTTGGTCTCACATACCAATCCCGACCATCAAGATTTCTCCAAATTCAATGTTTCTACTCGTAATCACTTAAAATGAACGTTTTTTAACCAAAAAATATGCAAATTTCCTTGTTTTGACACACTTGACGATTTTTTTGACACACTTCCGGTACAGTTATCAAACACATCGTCCTTTCGGCTCTTCCCATTGAGTAAACCTATTTTTAGAAAAAAAAAATTTTGAAATCCGTTCAGCGGTTTTCTAGATTTCGTCGGTTGTGACGGACGACCGGACGGCCGGCAGACAGACACACATTTTTTTTTTTTTGCTTTTTTAGAATCAGTAGGTCCTAAAACGTCGAGAAATGCCAAAAAAAGTGGGGGTAAGAATTTCACTTTGAGCTCATGAATGTAATACTTAGGTCTTTCAGACCGAAGTAATACGCATATAGACATATTCATCCTTACCTAATAGAAACATAATTTTTTTATTATTAAGTTTTTTTTTTAAACTGAAAAATGAAGTGACCAAAATCCAACGAGTTTTTTAGTTTTGTGACCCTAGGGGTGGTGTGTTCTCCTTTGTTGACGACCAAAAAACACTTCGAATAATTATTCGATTGTTACAACATGTCGACTACTATTTATTCGTTTGTTGAAATCATTCGATTGTTCCCATCACTAGTTTATGTTGCAATATGGGTAGCGCGCTCGACTGATGATCTTTAGGTCGTGAGTTCGAATCCTGGTGTTGCACATTTTTTTTTGTTTTTTTTTATTTTTTTTTAAAATATGTAGCATTAAAATTATTGTTTTTTTACACACTTTTATTTTATTCATACATACATTTCGTTTTACGAGAATGCAATTTAATCGATAATGCAGTTGTTTGTGTAAGAACAATCTACAATGATTTTCTTTGTATAACATCCGTTAGTTCAACAGGAATTTGCGTTTTATGAACATTTAATAACAAGAACATGAACTACTTTGGTTATTCCATTTATTTTGACTTAATATATGAACCTTATTTAAAAGTTTACAATATACACTGTTTAATTTATATTATTTTTAGTTATCACTTCACATGAAGTTTAATTCATTTTATTTTATTTTGATTTCAATTTACATCAATTCACTTTTAAACTAAGATGATTTATTTTGATATTAATTTTATATCTTTTAATAATTGTAAAATTTGCGAATGCACAATGCGGTTTTTAAGGTAAACATGTTTGCGAGAGTTGTTGCTCTTTTGTTGGTTGAAACATGACTGACTAAATGAAATAAAAAAAACTAATAGAGAAACGTGTAGCGTTCATATTGCCACTTTTACATTTATCAGCAGTTTTATAGCATTTTATTGCACTGTCATTTCGCGTTTCGTTCAAATTATTATAATTTCGATATTAACAAGAAAATTAATTTTTTTTTGACAGGCAGTGCTAAAAATCATATAATAGTGGTTTCCGATAATTATTTGCCATAGTTTCATTCCTGTGAACTAAAATAAGGAAAAACAAAAACTACTATTTGAGTATTTCTATTGCAATATAAGAGCTTTATCATAAAAGATCGTATGACGTCATTACGAAGATTTTTGTTTAGTTGTTTTAGTTTTAATAAAAACTAGAATGCATTCAGGGGATTTTTTTTAAAGTTACATAATACATATATTTATAATTTTTGTTGATGTTTTATTAATTAAATCTTTTTTATTTTGAATTAATCACAATATATTTATTATGAAAAATATTTACAATTTCGATAGTATGATACTTTAGACCTTTTTTTAAAGGAATAATTTTTACATTAAATAGTAAAGTTGGTAGATGGTTTGTAGAATAAGTTTATTAAAAAAGAAAAGAGGAAACAAATCGATGAAAGTACATTGTTAAAGGTCTATTTCCTCACTTTTTGACACAACATTTCGTTAAATACTTTCTTCAATTAAATTATACAATATAACTGTAGATCAGTAAGATGTTAAACAATGAGTATTGAGCAATTTTTCTGTTCCGGTGTTCACCGTAAAAGCGTTATATGAGAAAAAAAATCACAAACTTTTCAAAGGATTGTATACCAAACACAACTTCCAATAATTTTAAAAATTGTCAATGAAATTTTTCATTGTACTACAATTTAAAATTTTGAATTGGCTTATTGAATATATTTGAATATATTAAGCATAATATGTAAAATCTATTTTAGCTGGCACATAAAAAACACGAAAATGGTCGAAAATTTCCATAGAACTTTGCATGGAAATTTTTGGCAGTTTTAATTTTGCTTTTGGACCTATATAGGTAAAAGCATACTATATATTATGCTTGATTTATAGTAATTAATATGCTTCGGAACCAAACTTAAATCGTTCAAAGCAAAAACAGAGAAATTTCATAGAGAATTTTAAATGATTATAGTTGTGTTTTGTATGTAAGCCAATATAAATTTTTGAAACTTTTTTCTTATCTCTCCTTTCTAGTGCTATTATGGCAGGACCAGAACCAGAAAATTGTTCTAAAGAACAGTGAACACAACAGCATAGAAAAATATAGATTTTTAACAATTTTTGAAAACAATGTAGGTTGAAAACATCAGAGCCAGCGGGATTCCCCTTAGTATTTTAACATGTGTGAGAAGTTTGAGAGAACAGTTGAAATTATTCAATACATTGCTACTATGAGTATGACGAGACGAGTATGGAGCCTTTTTTCAACAGTTTTTTAGTTTAAATATCACCAATTTTAAGTTCTTATTTTCATTTTTAATGCAACTGCAACCCTCTCCTCTCCTCTTTTCCGCTCCACCTAGTTCAAGTTTGCCCAAAATCATTTCATAACATATAAAACTACATCAACAACGATTATACAGAGTGTAATCAAACTTATATGACAGAACCTAAATTTGTGAAGTGAATGAATGAACATCTGTTTATTTCAAATTTGAAATAAACAGATGTTGAGGAGTCCTCTTTCCGCCACTTTGGCCAATTTTTTCTAAAAGTTTTTCAGGGTACCACATTCATAAACCACCCATGAACGTATTTAAAAAAAATTTAGAAAGCGGGTCAGTATAATCTTCACGCTGGTTATGTTGGTGGGACCCTTAATGACCTCCGCCTTATGATCCAATATTTGGACAAAATAGTGCGTATGTGCTTGCAAGACCAGGAAGGCCATTTCTCTTTTTGATTTTGGTTGCGACATAGAGCGAAGAAGTTTTCCAAACATATTTTACTAAAGTATAATCAAAATGGTAATGGTTTTGATTAATGACACGCAGGATTCTTGTTGCCGGCTAGTTTTAACCGTAATTAGTTCTATATTGTGCTGGACGGAATAAAATACTACTCTTGGGAAGTGCAAGCTCATGCTAAAACTGATTATTTCTAAAAGAGCTGGCAACGCAACGCACTATATTTTAACGAATAAAAACGGCATCAGACTGTCGTTTTATTAAATTTACGCAATCTGAAGCAGGGGACAGGATACAATTGTAAACTTGTTGAAGTTCACGAAGAGCAAAGCAAAGAAATTTTCGCTGCATACTCTTGATTCCTAACGAAGGACGGATAAAACTATGTTTAGAACTTTGTTTTTTTTGGACGAACATTTGACAAAACCAAAAATTGTGTCTATTAATTAGTCCTATTAAAAATGTTTGCGATGTGCAGACGGAAGTTAAAATCACTATCACATGTAACATCTAAGCCCCGGCTAATTGTAACATATAAAACTGTGGTATTATTTATAAAATACTTACATTTGAGGAATTAGGACTCTTACGAAATAAAATTTTAAGGTGGTTTTGCATTACCACATAGCGAAATTGTTAAGATCGACCTGTAAAAGTGAATTCTCTTAAATAATAATTATTTTTTTTAATCATTTCATGTCATCAGCATCCCCAGAAATGGTTAGGGTTTTAATAACGTAATCGACGTTGTTACTAGCAAGGATACATAGATTAAAGCCAAGGTGACTACTCTGTGGTACTTCAGACAATCTTAAAAAATGCACGTGTTAACAGTGCAAGATACGAACGTAATAAGGCTAGTACGTGGATCGAATTTTCGTCGGACCATGGAAATGGAGATTGTCATAAACAAAACTTTTTAGATGGTTGGATTGCATAAAAGTGGAAATTGGTTTGTATTACCGGAAAAAAAAACTCCAAGTCCTTGCGAAGTTTTATAATGAATTATGTAACTAAAAATTTAAACTTTGAGATTATTGTTAACGTTCTGATCTTAGATCATGGCCGGTTTTCACCATATCTTTTTCTTAGACTTGATTTGAGAGAACGCTGTTACAAAAAAGGCAACATAAACTTTACCGGAGGTGACAAATCAGAAATTGTGTTGTTTTTTGGGGTAGGTCTGTTTTTAGACTAATTTTTATTTAAATACTTTCATATAATACAAATTTAATCAACAAAAAATATACAAACTGTATGGAATTGGTGTATAAACATTAGGAATAACACTATTTTCAATTGAATTCCTATAAACTCCATTATGACTGCTATCTGTTAAATCATAATCCGGTGGAGGATTTAGTAAACCACTTTTATGAGTTCTTAATTGACAGTTATAGCCATTGATTTGATTATATAAATTTGTGTTCTCCAATAAACTGCTATCATTATTATTTTTATTATTATAATTTATATTCATTTTATTTATATTGCTTTTTAATTTAAATTATTATTTTTTCGTTTATTTATTTTTTGAAATAAAAAATTATTTTTATTTTGATAAATTTTTTATGTTTTTTCAATTTATTTTTTAACAATTTTTCATTGATTATTATTTCTTTATTCATGCGTGAAATATGTATATTTTTTATTTAATTGAAAATTTAAATTAAATTTAAAATAAATATTTGTCTTGAATAATTTGAGATGTGATTGTTTTGAAAAAGTTTGTATGAAAACAATAGGTAGAGTAGATGTCGTTCGAAATATTACCCCTATATTGCAAAATGTTAATATGAATAAATATAATAAACGGATTTGGCAAATCAAGGTTACAAACCAGTGAATATAAATATAAACAATTTTTTTATTTAAGTTTAAGATCCTACGCTTCGTTTTTGGTTCACTAAATACAGACGATGGAGAGTATAGAACCCGGTATAACTTTGAAGTCAGAGGCCTTTTTGGAGGGTCTTGACATAATCAGTTGTATCCGATTATGTCAGGACCGTTTGGTATCGGTTGTATTCCAATAGAAACCGCTTGGTCTTTCAATAAGTCTTTAAATAACAAATTAAAACAATTAATTTTAAATTTTGACTTATAAGAACATCGTCCGGTGCCCCAGGTCAGTACACCCGACGATGTCCTAATGAGACGAAATTATTCGAGTCAAAATAACCTTAATACATGTAAACATATATATAATATATATATATCTAATTCTGTTTACAGATATATCGTTCTAGAAAAACGCGTTTCAAAAAAATTCATGAAAAAAAAAATACATTGTATTTATGGAAAAAAGGACAATTGGTCTCACTCTCAAGAAATTAGTACAAACAAGTATTGACAACGCTGATGTTTTGGCTTAGAAATGTTCTAAAAATAGTGCGCTTATACCAAATAAATACTCTTCTAGTTTCCTAGCTATTGCCATAGATTTTGCTTAGTTATAATTTTTGAAAAAACTATTACAGTATTTTACTGAACTTAAAAAATTGGATCGGAAGTGCCCAAAACATTGATATGCAGAATTATTGTGAGTCTTTTAAAAATCTAATATATCCAGTTTAATTAAAGTTGGATATCAATGTCTGAAGTTTTAAACAAACAGCTGTTTGGTAGACCCCTTACCACTTAGTCTAATAACGCCAGAAATTACGAACGATATTGTTATTTTTATAACGAAATATTCAATAATATTATAAATAATTGGTATAAAAAGCATATTATAAAAACCATTATAGGAGAATACCCGTACAATAATTTTGAAAAAAGTTCGTGAAATGGACATTATGTATAATATATGTCATGCACATGGTGTGCATCATACTGTGCACATGTTGTAAAACGCCTTAGCACAAATATTAGCTGCATGTTTCACGAATAATAAAAAACGAAACGAAACGAAATTTATTTAATGATACGAATAAAAAACAAAGAATTAAAAAAAAGAAAAGTGAAAAAGTAGTTTAACGTTTTCTAAAACGACTGGTTTCATTTAACTTTTTATACATACAATCAGATTCATAATATGACTTTCGTAATAATTGATGAACTTTATTTTATTTTCATCTAAAATCATGCGCAAAAGAAATTTTTTCATGAAGGTAATGAAAACATTGACTAAAAATAAACGGGCACTTTGAATAATTAATTTTTGTGATTCAAAATAATTTTTGTATTTATTTAATATGTTTTGTTTGTCATTTTGTTCGTTGAGTTACTAGTATTTACATTTTTTTTATAATATTAAGAAAATGGTTTAAAATTAATATTATTTTTTATATGAAATCCAAATATTTAAATTTTTTGAATAAACTCCATTTTTCTCTTATACTTGTTTTAGTTGGGATTGTACCTCATAAGCACCATGACTCCAACTCAAAAACAGAAATATCTAACAACGATTAAAAAACTCAACTTAAGTAGATAAGATACATAATGATGAAATCAAAGTTGAATGAAATACCATTGCCTCGGTGAAGAAATGGTGAAGAAATTGCCTCGGTGGCGTAGTTGGATAGGGTGTCTGAAAAAGATTCAAACCATGGCACTGATAAAGTTTAGGGTCTAATAACAATCGAGACATGTACAAAATAAAAATTGAGCTACTTGAGTTTAAGTGCTCACAAAAATCGCTAATAATCCAAAACTTATGCAAAAATTCAATAAAAAAAAAATATTTTCAAACAATTTCACGATGATTGGAACAACTACAGGTAAACATTTTCCTGACAACAGAATGAGGTTTATTTAAAATATAAAGTGTACCATACAATATAACAAAATTTGAATGAAGTTAATAACTATTTTTAATATAGAAATTGACTTTGACTTTATATCATGAATTTTTATCTTAACGCAGAAGTTAAGTTGAACCGTATTTAACTTTCACATTAACATAACGTGAGGTTGCCTCAACTACACCGTTGTGTTTCATTAGAAATTCTTAACCAATTTCCGGGTTCGATTCGCCGTATTTGTTCTCGCGACGAGGTTGAGACAACCTGATGTCGATTGGAAATAGAACATATTTTATTTAAAATAAACCAAACAGGTAATTTGTCCAAATTTGCACTTTTAATTGAAGGGAGCTTCAAAAGTTCAAATATTCTCTGAAGCGCAAATAAAAATAAGTGAAAAGTATAGTAATAGTTAAGGATATTTATTCACTTTATAACTTTCATTTTCATCAGTCACTTTATCTTATCTTGAACCCACTGGTAATATTCTGGGAAATGGCTACGTATATTCTGATTACTATTCGTTTACAGAAAATGCTGGGCTTATCTTTATTCCATACATAATCTTGAGTACATTCCACTGGAGTACATTCCACACTCTAACTTGGCCTAAATAATGCCAATTTTTCAGACAACTGCCTCCTTGTTTATTTCTAGTCTACTTTTTGTAAGTAACCCAAGTAATTGTACTCTTAATGTCTTCATACAAGAGGATCAATTTTTATTTGTTCTTTATTTTGCAGCTTTGGTTTTCCTTTGGTATTCGGGTTATATGAAAAACATGTTTCTTTCGGGTAGTATGGTTTGCCTCCACAGTTGTGACCCTGTGAAAAAGACTTACTCAATTGAAAAAAATCAAATAATTTGTTGAATACAGTATTGAAGATGTTTAAAAAATTGCAAACATTGCGTATTGTATTTACTAAGAACGACGGTCATTTTCGTCTGGATCAGGAAGGCAAGTTAGTGTAACAAAATGAAGATTGTTGTTTTTATTAGGGTTCCGTACTTTAAAAAAGTAAAAACGGTACCCTATTGGTGAGACTTCGGTGTCCGTCCGAATTTCTACATAATCAATTTACTCACAAACTATAAGTGCTATCAACTTGAAATTTTCTACAGTTTTTAAACGTGTTTTTCCACGCCTACTGATAACAAAAAAATTCAAATATTTGTTTTAATCTATATTTTATGAACATAGATAAGGAGATAGTAAAACAAAAGTTTTTTGTAAGGAATCGAGTTTGGTCTAGAAAAATCGAGAAAGTTCAAAATATTTAAAAAAAAAATTTCAATGATTTTTCGACTGCTTAGTTTTTTTGATATTGCCATAAACGGGTATTGTCTTTCCTGTCCCCCCCCTTTAACTTCGAACATTAGAAAAGAAAAAATTTGAAAAAATTCATGGTTATGGTCAATGTTGTAAAGATTGAATCAAAACTATAGCGGTCGGGTCATCATTTCAAATGTGATTCTGAGGGGGTTGAGAGTGGAAATTTTGAAAAAAAATTATTTTTGACCTCAGTGAGTGGGGTGTCATATGAAAGGTGATTTTTTTTTCTAGTCCAAACCAATTTTTTTGCAATTTTTAAAAGCGCAGTTTTTGAGTTATGTTAAAAAATGTGACAAAAATTTCCTGTCCCCCCCTCTTAACTTCGAACATTACAAAAGAAAAAATTTGAAAAAATTCATAATTATGGTCAATGTTGTAAAGATTGAATCAAAACTATAGCAGTCGGCTCATCATTTCAAATGTGATTCTGAGGGGGTTGAGAGTGGAAATATTAAAGAAAAATTATTTTTGACCTTGTTGAGTGGGGTGTCATATGAAAGGTGATTTTTTTTCAAGTATAAATCAATTTTTTTTGCAATTTTCAAAAGCGAAGTTTTTGAGTTATGTTAAAAAATGTGACAAAAATTTCCTGTCCCCCCCTCTTAACTTCGAACTTTACATAAGAAAAAATTTGAAAAAATTCATGGTTATGGAAAATGTTGTAAAGATTGAATGAAAACTATAGCGGTCAGCTCATCATTTCAAATGTTATCTTGAGGGGGTTGAGGGTGGAAATTTTGAAAAAAAAATATTTTTGATCAAGTCGATTGGGGTGTCATATGAAAGATTGATTTTTTTCTAGTCCAAAACAATTTTTTATGTAATTTTAAAAAGCGCAGCTTTTGAGTTATGTAAAAAAATGTGAAAAAAATTTCCTGTCCCCCATCCTTAACTTCGAACATTACAAAAGAAAAAATTTGGAAAAATTCATGGTTATGGGAAATGTTGTAAAGATTGAATGAAAACTATAGCGGTTGGCTCATCATTTCTAATGTTATTTTGATGGGGTTGAGGGTGGAAATTTTGGAAAAAATTATTTTTGACCTTGTTGAGTGGGGTATCATATGAAAGGTTGATTTTGTTCTAGTCCAAAACAATTTTCTATGTAATTTTCAAAAGCGCAGTTTTTGAGTTATATTAAAAAATGTGAAAAAAAATTCCTGTCCTCCCCTTAACTTCAAACATTACAAAAGAAAAATATTTGAAAATATTCATGGTTATGGGCAATGTTGTAAAGATTGAATCAAAACTATAGCGGTCGGATCATCATTTCAAATGTTATTTTGAGGGGGTTGAGAGTGGAAATTTTGACAAAAAATAATTTTTGACCCCCACTCGGCATATGAAAGGTGAATTTTTTTCTAGTCCAAAACAATTTTTTTGTAGTTTTCGTTTTTTTCGGTTTTGATTCATTTGATTAAAATTCTAAAATTGTGTTTTGTGAAGGACTATTCACGTAAAATAATCGTAGAAGAGGATAAATTTTACTACGCTGTAGGAAATGTATATTATAGTAAATATTGAGTGAAACGAAGTAAAGAAATGAACAAACAAGATCAGATTAGATCAACACAGTTTAACAAGTCAGATGAACTAAACTTCAGGCGAAAGGCGTTAGGTTGAAAAATTATGCAATAACATACCAGATACCTGTTTGCTATTCGATAGATTATCATTTAATATGGTTGCATTGCAAATGTTCTCTGATCACTAATTACAAACATTTTTGAAATTTTTGAACTATTGAACTACTGTTGAACTAGAAAATTGTTACAGTCAAGTTAATCGAGGTTGGGGATCTGTTCTTTTCGTTAAGTCTGATACAGTACCACCAGTGCAGAAAAATAGTAGCCACCATCACTTTGAGTTTAGCTCTGCTGGCAGTCATTGTGAATGTTCAACTAGCTGAAGTACAAATCCTGTTGGTATACTATACCGATCTCCCCAATGTTCAGTAGACAAATCACTCGACTGTGTTAACAATGCACTCGTTGGAAATAATTTGACGACACTTTTTCTCCGTTTTTTCCATTGGTTTCAATAAAAATCCTCAAAGCTGGCCCTCAAACTATTTTCTACAAAAAAATTTACAAAGAAAAATTCATGAACCAACAACAGTTGAGGCTACCACAATTGATAATGTATTTTCCAATATAAATAATTTAGAAGCTGGCGTTATTGAAGCTTTCTTTAGCCACCATAAACAGCTTTGGGTAAGATTCAACCCAACTTGAAACTATACTTACAAAAACTGTTTTTTTCTCATATTATATACATGGAACCCTCAGCGAGCGAATTATATTCGCACTTGCCTGACTTTTATAATTAGGTACATATACATATAATTCTGATTCTCTTCTGTAAAGAGAATTGGTTTTACTATTTAGTTATATTTTCTAATTGTTACATAATTTTTTATTCATAAAACCAAAAGCGGCTTATATTCTCATATAAAAAACTATTTAAAAAACTGTTAATAAGAAAAAGCGCAAAAGCATTGTAAATTTGTAATCAGATTTTCATTGCAAACAAAAAACAAAAAATTCATTTTATATTTTCCAAGAAAATTTTAATTAAATTTCTTGCCACAGTAATTAAAGGAGGAAATAATTTTTATTATTTAATCATCTTATTTTCTAAAGAAAATAATAAAAATTACAATTAAAATTAAATGAAGTTCACAAATTTACTTTAATTATATAAATTTTTGTATGAAGGCAATTTTTCAAACAAGTTGAGCACGAGCTGGAATTTTTGATTGAGTTTTTATAAATCTACGAATCTTTGTGTATATGTGGAATTGGGTCATGATAGTACCGAATTTAGCTTAACTAAACATTACTTCGGAATCTGTGAGTTTAAATCCACATCAAATTCACTTCTGATATATTTCTGCATTTAATGAAATTGAGGTAATGCTTATTCAGTATTAGTGTAGACATTACTTGGTTATGAACGTCTTTACTTGGTTACTTGGTAATGTAAATGTTAGTTACTTTGAAGTTGTCTACTCCGGTAGAATACTCGTAAAGGCTCAATGGGGTAGTCAATGCACACTGTTACAGTAATTGAAAAGATATCTGAAGCATATTAAAAAATTTAAATTAACACGTAGTCAGAGAACTCGTTCTGTGGATTGCACGAATGGTCTTAAAAATAATGACTTATAACAAGGGAGAGAAAAGGTTTCTACAGATTTTTACTTTAACTTTCTACCCAACCAATAATAAAATTTTGTCATAAAATAGAAATTCAACGAACTCTTAAAAGATTTTTTTAACTTTTGTTAGTGTCGACTTAAATTAATTAACCAGCTTCTCGAATAATTAGTGAGAATAATTATAATTAAAACATTATATTTTTTGCAACTATGAATGATTAGAAAGATAAGCAAAATTGTATTTAAAGTCGATGAAGATAATATGCGTACTGGTTTGAATAAAACTAAAAAAGTCCAAGCTGCAGGATATCCACTAGAAATTGGTATATATCTTGACCTGACAGTTTTGTGTGCATGTATTAGATTAGTTTAAATAAAAGAAACTAATTAAAAACAGATATCAAACGAAATTTTCAAATAAAAATAAGTTATAAGCAACACTAACTACATTTATGCAATTTTAGAACGATTTTACGAACGAAAAACAAAATATAAAATCGAGTATCTCCCACAGAACATATGTGTGATAATGTATGACAATACATATGCATAACACGTTGCAAGCCTACCTCATATCATACGTCATGCAATTACTACAAAATATACGAAATATCATAATAGTTCGTTTCTAAAAAAAAAATAGTTTCTTCTATGCAATCCAATACATTTAAAACATTTTATTTTTTCATTGTTTGTTATTACGTGGTACATTTTTGTACGTCATAAATGTAACAAATATTTTTGTTTGGTTTAAAGGTTTTTGTTGGGGGTTGGTGCAATCTTCTTTGCTGAGCCCGATTAATCAGAAACCTCTAACTGCTAGGTTCTATATTTTAAACAAATTGATAAAAATGTTTTCAAAGATTAAATTTATTGATTTTGTATAAATAGAGCAAGAACCCGCGACGGCCAGACCTTCGTTATTTTATAAAAGCTGAAAGTTTTTCTGCGCATACCCCCTACGAAGGTAGGAACGATTAGTGACATATGAAGTTTGGATCAAGGTGGCTTTGGCAGGGAGCAGGTAACAGAGGGCCCTCCAAAGTTTCGTGAAAGTATAAAAGGTAATTTTTTTTATATATTCTTCGGGATAGTATTAGAAGTCACGTCACCCATTGCCAGACACTTGTTATCGTGGTAACCCCCTGTCAGACACTCTTAAACTTTAACAAATTGATGCGCAGAGAAACTTTCAGCTTTTATAAAATAACGAAGGTCTGGCCGTCGCGGGCTCTTAGTCTATAATACTTGTATCCATACGGCCGCTATAACGGTTGTAAAAGTTTACATTTTTTATAATTAAAAGTCTCTAGTTTCTTAACCATGTGTTGGATTTTGCCGATTGACAAACTTGTCCAAGATATAAATAAAACACATATTTGCTAATTTTTTTTTATCTAGCTCAACAAATGTGACCGTGAGGGTGGCGATCGTTATTTTACTCATAATTTTTTTTGTTTGAAATGTAAAAAGCCAAAAGTTTCACTGAAGTCGCAGAAACGAATAAAATTAAATGTGAGTTTATTAGATATTTTCAACCCAGAACGGGCAAATCTAATAGACCGGGAGGCAGCGTTGCAAATGAAAAAGTCATTTGATGCCGGTTGATTTTTATTTATTTTAATTAATTAACTCCAGCTGATGATAAATTTGGCGGTCAGCTGCTAAAGTAGTGGGGGGTGTGGTTGTGGGAGACTTTTAAACTGGTAAAAAAAACGAATTCCAAAAGTAATTTGATGCCACTTCAAAATTTGTATGATGCATGTTTACACCATAACAATTGAAAAAAAAGTCGTCAGCTGATTGGCGGATGGGGGATTATACGTCAGCTCCTCGTATACATCAGTATACAAATGCAATATAGTCAAGACCTTTCTGCATAGGATCTTGATGAAACTTTGGCAAATGATCCAGGTTCACTTGAAAATGGAAAATCTGAATTAATTTTAAATTTGGACAAAATGGCGGGGGGTCTCCCGAACACTTCTAAGTTTAAATCTTCAATAACTTCTAATCCCGACTTATGATCTTATGGAAACTTGGTATATAAATTTTTAATACTGTTTCTAATATTTTTGCATACTAACTTCCGGTTTAACACTTCCGGTTAAAAAGTTTTTTTTCCAGGTATTTATCCCTACTGTAGCCTACAATTACCGATCGATTTTCATGAAACGTTGGTAAACGCTTTCAAGTAACATGAAAAACATTTTGTTAGCTTTGGGAGTACATTGGATAAAGGGTTGGGGGGCCCACCATACAACAGATGGTTTTTTCCACAATGTTTTTATGTTTGTTGGGAGCATAAAACATTCGTTCGGGAATGAATTTTGACGACACTTTGCAAAAAGATGCAAATATGTATGGCAAGAAACTGATTAGTTTTTGAGCGATAGTGAACCAAGTTGTGAGGGGTCAAACAAACACCTGTTTTTTTAAAGCTTAATAACATCTGCCTGATAATCGAATTGGATGAAACTTGGTATATAAACATTTGGTACGGTTCACAAAAGTTCTGCATCCCAACTTCCGGTTTTTCATTTCCGGTAAAAATGTTTGGTACTCCCAGCAAACATTGCAAAAATGGTGACACAATAAGCAGGTGTTTGGGAGGCCCTCCATCACTTATCTCAATATTGTCCAAAAACTAATCAGTTTTTTGTCATTTAAGTCTCCATATTTTTTCAAAGTGTCACTAAAATTGATTAATGAATGAAGTCTGTATGCTCCCAACAAACTTTAAAAACCAAGTGCGAAAATTCAGCAGTTGTATGGTAGACCCCCCCGCCACTTTGATCAATGTGTCCCAAAAGATGATAACTATTTTTCACTAATTGAAACTTTTTCCATAAGTTTCATCATAATCACTTCATTATTGTATGCACTGAAAAAACTTCAAAAAATTACAAACCAAAATTTTTTACCGGAAATGAAAAGCCGGAAGTTGGGATGCAGAACTGTTGTGAACCGTACCAAATGTTTATGTACCAAGTTTCATCCAATTCGATTATCAGGTGCAGATGTTATTAAGCTTTAAAAAGAACAGGTATTTGGGGGACCCCCACCACTTTGTTCACTATCGCTAAAAAACTAATCAGTTTCTTGCCATACATATTTGCATCTTTTTCCAAAGTGTCGTCAAAATTCATTCCCGAACGAATGTTTTATGCTCCCAACAAACATAAAAAACATTGTGGAAAAAACCATCTGTTGTATGGTGGACCCCCCAACCCTTTATCCAATTTACTCCAAAAGCTAACAAAATGTTTTTCATGTTACTTGAAAGCGTTTACCAACGTTTCATGAAAATCGATCGGTAATTGTAGGCTACAGTAGGGATAAATACCTGGAAAAAAAACTTTTTAACCGGAACTGTCAAACCGGAAGTTGGTACGCAGAAATATTGGAAACACTACTAAAAATTTATTTACCAAGTTTCCATAAGATCATAAGTCGGGATTAGAAGTTATTGAAGATTTAAACTTAGAGGTGTTCGGGAGACCCCCCGCCATTTTGTCCAAATTTAAAATTAATTCAGATTTTCCATTTTCAAGTAATCCTGGATCATTTGCCAAAGTTTCATCAAGATCCTATGCAGAAAGGTCTTGACTATATTGCATTTTTATACTGATGTATACGAGGAGCTGACGTATAATCCCCCATCCGCCAATCAGCTGACGACTTTTTTTTGAATTGCTATGGTGTAAACATGCATCATACAAATTTTGAAGCGGCATCAAATTACTTTTGGAATTCGTTTTTTTTACCAGTTTAAAAGTCTCCCACAACCACACCCCCCGCAAGTCTGACGGCTGACGCATATTTTCTACATCACATATAATTAATCTATCTATAAAAATTAAATTCAATCGGCATCAAATCACTAACCAAAATGCAACGCTGCCTCCCGGTCTATAATCAAAATCAAGACATATGTCAACCTTAAGATAGTTTGAAACACAATTTAGTTTTTTTGAAATAGAATGTGTTGTGTATTGGGAATTACAATATGTATCACAAGTCACAACACCACATAAAAACATTCTAAGACCAAGGCACCTCAACAACACGCGTTCTTAGGTCTTGATGGACGCAAATTTCTTTTCTATATCATTTTTATATATTTTTTTTAGAACTGATAACTAACCAATAAATCCTATCACATAACAAAATATAGCATATAGGTATATTTCATGATAAGATATAAGAAATAAAAATAAAATGAAAGGGTAAAACCAAAATTTTTATAAAAATTTGCTCGAACAAAATAAAAATTGTCTTTCCAACATCCCACCAAAATAAAGATTGGCTTTCCAATAATCCAGTTGGTGACATAATCCTTGACCATGTTACACATTGTCTTCCTCGATTATTTAAGTCCTGATAAAGAGTCATATGAATTCTCCTTTATTCGAGCAAGCAATAGCGTGCCATCATCAACGAATATTTTATAACAAAGTTGGAAGTGCACCGTTGACTGAATACAGTTCATTCGCTAGCATCAATAAGATATTATTTTGGTTAGTGATATCTCATTGATATTGCCAGTGCTATGCGATGTTTCACGTTAACTATAATATGTCAATAGCAGCAAATGGAGTACTCGGGGTTGTCACATCCGTAGGTCAAAAATAAAATAATTTACAACTTAACAAAAACTCATCCCTCTATAGTCTATGCAGTGCTATTATGGTTATTGGTGAAAAACGTGATATTTTCATAATACTTGTGTGAAAAACGCTATTGCGCTAGTATTGATATAAAATCTGAAACTTTTTTAGTTCATAAATAAGTCAAATGTCGAAGGCACGGCATAGACATGCCTTAATATAAGCTAAAGTAAAACTCTACCGTTTAAAATGCTCTCATGTTTCCGATACAATAGTGTACAGTGATACAATGTGTTTCACAGACTTTGAAAATATTGCCTTTTGCTAGTGAAACATTTTAGCACATAAATCCATCTGACTATGTATAGAAAGAGTTGACAGTAATTTACTAACAATAATTGGAGCAACATGTCTCTTGTAAAAATAATTTTAATTAAGGAAATCAAAATTATTATGTCACAAATATTCAACATGTGTACTTTCATTTATAAGGAGAAAAATAGACTTTAGTAATTCAAAATTAAATAAGCCAAAAATTGTTTTATCAAAATGGTCCTTCGAGCCGGATGATTTTCTTTGAATATTTTTCCATCAACACATCTAAGAAAATTCTTAAATTTATTTTAAAATAAAATCAATAATTTATATAAATAAATTATTGTAATTATAATCAACGGAACAAACTTTTTTTGGTATATATTTTATTATAACATGTTTCGAATGTAAACATTCATCATCAGATTACAAAAATATACTAAAGTAAATATAATAAGTATATTTTTGTAATCTGATGATGAATGTTTAAATTCGAAACATGTTATAATAAAATATATACCAAAAAAAGTTTGTTCCGTTGATTGTAATTACAATAATTTATTTAAATAAATTATTGATTTTATTTAAATAAGAACAACTTGGAGACCAATTAAAAATAACTTTTATTTTTTTAATAAATAAAAGCTTTATTTTAAAAATATGTTTATTTTAAAAGTTTAAGAATAAATTAAATACTTTAGTTTTTTTCATAATTATGGCTGAGTAATAATATATTATAAAATACTTTTATAACTTTTAATCATCAAAAAATTCAAACAATCAAAAAATTTGTATCAACATTTTTCAGGTTATTTAATTGTTTTGGTGATATGAACGATCGACCACATTTTTTCATATTTCTGGCTTTTGTTGTCATAACTCAAAATATGGTAATCAATATTTAATAAGTGAAACAGCTGTTTATTCTAAAGAGTGAAATCAGAACGTTACGGCAATTAACAAGCGTAGACTAATGACTGTTAACAGTGAACAAGATTCGTTACTTCTTTATTTTTTAACGCTAAATGAAGCAAACTACTTTAAAATCAATAACAAATTTTTCAGTTAACACACCAACTTCTTCCTGATTTGCGTTATATTTTTTAAAAATCGTTTCTCGTTACACTTAATACTATTTAATTATCTTTATATCTAATCAATTTTACCGCGATTAAAATTCATTAAAACAAAACTTTTTCAAAACGTTAGAACAATAATCTCAATAAATTATTTATAATTATTTAATCAATGAAAAATTATTAAAATATCATTTCAATAAATTTTAGTAAACAATATTCACTAAATATGTTTCACACACGAAAAAAAAATGTTTTAACCTCGAATTAGTTTTGTGTTGAACTAAACATTATTTAATTTTCGTAACTAAAAAATATTATCATATCGCTTATAGATAAGGTATTTATTTTTTTTTACATCACCAATAAGTAAATATGTAATTACTCGTATTTCAAATATTTCACGTTCAATTAACAATTATTTTAGTATCACAAATATTACGAGTCGCCATTGACATACAAGAAAAATTGCACTTTTTTCTATTTTTTAAAACTTAACAAAAATCACTTATCAATTTTTTACAAATTTTTTTCGATATTGTCATAAAATTTCCGATTGACAAACATACATTGACAATACATAAATTAGTTTTTAATAATTTTTGACGATTTAACCATAAAAAAAATCAACAACAAACGTATTGAGTGGAAATAATAAGTAAATCGGAAAAAGACGTTAACCGTAACAATTTGTAATTTAAACTAAAATCGAATATAGTTTTTTCTTCTTGAAAATTATAAATATTTAATTCTATAAGAAAATTGAAAAGATTATTTATTTGTTATTAATGTTATTGTTTATTTTTTTCTTTTAATGGAAAATTAAAATTTATGTAAGGTGTAGATTTGATGTAATAAATGGGGGAAATATTGATGTAAGTTATTGGAAATATTTATTGAGCTTTTAAACGATTGGCTTGAACAGTTTTTAATGTTATGGCTAACTGGTATGACTGACAGTAGCTCACGACATTAATTTATGATACAAAATATTGACTGTTTCTAGATAGGTCTATCTTTATTTTAGAGACACCTCAAATCCGCATAAACATGATCTCGATGATACTTATTCGAAATACGGTAACATTAATTTTGATGTTTCCGATTCAAAAGGAAGCAGCATAAATGATTTAACAACTCAGATTGGATCTGATTTAATTAGAATTAACACATTCTGGTATACTTGTCATATGCTAAATATATAAGCTATTTTATCTTGGCTTACTAGTTTGGATAGCATCTTCTTCAAAATCTCACTCAAACACGTGTAAATAGAGCAACAAATCGGAAACAATTAGAAACATACCCGTTTGAAGTCATTATAATATGTACGCTGTTCCTTGCCACTATAGACGATTCTTTCTTTACTATAATGGACGTCTTAGCACCGATCTCTATGGAACACTAGGGCTGATTTGGTATTCGAGTAATATTTTTTATTCGAAAACCTATTTGTATTCACTGCATTAGTCCCTACAAATTTATACTACAACTGACCGTGTTTCATTCAACGTAATACCGTTACTGAGCGGTTTGGTGAAGCACTATTTCAGATTAAATATTACAATGAATTTTCTACTTTTATTTTCCTGTTAGTTTAACTCAGTCCAAAAAACTACAAGGACAAAGGGTTAAAATTTTTGGCGAAAAATAATATAAATTTATTTGCTGCCAATTTCTGAAAAGTTTGGACAATATATCTAAGAACGTTGGTTCCCAGTTATAACTTACCATGCTAGTCCGAAATGGTTATGGAAAAACAATAATATAACAACAAACCAGTTTTTAACTTCGACAGTTTTGAAACTGTATTAAAAACCAAAATAAAATATAGTTTTAAGGCAAACGGTCCCGAATCTGCAACGCTATTGCCGAGGTAGAAATCTATGAACTTCTAACTTTGACATTCCAAACGTTAAGTTTTTATTTTTCACTTTCGAAGACATTCAGTTTCTGTCCGACTGCCAAACTTTGAAATTACTGACAATTTTCTATATATTCACGTGGATCCAAAACGATTGGATGTTTGAAAAAGAACTCAAATCAAACGTTTATCGAATCATTCAAGAGCTGTGGTAATCCATTGGCTAATTTTTTTGTAAATTTACCAAAAGTTTAAACATAAACTAAACAAAGTTTTGCTGAAATAATAAAAAAGATTTCTGAAAATTATTGTTGTATAATGTGTAACAATTTTTTTTTTCAAAAGCATTTGTGCTCTTTAGAGTAGAAGCAGTTAATTTCACAAAATTTATTGTAAATTTATTCAGTGAATTTTACAATATAATTATGTAACCAAAAATATGTTTCTATATTTTGCATATCACAATTTATAAATCTTACATACAGACGCAATTTGTTCTTTTTAAATTTATTCATAGAAAAATATTCATCTGATTTATGCATTTTCATCTAATTTAAATTATTTGCGGCTTTGTGCGAATTCACAAATATATGACAGAACAAAGTTTTTGGTGAAGGTGAAATTTGTAAAAACAAAATTTTAACATAAGGTGAAATATTTTTTAATTTTTATGTTTGCTGTTAATAAATATATATAATATATATTAATATAAATATTACTTTGGCATTTAAAAAGACTTCTGTAATAAATTGTTGTTCCTTCTGAAATAATTTGTTATGCCTACTGTCACAATTTAATGATGCTAAAAAGCTATACCAAATTTTGACGTGTCGTTATGGTGAATATAAATTCCAAAAGACAAAATTTTGACAATTAATAGTTGTCATCTGTCATTATTTCGTCAATTCGCACAGAACCTATGAGTTAAAAATGATTCATGTAAAGTTTTCTAAAATTTGACTAAAATATTTTAATGTTTCAAACATTTAGTTTCGTTAAAACTTATAATTAAAATTAGATGATATATCATTTTATTTTTGGCCAAGTCATTAAAAGAAATATACAGTTCATAAATTATATCCATTAATTCATTCGCTGCAACGTTATGATAATTACAATTGAAATTGAAAATGTATGTGTGTGATTGCATCTGATGCGTCCATTTACGACCCATTTTTTTTATGCTACAACTTAAAAGACAAAAAATCAGAAATCAAACAATTTAAATATTTGAATTAAATATGTAGAAAATAATGTAAATTTCGCATAATTTTTTTATTATTATAAAAAAAAAAATTTAAAAATCAGTAAACTGACTGAAACAAGGCAAACAAAAAATATTACAGAAATATAATAATTTTTTTTAAATAATTAAAATTAATTATTCAAAGTGTCCGTTTGTTTTTTGTGTTTGTTTTCATTACCTTCACTAAATAATTTTTTTCGCACATAATTTTCAAAAATCAGAATAATAGAATTTTATTATTCAATTCAGCGATCAATTATTTTAACGCAAAGATCATATCGTCGACATTTTAACGTTAGAATTTCGCTTTCTAAAGCAATGATTCGTTGCTTAGTTCATCGTCACCACCAACATGGCATCGTAAGAGATTTGCCTCGAACCTGTACACTACGTTTAATTCGCACTGCGGAAAATATTGAACGTGTAGAGCAAAGTGTTAACGAAACACCAGAAACATCTACCAGAAGGCGTTCTGCTCAGCTAGGAATGGCTCGTACGTCACTACGGCACATTTAAAAAAAAAGATTTACTGCTATTCCCATATAAGGTGCAATTGGTGCAAAAATTAAAACCCACATATCATCAGCAACGTCTAAATTTTGCAGTTAAATTTCAACAGTTGGACAGAATTGAAATCAACTTTGTTGAAAATCTGATTATGAGTGATGAAGCTCAATTTCATTTGAATGGTAATAAGCAGAACTGTAGGTTCTGGGGTTCTGAAAATCCAAGAGCCATTCATCAACGCCAATTGCACACTAGTAGGTGTACAGTATGGTGTTGCATTACATCTAAAAATATTATTAGGCCTTACTTCTTCGAAAATGAAGATGAAAGTGCTGTAACCGTAAATGGAGAGCGGTATCGGTTTCTGATAGAACATTTTTTACGTCCTGCACTTGAAAACAGACCTGAGATGTGGTTTCATCAGGATGTAGCCATTGTCCCCACTGTCTGAGACACAATGGTACTTTTAAGTCAAATTTTTGCAGAGCGAATAATTTCCAGAAATTCGGAAATTAAGTGGCCAGCGCGTTCGCCAGATTTGTCAGCACCCGACTATTTTCTTTGGGGTTATTTGAAAGAGCGAGTTTATGTGAACAAGCCCGAGATAATCTTTGAACACAAGGCCAACACTGTTGCAGAAACTCGAGCGCTACAGCCACAAGTTTTGAAAGACGTTATGGAAAATGTTCTAAAACGAGCCCATCATTGCGAAGCTGAAAACGAGGGTCATTTAAGTGACATTATTTTCCATACTTAGTGTAAAAAATTCCATTTTGTAGTATATTTCATAATCTGAAAAATGGTGACTTTTGGCTCATAATAAAAAAAAAGAATTAACACGTGCGTGTTTTAGGTAGATTTCATATAAAAATCTACCTATTGCAATGGGCTTCATCTCGGAATTTCGGAAAAATTTTTGTGCCAAACGACTATATATGATAAGCGGAGACGAAAAAACAAAAAAAAAAAAAGTTTATATATATATATATATATATATATATATATATATATATATATATATATATATATATATATATATATATATATATATATATATATATATATATATATATATATATGTATATATATATATATATATATATATATATATATATATATATATATATATATATATATATATATATATATATATATATATATATATATATATATATATATATATATATATATATAAACGATATGAGATATAACGAAAACGACCGGCACTCTCACGGTCGCATTTGTTGAGGTAGATCAAAAAAATTTTCTGTACTTGTGTGTTCTAATAATATCTTGGACAAGTTCGTGAATCAGCAAAATCCAACACGTGGTTAAGAAACTAGAGGCTTTTTTCTGAAAAAAATTGATTTTTTAAAACCGTTATAACGGCCGTTTGGATACTAATATTTAAAAAGATTTAATAAATTTAAAATCTTTGGAATCTTTTTTATCAATTTGTTTTAAAAATAGACCTTTGCAGTTAGAGGTTTCTGAGTGAGTGGCTCCAACAAAAAATTTTGCAAAAAAAAATTTTTTTTTTAAACAACCGGCACTCTCACGGTCGCATTTATAAGGCCAGATCAAAAAACCTTTTCTAAAAATGTGCGTTTTATTAATATCTTGGACAAGTTCGTAAATCAGGCCAATCCAACACATGGTTAAGAAACTAGAAGCTTTATACTAGAAAAAAAACTCTGTTTTTTAGATCCGTTATAACGGCCGTTTGGATTCTAATATTTTTAAAAACTTCATAAATTTAGAATCTTTGAAACCTTTTTAATCAGTTTCTTTCAAAAAAAGACCTCTGCAGTTGGAGGTTTCTGAGTGAGCGGCTCCAACAAAAAAGCTTGTAAAACACAAAATGCGTTTGAATCAACCGGCGCTCTCACGGTTGCATTTGTGGAACCAGATCAAAAAACATTTCGTAAAAATGTGTGTTTTAATAATATCTTGGACAAGTTCGTAAATCAGAAAAATCTGACACATTGGTTAAGGAACTATAGGCTTTATACTAGAAAAAAAAGTGGTTGTTTTAATCCGTTATAACGGCCGTTTGGATACTAATATTTTTTAAATCTTCATAAATTTAGAATCTGTGGAAACATTTTAATCCGTTTCTTATAAATATAAACCTCTTCAATTAGAGGTTTTTGACTTGTTGGCATCAACAAAAAAGTTTGCAACAATCCCCAACTACAATTTCCAAAAACCTTATAACAGTCAATGTCAACCTTATAACAGTCAAAAAAATAAAAGATTTGAATAGAAGAAATAGATTTTTTTTTCTTAGAAATAAACTATTTTGATATTTTGCAGTAATTGCACGACAAATGGTATAGAATAGGTTTGTGTCATAAATTGTCACACACATGTTCTGTGGTAGATTTGATATTTGTTTGTTGCAAAATTGGATAGATATAATTTTGCTTGTAGGTAGCTAATTTTCTTTTTAAAATTTGTTCGATATCTGTTTTAAATTAGTTTGTTTTGTTTAAACTAATCTGATACATCAGATTCTACTGGCACACAAAACTGTCTGATCTCGAAATCTACCTATTTCTAGCGGATATACGTGCCGCTTGGACTTTTTTATTTTTCTACTAGTTTTGATGCAGGGTGTCTCGAAATTTCTTAAGAAATTTAGTGACAATCAAAGATTAAAGCTAAATTGTATTCGAACGGGTTATTCGATTTGAGTAAATTTGTTTTTTTTAAAGGTGTTTAGTGATACTTTATAAAAATATTACATTGACAAAAAAATTTATATTTTTAGATAATTTTTTTTATTCTAATTTTTCAAACATGGCGATTTCGAAAAGGACCTTTTTGCTTTTTCTCATTTTTTTATATTTTAAAGATTTATTATTTCCTCAAAATAGACGATTATTACAGACAAGCCGTATTTTTAAGATAAAAGTCGTTTTAATATATTATTAGTTTATGTATTTTGTGCCATTCACTAAAAGCAAGTTTACCGATTCTATTGAACTTTTTTTTGGTTAAAAGGTATTGAATAAGGCTGTATTAAAAATTGCACTAAATGTTTTTTTGTTTATTGTTTTACATGAAATTTTCCGGTTTTGTTTTTTGAAAAAGTTTAATTTTCAATAATCACGAAATCTGCAAGCAATTTTTTTACTTCTTTTTTTGATTTTCTAAAGATTTCGTCTTTTGTCAAAAACAAACTGTAATTACAGACAGGCGTTTTGTTATGTTGACGATACAAACCCATTTGAATGTTTACTAACAAAAAATATGCCAGATGCAGATATACCTGAAATTTGGCATACAGATGGAGAATTATATTTTAAATAAAAATAAAAGAAGCTATCATATATTACAAATTAAAATAAAATAATTTAAATTAAAAATAAATATGTAGTGTTTTTAAATAAAGCCTTATTCAATACCTTTCAAACAAAAAGAAGATCAATATAATTGGTATACCTGTTTTTAGTAAATGGCACAAAGTACAATATAATTCAAACTAATAATATATTCAAATGCCTTTTATCGAAACATAAAAAATAACGCTTGTCTGTAATTTTAGTAAGTGTTTGGTAAAACATGGTACTTTTGGTACTTTTTGAAATCGCCATTTTGAAATCTCCATATTTGAAAAATATAAATATGTTTTGTTGGTGTAATATTTTAATAAAGTCCTATTGTGTATCTTTAAACAAAAACAAATTGTTAAAATAAGTTAGCCCGTTCGAGCATAATTTAACTCTAATTTTTAAAAAATTTTTAACAAATTTTGAACCAGCCTATGTCGAAAATAGTGGAAAAATAAAAAACCCGTTTTAATATCTTTTTATTTTATTAATGATTTTTAAGTTAATTTGGAAATAGGTTCCCATCATCGGCGTCTTGATTCAATTTCTAATACACACTACCGAAGATTCGATCTCGTGGAGATCATCAACAGACGTAGATATGTAACTAAATTAATGACAGATTTTAAATTTTTTGTTCTGTTTTAAAGGTTAAAGTGGGGCAAAAATAATAAGAACTATAAGGGTTTAAATCCCCGTTGATTTTAATTTTTTTTCCCATAATTTTATAATTTCATTATGTTGCTACATAATACTAAAGGCGATTTTGGCGATTTCTTTTAAAAAATTATAGAAATTTGATTTTCAACACAAAAACACAAAATTGCAAATCTTTGGTATTATTGTCCAAAAATTGTCACATTTTATGCAATATCTACACAGGGATACATTTTTAGATTTAACCTTCCTTCCTTCCTCTTTCGAATGCTAATGGGTTATTTTTTAAAAAACAAGAATTAGGGCTGCTGGGTCAGTTGGTGTTGACCACGATCTAGCAAAAATTGAAGAAATATAAAAATAAGTAGTAAAATTTTTTATGTTTTACCATCGCTATCAACTTTTACGTCAAAAAGTACAGCTACAGAGTTTCGGTGAAGCCTTTATCTTAAGGAAAATTATTTTCAAACCGTCAAAGACATTTATAAGGTTATGTTTTAATGGATAGTATTTCATTAGATAAGAAACATATAAATTTTAAGTTTTATTAAGACTTTTATGGTTTGAATATTAAAATTATTTTATTAGTTTTACTTTGTATTAGATGGATAACTGCAGAAGGCATAAAAAAGCACAAACTACTTCCAACTGTCAGCGGAGTGGTATGTTACGCTGACCATACATGGAAAAAGTTTATATTTCTTATGTAAAACTTGCCTTTTATACATAAATATGTATATTAGACCCTCTAAAAAATTTCTTTTTGTTTATAAAAACGAGGGCATTTTTTAAATAAAAAGAACACGTGCTGCAAAATTATCGAAGTTGATTTTTTGAAAAAATCCTAGATTTTCTTAAATATCTAATGAAATACACAAATTTAAAGAAAAAACATATAAAGGTTTTTGTAGGAAATGTAAGTCTCTACAAAAAAGGTGGTGTTCATTTTTTGCCTAAAACGTATATTTCTGATAATATTTTGAAAAAAACTTGTAAATCGCCGTAACTCATAAGAAACATATAAATAATAAGGAAGACGAAAAAGTACTAATTTTCTTCTCTTGCTATGGAATACAAATCATGAAAAGAAAAAACAAAATTACATAGTACTTTTTCGGGCATTTTCCTATTTTATCCCTGTTAATAAAAAGTTGATTTTTTTAGATAAAAAGAAAGATTAGGTCCTCTGCATCCTTATGAAAAAAAAATTGCGGAAATGAAAGGATCAAAAGTTATAAAGGATCAAACTTTCAATTTTACCTTGGTCCCCCCCCCCTTGAATATTTTGTAGTTTTTTATCCTCATCCTCATAATAAGGATGCAGAGGACATAATCTTTCTATTTATATAAAAAAAAATCAACTTTTTATTAACGGCGATAAAATAGGATTGTACCTTTTTTCGTCATATTTGTTTTTACAAGTTACGAGGAATTGAGACCTGTTTTTTCAAAATATCATCAGAAATATACGTTTTAGGTAAAAAATGATCAAGATCTTTATTGAAAAGAATTAAATTTACTACCAAAATATTTATAATGTTTTTTTAAAATCTGCATATTTCCTAAGGTATTTAACAAAATCTAGGACTTTATCAAAAAATCAACTTCGATGATTTTGAGGCACGTGTACTTTTTATTCAAAAAAAAAATGCCCTCGTGTTTTTTTCAACAAAAAGAAAACACCAAGAAAAATTATTTAAAATAAAATAGCGATTTATTTAATATTTGTAAACATTATTGATTATAAATAATCCAATACAGCAGTAACACATTATATTTTACGTAGACATTATGTGTTTACTTCTGTCTTGGATTAAAGAATCAATTTTGTTTACAATTATTAAATCGATAATTTATTTTTTAAACAATTAAGAAAATTCCATTGAAATCACGAATCACTTCGTCAAAACAATTTTATTTCTTTCAATTTCACATTTACACTTGTTAATGTTTCTCACTTGACATTTTCTTTGATAGAAAAAAACAATGATCATAAAAGTTGAATCAGATTAAATTTGTAATTAAGATTAAACATAAATTAATTAATGAATTTCCGTAAAAAACTAATCGTAATTCGTAATCGTTGATATATAACAAAAAAAACCAAACAGAAAAATGTTTTTGCTTAAAACTCACCTGGATCTTGTTGATTTTGAATTGAATGCAATGGAATACCTTTGAATGGTGGTGGTGGAGGTACAACTACATCAGGTTCTATATATGTACATAAAAAATTGTTTTTGGGTAAACGATAAAAGCAAAACTAAAATTTTTGTGTCTAAAATAAATTTTTATAATTTTGAACAAAATAAAATTATTGCAAATAAAATTAAAAATCTAAAAGCTCGTGCGTTATTTGCTACTCGTATTATTAATATTTTAATTTATTATTATAATTATTATTATAATGTTAATATTCTGTCATTGTTCTGTTATTTATGGTTGAATTGCAGTTTTATTCGATACAACGACGATATGATTTTAGATTTAGTTGATTGAGTTTTATCTACTATTATTCTAAATTTAATAATGAAATTAAATCAAAAACTTAGTCGTGATTATGAATGCAATTAAATAAATTTACTATATTGTTTGATCGATTACGGTTTGATTTGATTATTTTTTGAGTTTCAGTCATTAAGTTTTAGTTTTTTTAAACTTATTTTGCTGTTATATTGAAATTTATGATATAGTTTGAATTTATAATTCATAAACTATAGAGAAAAGCTATTTATAAATTTTAATTTGAAATAACATTTTGTTATTTTTTGGTTTAATGGCTTTTTGTGAAAAACAAATAGGAATTTTGTTGGAATATGAGAGTGGAAGGTGTCGAAGGTGTTAATAACATTGTTTAACGCATTAGGGGTTTTAGTTAATCTATTGGTTTTTGAAACAAAATCGGTTGGAATAGTGAAATTTCGACCAATCGAGCTCTGGTCCAACTCAGTGGTGTAAGATGGTTCATACTACGGTTTTGGTTGGTTTGATGTTTTTGCAAGGAACATAATAATAGGGTGACATTTTATCAGGATAGCTCTTAACTCAAAAGTAAGGTTATGGAAGGAGTTTTCTTAGAGCATTTAAATATTAACATTTTTATCTACCTCGTTATCTACCTTTATCTACAACCTGATAGAATCAACTAGAAATAGCAACATTTAGGTTGATTTACATTGATAGAACAATTATGTTTGTGCCTCTAGCCGCAGTTGGAACGACGTCAAAAGTGGGAATAAGCTGTCACCCATCTCTGAACGAGTTAGCCAAGCAGTTTTGTATCCAAATTATATAAATTCTGTGACATAGTGACGCCAGAAACAACCTTACAGCAATCTATACCTCTCTGTCTGTTCTGCAATGGCCAATAGTTATATGTATTTTAGAACGTAAGGATTCACATTTCTCGCCGAACTCGCCGTTAAAATTAGGGGATAGTATATGAACCAATTAGTGTAAGTGTATTATCGTGATTTAGTGTTATCATGATAGACATTGCAACACAACTTAATTATGTGATTTCCATTTTAGGTATAGCTGAACGTTTTCGTTCCACACAAATTCGTGTTGCGGACGATCCAAAAAGTTCGTTTTTGAACCGAATTATTTTTGATCGACTTCATACTTGGAATACAAGTGGTATAGGTGAACTAAAAAATACGTATGTTTTTAGATAAATTTAAAATGTCTAGTTTGAGAACAAGATGGTCTGATTCAAACTTAGGATAAATTTGAAATCAAATTGTAAGAGAAGAGCTTATCTGATATCCACGGTGTTCTATGATTTGGAAGGGTAATAGATTGGCATATCGAAAAAAATACACAGTAAAGTTTTTGTTTACACTGTTAAAAATATTAAAAGACAAATTTTTTTAAAATGGCGCTGATGTCATAGGTCAATTTTTTTTGAACTTTTTCGACTATATGAAAGTTCTAAACGAACCCTAAAACATACAAAAATTTAAAGAGAGCGTCATTTTTGTTCTCCAGATATCAGTTTTTGAAGATGTGCGTCTCAGCTTAAACAATTTTGAGTTAAGGTAAATTTGTGATCTGGGCGACTGATGCTAAACCCATACACATATTTAAAACTAATATTTTTAGAACAGAATCAACCTCTATATAAAATTTTGGTGTGCTTACGGTAAGGTGAAAGTGTGCTTACGGTAATATGAAAGTTCCAATATTGTGAAAAAAAATAAAAAAATGCTCGACACGGCACCAGCGATTTAATCTTTGACAATTGTATTTCATAGTATTTTTAACAGTGTAAGCAAAAATTTTACTGTGTATTTTCAAATAGTTAATTACCTTTTCAACACACATTAAATCATTGATATTGAGTGAACAGTTAGTTCTCTTGATTTGAAAGTTACTATGAGGTTGAATTTTCAGAAATCTTTCGGACCGCTCTGTTCTCAAACTAAACACTTTTAAATGTAACACATGTTTTTACGAAGATCATGAATTTCATCTACAACTAAATTTTTATGACCTGATATGCAAAAATTAATATTTATAGGATAAAGTAGGTAGGTCAACTCTAAGTGCTATCAACAAGGAATTGAGTTTGTTTTAGAAAAATCTAAAAAGATTGAAATATTTAAACGAAAATTCAATATATAATCAATAATTTATCGAGCTATAACCAAAAACGTGAGTATTTTTTCCTTACCAAAGCTCTCCCCACCTTCCCCCTTTACATTAGAAAAAGTTTTAGAAAATTTACGGTTATAGGAAATGTTGTTAAGAGTGAAGGAATACTAAAGCGGTCAGCTTATCATTTAAAATGTTATTTGGAGGGGGTTGAAAGTGGAAATTTTGAAAAAAATATTTTTGGCCTTGACGAGTCAAGGCAAGTGTCGAGAGGCGATATGAAATGTGAATTTTTTTCCAATTCAAAAATTTTTGTAATTAGCGAAGGCGCCATTTGTGATTCATTTCTAAAATTGTGTTTTTGAGAAGAAATATTCTCGTAGAATATTATATACACGGAACCCTCGGCGAGCGAGTTATTTTCGCACTTATCCGAATTTTTTAATTACAGTTGAAAAATATGCCCTGAGATGGCAGATAAATTGCAGTATCTAATTGTTTTGATTTATTTCATAACAATATAATTTTTTTGTTATAGATTGAGCATTTGGGTCTGTTTATTGATGTCGAGTCGTTTCAGCAAATCACAAATTTTCCAAAAAATGTGCAAAATTACATAATTAAAAAAACATAACCTAAAGTGCAAAATTCTTTGTAAATGTGCATAAATAAATATGTATGTATAAAAAATTGTAAAAACCTTCAAATTTCACTGATGGTTTGTTTAAATTCAATTGCATTTTCTTCCACAAACTTTCAGCTTCAAGTTCTTTACCAGGAACATAACGATACTTCGGACGATGTATTAAAGGATCAAATTTTTGATTAGCAAAAATATCATAATACGGTTTTAAAATCGATGTAATCAATGATTTATTGGATGTCGTTCGTCGTGGTGGTGATGCTGAGCTTGGTCTTTGTTGTATTGGTTTTCTTAGAATTCGATTCTCCTTTCCGGTTTTATTCGATTCAATCGTTAACGAGTTATCTTGTGGTTTAGGAAATTGATGCGCAACCCAAGAACCGCTTAAGTATGATGAGATATCTTTCAGTTCACGGAAATCTGGTGTTGATGTATACATCTGCCCTAAAATGGACATGTTCTCCTCGGCTTCAAATTTTGTTTTAATTTTATCAACTTCTTTGGTACCACTGGAACGAGCTGGTTTTTTGGGCGATGGTTTTTTTATTTCTTGTTTTAACGATGCAGTTTTACTAATGATATCAATGTGAGGCATAAAACGATCATCTTTTTTTAATGTATTTTTTGGAATCGGTGATATTACACATTTTTCACGAGTTCGTTTCCGACTACGATTTAAATCGTTTGATTTTGATGATGATCGTAATTCGAATTTATGAGTTATACGGGACACATCGCCTGCCTCATGATCTTTTATTATTGTCGCTTTACTAGATGGACTAGTGCCCCGTTTCTCAAAAAAATAATTCTTATCGATTTCTGTATCACTTGAACAAAATCGTTGCGATAATTTCGGTGATTGTGAACGTGAACGCAACTGATGTTCAATCCAATAATCTGATGTATCTAAACTTTCAAACTTGTCTTTGATTTTACGAACATCTCCAGTTTTTATCAAACTGTGATGTTGTTTTTGCATTGATTTTGGTGAAGCACTTCTTGACCTCTGATGGTAAATTAAACTTTCATAACTCGAAGTATTTGAGATATCATGATCATCTAATTTTTTCTTTTCTCCGAACATTTCACGAATATCAGTCATCGAAGATGATGATTGTAAACCGAGTGAAGACGGTTGTTGTTCGGTTTGTTGTATTAATTGTTTTTCAATTTCGATTAAAGGGCGGGAACTTTTTTTATTTTCAATAATTTTCAGAATTTCTTCTTCATCCGGTGACGAATCTTCACGAGCATGATAAATCGTTGTTCCTTTTTTCTGCTCCTCTTGTTTTTTGTCTTCGAAATATTTTATTTTGCTTTTCACATCTTCACCGATTGTCAACGAGGAAGGTTGTTTTTGTTTAAAAATAACAGTTTTGTTTGACGTTTCTGAAGAAGCAACACTTTCCGTTTCACAAACCGATGATGGTCGAACTTTGTCGAAACGAGATTTTTGATTTCGACGGAAAGTTACACTTTCAATTTTTGTTTGATCTCCAAGTTTTTGTTGTTGCTTTGAATAGTTTTCTTCCGAATGTGAACGAATTCGGGTTGAGGAGGATAATTGCGTTAGTGCTTTTGGAAATTTTGGTGGTTTTGGAATATTAGCATGTTCAGCAATATATGCAGCACGAGTTTCTTTAGGTTGTGTTTCAACAGGTTTAGCCAAAACTTGTTTCCTTTGTGATATTTTATCTTTAATTTCTCGACTTAGGTTTTGTGATAATTTACGTTTTTCTGATTCAGAGAGAATAACCGAGTTTTGCTCATTTCGGTAAGATGATTGATGAATGGCACTAATCGAGTCTGATTTGTCATATTTTTTTAATAATTTTGGTTGAAGAATTTCCTCTTTGGTTAACAATGAATTACTACGAACCTTCAATCCTGATGATTTTTCTATATTGCTTGGTTTTTTGTTAGGAGTTGGAGGAGGTGGAACGGTAATGATATATTTTTCTGAAATTTCTTCATACTTGTCCGATGATTTCTGACTTCCACTTCCACCTGGGCCGTTACTATAAATCTCACTCAACTGATGTTTGATTTTATTTATTTGGTCCTTCGATAACGTGCTTATAAGTTTGTTGCTCAATGGAAAAACTCTTCGTTCCGGATATTTAATGTGTTTTTGTTTCGATTCTTTTTTTTCTGGAGGATTATATTTTTCAACCATGTTATTAGCTAAATCCAGAACCGAGCTTCCTCGATATAGTAATTTATACTTTCCTTTCTCTGTATCCAATTTTTCTTTCTCTCTTACTTTCATATCCATTTGATCGTAGTCACGACTCGAATTACTATCAAAAACTTCTCGTAAATCTTCAACCGATTTCTCTTTTATTCTTAATCCACTATCATGTTCTCGATCCCAGCGAATCTCATCAGTGTCATGTGGACGGAATAGAAAATCCTTTTCTCGTTGTTCTTCTTTTAGTTTTCGAACTAAGTAGTTCAACTCTTTTTCCGCTTTTTCATGATCCCGAATTTTTTTCCATAAATCAAAATCAATAACATCTTCATCGCTACGAATTGGTCGTATATCAGATGTGGATGTGGCGCGTTCAAGTTGTCCGACGCGTTCTAGATTTGAATAAAACTGATTTAGTTCACGAAAACGATCAGGTGTATGTGGATGATAATGTGAACATGAGGATGGATGATGTTTTTCATAATTTAAATTTAATAATGAACATGAACTTCGCATATGATTTGATGAGCTTGATAGATGAGGTGAGTTTATACGATTTGAATTTCGATCAGCTGATCCTAAACTACGAGCCCGACTTATTCGTTGTCGATAGCTTGTTTCGGATGTCTGAGTTGATGGATTTGATGAACGGAAACTTTGAATACGACGACATGATGGTGAACGAACATTTGAGCTACGAGATGGAGAGATACTACGATACTCAGTACTACTACTATGCGACCTACCATGAATCACAACCGGTGAGTTTGGACGACGAATTTCAGTCATAATTGTCGTTGATTTTAAAGGTGGCTCACTTCGACTTCTTTCCTGGTAAGTGTATGTTAAACTACGGGTCATATTGCTCCCAAAGTCATCTTCATTCACATCAAACTCATCGTCGTTCTCGCTTGATAGCTGATACAGGGAATCAAATTTACTGATATGATCAGAAACCATCCGATTCGATCGAACAACACGCGATGGACTTAAACTTCGTGATGCTCGAGTGTTATAGTTGGACCTTCCCTGTTCCATTAATTTAAATTTCGAACACGTAACCGGTTTTTTTGTCGCTAAATAAATATTTTGTTGTGGAAGAGATGGTTCTGATTTATACGAAAAATTATTCCATATCTTTGCTTTCTCCAACACACTTGTATTTCGATAAAAACTACTTGACGTTGATGGTGTCGGTGAGGGTAGGTTTCTCAAAAATAAATTTTGAAAAAAGTTCTCACCACGAACATTATCTTTATGACTGACAATCGCTTCATTGATACTTTGGATTATTTCTTTTTCCAAAAACTCATCATCGGATTTTATTTTCTCAATTCGTTTCTCATTTGATGTCATTAACGCTTTACTGTCACGTTTTCCTTTTCTTGTTGATTTTGAATCCGATTTTTTTGTATCATATAGTTTTTCCTTCGATGATGTTAACCTTCGTTTAGTTCTTGTAGTTTTTCCAGAAATTGTCATTGGAACAACTTTAGTACCACCTGATTTGACAACAGGTTTTGTACTTGGTTTATTTTTTGACGTCGTAGTCGAATCGATGGAATATGTTGAGTTTGTTCTAGCTAAGCTTAAGTTTGAATTCGAAATATGTGATTTTGTCGTTGATTTTCTTAGAACACCTTTGGATTGGCAAACAGTTGCAGCGGAGGATGATTTTATATTCGACTTAAACGAGTTTGGTGATTGTGAGATATTAACTCTAAAATTATTTGAATGTGAATAAGAATTATTGTTTGATTTGTTTGATGCAGTTATAGCTAATCGACGACTTGATGCACGAATACAAGCATTTTTATCTCGTGTCGGTAATTTAAACGTTGATTGAAGAGCACGTTTAACTTCATCTGGTGATTTTAGAGCAGGATTTCTTAAAATTCTTGTAGCTTCTGGTATTTCTTTTCCTGTGCTTTCTAAACGTTTTTTCTCTTCGGCAAATGTACGTTCTTTTGAAATCCCACGACCAAATGCAACTGGACTTGGGCTTGATTTACGGCTTTCAGTAGTTTTACTGCGACTAACCGGACTGGAGGAGCAAACACGTAAGTATTGCCGACGAGCTATATGTTTTGTTGTGTTATTTTCATTATTTTTCTCTTCTTTTAACGATGTTATCGAGCGATGAGATGATGTCATTATTGGACCAGCTGATTTACTTCGAATCGTTTCAATTGAAGTTGGATAACAAATCTCTTGATGTCGTTCCATTGTTGAATTATATGTTGCTGGTTGTGTTGGTGATTTTATATTTCTATATGATGGTGTTTGGGTGTCGGTGAACATTTTTAAAATTGTATTACGTTTTGATGATTTACGATTAGGAGGTGTTGGTGGGGTAACAGGAATAAACGAATGTGACGTTGTTGAATACGAACCAAATAAATCAATTGGTTTTGTAACGCTTGTAATCGGATAACAAACGATTTCATTTTGATAATAATTTTCGTAGAAATTTTTTTTATTTAAACGCATTTTCGTTAATGTTGGTGTAATTGGAAAATATTCAATATCATCATCATCTGTAAAATAATTATTTTGTGTCAATTATAGAATAGTTGTTTCGCATTTCATGAGATAATATTTTGTTTATTCACTGTGATGTGAAAATTTAAACCTTAACTCACTCTGTGTGTTTGTGATTTTGTGATATTGCTGGCAATCTCACGCTTGAATTTATATTTTAGTTCTTATGAATTGCAATTCATAAGAATTTTGCACTCTGTGTGGAGTTGTGACAAACTAAGTTGAATAATAAAAGATTTAAACAATAAAGCACACTTTTTGTGAAACTGTGAAAAATGGTTAATTTTAATCTACTATAAAGCATTAGTATGTTAAATTGCAAGAGTTTATTGAAATTAGGCAGAAAAAAAGACAGACAGCTGACTATGAAATTGTCAGATTAACATAAAGTCAAATAGTCAGAAAGTCAGATAGTTAGATATTCAGACAGTCCTCTGACTGTCCTGGTAGTCAGACATTCAAGCAGTTAAACACTCACATAGTCAGATATTCAGAACAAACATTCAAATATTCAGATACTCAAACAGTCAGACAGACAGACAGTCAGAGCATCACACAGTCAGATAATCAGACAGTAAGACGGTCAGACGGTCAGAAAAAAAACAAGAGTCAGCAAACAAACAGGTAGTCAGAGTTTCTGACAGAGAGACATACAGACAATCAGAAAGACAGACAGTCAAATAATCAGACAGTAAGCTAGTCAGAGTGTCAGACAGTTCGAGAGCGAGACAGTCAGACAGCAAGACAGTCAGACAATCAGACACTCAGACAGCCAGACAGTCAGTTAGTCAAATAGTCATACAGTCAAAAGACAGTCAGATTGAGAGACAGTCAGATAGTTAGACAGCAGACAGTCAGATAGTCAGACAGCCAAGCAGTCAGATAGTCAGATAGTCAGATAGTCAGTCAGACAGTCAGATAGTCAGATAGTTAGACAGTTAAACAGTCAGACAACCAGACAATCAGGCAATCATACAGTCAAGCATTCAGACAGTCAAACAGCCAGACAGTCAGTTAGTCTAATAATCAGACTGCCAGACAGTTAGAAATGAGTCAGGCAGTCAGATAGTCAGATAGTCAAATAGCTAGACAGTCAGACAGCCTGGTAGTGAATGAGTCAGACAGTCAAGAAGCCGTGAGCCAGTCAGACATTCAGGCAGTTAGGTAGCTAGATATAGACAGACAGTCAATCTAGATTACTAGATTACTAAGAATGTCTCATTGAGTTGTTCAGGCAAATGATCAATCACACAATGTATGCTGTCTGTCAATCTAAATATGTATGGTTTTTCAAACACTTACAATTGATTATGTAGCTAAATTCTTACTAACTAAAATCTATTTTTGTTATAAAAAAGTTAAATTAACCGATTAGTAATTACTTAAAAAAAATAAAACCAACTAATAAGCGAATAAAAAAATCAAAAATGGATATCCATCACCAACTCAATTTCCAAATATTTTATGTTTTTTGTTTGTAAGTTTTATTAGCCCATTGCACCCAAAGAAAATCAAAAATTCCAAAAAAATTTAGAAAAAATTCCACCAATGTATTAGAAAATTTATTATTTTTGTTGTAATTATTGTAGAAGCCGTTTTTTTTCAAATTTAATTAAGTAATTCGTAAGAATTGTGAAATTTAAAAATATAAAAATTAATTTCTTACCTTTAGGTTTTTCAGGTGCTGGTTTCCTAAAACCTTGTAATGGTGGATCACCACCAACTTGTACATTGCGGTACATTTGTTTCTGCTCGACGGGACTTAATGGCGATAAAGTTGAATCGTAACTTTTACGAAACACAAGAGATGAATCGCTTTCGTATCCTTGTTCTTTTAATGCTCTGAAAATAAATAGGAGTGAGAAAATGTTTGTAATTCAATTCAATTAACGGTGTCTACTAAGCAATGATTTAAATTTTTAACCGTTGTTGCCATTTCATTAATTAATTTAATAAAAGTATAACTATAATAAATGAATGTAACTGCTTAGCAACCGGAAAAAGAAAAATTTTTTTTACTCTAGATAACTCAATTAATTTCTTTAATTTCGTTCGTAAAATCAAAATTAGGGATTTGTTGTTGTGTTTGCACGGCAACCATTTATTGTCAAGTTATTCTGATTCTCATGAAATATCATTTATAAAGAAGTTTTATATAGTTAGATCAACTAGCTCAATAGAGAATGGTTCCAGCTCTTGGAATTCACCAACACTAGTTGTTCCAAAAAAGTAAAAGATTCTCAGGGTGTGGAGCGTATCTATAAAGTGTGTTAAAGGAAATCAAGAAAACGCTCGCCTTTTTCGCAATTCGTTCTTTAATGTTGGTGCATTGTCTTTGACATCAAAATAAGTTTATACGTTTTTAAATTGTAATGTCTTCATTTCCTTAATACGAAACATAAGAGGTTAATTAATGATATTTAGCTATGTCGGGTCAATGTAAATTCTGGAACTTTAAGGAGGTGAGTTTCTTATTACTAATTGCACACCTGAATGACCAAGATGTTGTCAAACTGGATTTAATGATTTACTAGCTAAGTGAATGTGATGTTAGGTAGAGCGCGGAGAAGTAAAGAGCTGTCACTTGAATAAACCAATTGTCACCATAACCAAACCTCATAATCTGCAAAAATCAAATGAGTGGTCGCAAATCTTGGCGAGTGACATATAAACTAAAAGGTGGGACCAGAACATGCACCATGCTTAAGTTTGAGCTTAATGGATATTGATATTTCTTCTTTGTGCGTGGTTTATATTTTAGTAATACATATTTACTATTTAATTACATGACATTTATTGAACCAAACAAACATTACCAAACTTTATCGACTATCTGAGTAAAATGAATCAAAAGATCAACCGAAATTATAATCATGGCATTATACATATGTTGGGGTAATTAATAACAACAAATAATTTTTTTCGTTATGCAAGAGTTGTAAGATTAACAGACGCCAAGTTTGGATCAAAATAATGCATCAGAGTAATAATTTTGACTGTCGGAACAAAAATTAATGGAGTTGAGATTGATTAACAAAAATAGTTACTTTAAACAATAAAAGTTTAACCGGAGGCTTTTGTTGCAACACAACACGAATCAACTGTTACCTTTAACATATTAATAACACTAGTTATTTTTTGAAAATACTCTGATTGATTATACCAAGTTTATTTTTTATGCCCGCACTAAGTGTTTTACAGGTAGTGGGACTTCCCCTCAATGTAATGAATAACTTAAATCATTCGGTTTTATGAAGCATGGAAACCGACATTTATAAATTTTTATACCAATTAACGCACATTTCATATGATATAAAGCACCAATGTATTCTTCAACAAAGTAAATATCAACAGATAACTTACCTAGACAAATATCCTTGAGCCAAGGTATTTGGCACATGCTTTTGTTGTTCCAAATGCTAAAATTGCAAATTATTAATTCATTAATTTAAAATAAATTTTAACTTTTTCATATACAAACAAAATTAGTTTCTAACCACTACAAAGCAAATTTAACTGAATAACAAAAGCTACATTTCTTTTATAAATTTTCTTCTTATTACAAGCAATTTGTGTTACAATCTATGATACGTCTACGGAATTTTATTCTAAAATGTTTGTGTTTTGTATCTACTGTTATTTGTGTGCAAGGATTTGTGATAAGTTGGTTGATAAGTTGAAAGTTAACCCATCGCAAAAAATAAAAAATCACAACATTCTCTTATAAATAAAAAGAAAACTTACAAATTTATGCACCTCACGAGCGAATGCAATACTAAAATATGGTATCGAGGAATTCTCATCGAGCCACTATGGATTATTGACATTAACAATTTGGTTAGTTGCGATAGTATTTTTTAATTTGATAAAAGCGTATCCAAAGACAATAAGTAGTAGTAGTAGTAGTAGTAGTAATAGTGTAAAAAGAACAAATAAATAAAAAAATTAATTAGATTTTTTTGTGATTAGAAAATTTGGTGTTAAATTTCATTGTTAGTTTGTGTTAGATAAGTCCAAATGTTGTTGGTGGTATGTATAAAAAAATAACAAAATGAAAATTCTTGACGAAAATTCTTTTACATAATTTTTATTAAAATTTTTATTTTGTTAAAAAAAATTTTCTTAATATAAGTTATTTTTGCTATTTTTTTTTTGGATAAGAAAATTCCTTTTCTTTTAATAAACAAAATTAAAATGGTAAAAAAAAAATTTGGGATATTAATAAATAAATAATTCAGAAAAATGTCGTACCCCATCGAAGATATCCATTACTTCGTCCCACCACTAAAAATACAAATTGTTGTTTTTGTTTTGATTTAAATTATTTTTGTTTAATTAAATTTTATTTAATTTTAAATTAACTAAATTTTTTTATGGAATTTATGATTTGTTTTAGTGATAAGAAAACTGGAGGTTTGGGATAATTTGAATTCTCATTTATTTGCATATCTAGTTGTTGTGTTGGGGAGTTTTTTAAGGATTTCAAATCGGGAATGATGGGGAAAACTAACGACTGGTGGTGGATCTGTGCAGTATTTGTTAGTTTTGCTGTCCTAGTTTTACTGATTCTTTATTTTGTTTTCAAAAATAATTTAGCGTACATTAAGTAGTCAGAATGTTATAAAGTCCAGACTGCTAGACATTTAGGCTGACAAAAAGTTAGATAGTCAAAAATTCAAATAAACTGCTAGTCATTCAGTAAGTCTCTTTTGTTACGGAGTCAGATTGTCATACAGTCAGGCTATCAAACAATCGAAGAGTTTGAACGATTGTTAAACGGTCAGATAGTAAGACAGTAAGAGAGTCACAAAGTATGACAGTCATACACTCAGACAGTTAAACAATCAGACGGTCAGATGGTCAAACATTCTGACAGTCAGATACTCAGATATTAAGACAGTTAGACAATTAGATAGTCAACAGTCAGACAGTCAAACACTGAGATATTCAAACAGCTAGACAGTCAGACAGTCAGACAATCAGACAATCAGACAGTCAGACAGTCGTGCAGTCAGACAGTTAGGCAGTCAAAAATTCGTACAGTCAGACAGACAGTCAGAGTGTCCGACAGTCACACACAGCCAGACGGTAAGACAATAAACAGTCAGACGGTTAGATAGTCAAACACTTTGACAGTCTGACACTCAGACAGTTAGATAGTCAGACAGTTAGACGGTCGAATAGTCAGAAAATCTGACAGTCAGATATTCAAAAACTCAGACATTCAGATAGTTAGACAGTCAGACAGATAGACAGTCAGACAATCAGACAGTAAGACATTCAGACAGTCGAACAGTCAGACGGTCAGACAGAAAGACAGTCAGACAGTAAGACAGTTAGACAATCAGAGAGTCCGACAGTCAGACGGTCAGATAGTCAGAAAATCTGACAGTCAGATATTCAGACAGTTATACAGTCAGACTATTAGACAGTCAGAAATTTAGACAGTTATACAGTCAGACTATTAGACAGTCAGTCAGACAGTCAGTCAGTCCAACAGCTCAACAGTTATAGACAAACAGTCAGTGAAACACTTGTACGGCCATATAGCAGACAACCAGCTAGTCAAAAAGATAGACAATTATATAAACCGAACGCTAGAGAATCAGAGCGTAAAACAGGTCAACAGGCTAAAGGTTATATACCCAAGCAAATACACAAACATATTTTTAGATTAACTGGTAAGCATTTTGTCAAAAATGTAGAAACTCAGTTATTTTGTAATTAAAACCGTCAAACAGCATCAAACACAAGCAAATATTTTGTAAGCAATCCTTCCTTCTATGACTGAATGATAATTGGAGCTTCTGAAAGTTTTATTTTGAAACAATCAGTTTTCACTGATTCACTTTTCACTGGTTTGCAGATTTAAATAGTACTAAAGAAATGAGAACGCAACTAATTGAGATGGTAATACAGTTGATGATAGTTTAAAGCGACAGCGTATTTGCTCGTAAATGAAGTGAACAAATACTTCCAAATAAAAAGTTAAAAAAGAAACAAATGCATTTGGAAGGTGCTAGTAAAGAGTCTAATGCGTTATTGCCAGAATTTCATTTCCTCTTCTGTTTTCCAATATAACTTTTTTGAAATGAAAGTCGACTGTAAAATCTAACACACAAAGTTAGTGCAAAAGAAATTCAAATAAAGTCTTTTAAAGTTGCTGTTTCCGTAGATTTTCCCGTGCTGGATATATTTTCTAAAATTATTAGTTAAATTGCAAGCGTTCACGTTATATCCATTTTTTAAAGGAAAATTGGAAAAATTGTAATAAAATTGAAAATTGTTAAAAAAATGTTTAGTGTTTAATTGATTATAAAAATTGTGAAGACTAGAGACGATATCGATTCTATATCCTGCGAAGATAAGTTTGAAAATTTTGATTCATAGAAAATTTTAGAAAATTTTCCAAAAAACACTAAACGCTTTTTTATTTATGTTTTCTCAAAAAAACAATATTTTAAAATTAATTTGAAATAGAAAAAAATTAACAACAAAAAAAAGTTACAACACTTATAAAATAAATAAATGTGAATCATAAAAAAGAAAATGTATCTACCTGTTTTGTTTCCTTTTCCGAGATCGATGAATGTCCAGGAACATAATTTTCAATACGTCCCGGTTGATTTTTATAAACACCTAAATTCGGTTTAATTGGATTTGGTAGAGTACCGTAACTTCTGAAATTTTAATTTTAACTTTATAAATATTACACTATTTATTGTACACACGCATATTTTTTACCTTTCATAATAAGAATGAGTGGTATTCGCACTTGCTGGTACTCTTCTACGATCTAGTGTATTATATTTGATCGAATAATCTGAATCGTAATTTGGTTCAGGTTCTGACATATAACCACTTGATTTATATGGATAACGTCCTTTTTGTTTTAGTTAACACAAAAAAAAAATTAGAAAAAAAACATTATTATATTTTTATAAATATCACATACAATTTTAATTAATTGAATCACAGAACACAAATTTGACTACTAACTAAATTATTTGATTTTTAAAATTAAACTGAAAAACAACTTGTCAATCAACCCAATCGATCCCATCGATCGCATACATTAAGCCAAAATACATATATTACATTAATATTACAACTTACAATATAATGATATAACTTGAATATAAAAAAATTAACGTAACAAACGTATAAACATAAACAATCATTCAAACTATTTTTATGAAGATGAAGAACCACTCCTTGATAGAATTCCAATGATTCCATCATTTATTTTTATGCTCCAATAATTTATTTTGCTATTTTTTTTATATTTAAATCCAAATTTTATTTTTTTGTTAATCAATTTTCCATCATCCCATGTTAGTATGTATTACTATTAACATTTAATTAATAGTTTTGAAAGTTTTTAATTGAATACAAAAGGCAAATTAGTAATTAATGTACTTCCTGATTTTCAAATATCTAAATTCTAAAGAGTGGGTCCATGTGTTGATTTTTTTTTTTAATTAAAAAAACACAAATTACGTGAGCATATATCAAAAAATTGAAAATGAAATTTAAATCTGTTAAAATTATCAATAAAAACGATATCATGTAAACGACCACCCGGATCAGTTTTCAGGACTGCCAACCGTTCGTTATTATGTCACGAAGTCGTATTCACTAAAACGAAGATAAACTGAAAATGGAGTATTTTATCGTTGTCTCATTTGCTCGTTTTCAAATTTACCATTTCTCAAACTTTCAAGCGAAAAATAAAGAAAATATTAAGAAAATGACAATTGATTATATTAAAAATTGGTAAAATTGGCTTTGAAATTACAAAAACCGTGTCGTGTAAATTCTTTGCAAAAAACAATCATATATAATATCACGAGTCGTCAAATAATAGTCGATTATTTTTATAATCATTATTACGAATGTCATTTGAGGTTTTAACCTCAAATGGCATGAGTGGTAATGTTGAAAAATAATCGACCAATAATTTGGTGACGAGTTGTATTTAGCAGACAATTTAACGAACAGAAATAGTAACATTATTTCATTCAACATAATCCTTTGTTGTCATTTTTTCTTCTAACAAAATTAAATATTATTTCATCTTAGTAGGCGCATAAATGTTATAAATTTGTAATTTATTTTTGACAAATAAACATAAACATACAATCATTTATGAATGAAAACGGACAGTTTTATTATTTGCAAATTGGATTTTTACATAATTTTGTATTATTGAATAATTTGTAGAAAAAATTTTATTTAGAAACTAATAATTATCTTTTAAACAAAATTATAAATAAAAAAAAATTATCTCATTAAGAAAAAAAAATTGTCTCAATATCTCTAGTTTTAAATTAATATATTAAGTAGGCCGAAAATAGTCACTATAATCCGCTGTTCCTTCCCACCAGAGAAAAATAATCGATACAATTCGTTTTGATTTGTTAAAAAATAGTAAATGAATCGTTTTTATTGGACCTCATCGAAACTTTATTTAGTGAGTTGAATTGTCTACTTAATTCTTTACATATCTTACTATCATTGTAAATAATGTAAAGTATGTTTAGGGAATGCAAAAAAATGTACTAACGTTTATAATTGTGACAATTCAACTCTCTAAAAAAAGTTTCAATAAGGCCCAATCAAAACGCTTCATTTACTATTTTTTAGCAAATCAAAACGATTTGTTTCGATTATTTTTTTCTGGTAGGAAGGAACAGCGAATATTTTCGAATATTTTCCGCCTACTTAATATATTAATTTAAAACCAAAATGCACATACAAAATTATGTGAAAATGCAATTTGCAAATAGTAAAAATGTCCGTTTTCATTCATAAATGATTGAATCATTTATTGTTTATTTGTTAAAAATAAATTACAAATTTATAACATTTATGAGCCTACTAGGATGAAATAATATTTAATTTTGTTTGACAACAAAGGAATATGTTGTATGAAATAGTGTTACTATTTCTGTTCGTTAAATTGTCTGCTAAATACAACTCGTCATCAAATTATTAGTCGATTATTTTTCAACATTACCACTCATGCCATTTGAGGTCAAAAATTTCCCTCGTGCGCTACGCGCACTCGGGACCTCAAATGACATTCGTAATAATGATTATGAAAAATAATCGACTATTATTTGACGACTCGTTATATTATATATGATTATTTATCCGCTAGTGATTGATTATTTGAAATGTGTCTTTGATAGTTCTTGTTAAAAAGAAACGTATTATACAAAACTGTTGCCCAACAACCTTAACAAATTGTTAATACTAAAAACTACGAAATTCCGCCACTTCTTAATATTTTGCAGCTAGATTGGTTTTTATTTCAAAACACTTGACATCTGGTATTAATAACTGACACTAAATTTCTTTACATTATTTACGTAAATAATTATTGTTTACTAATTCTTTGTTTAAAAATGGAAAGAATCATTCTTTCCATGTAAATACACACCTGTGTAAAACAAATACAAGAAATGAAAATCACAAAGTATCAACATTAAAACAATTACATTAAATTGGATAATTTAAAATAACAGAAAATAGAAATTAGAAAATTTGCTATTCTGAAAAAAATAAAATTAAATAATTACAAAATTGTGAAATCCGATAATTGAAAACTTAAAAACGTAAAATGTATAGAATGGCAATTCGAAAATTGACAAAATAAAATATGGAAATTTAGAATCGAAAATCATGCAAGATTACCCAACTGTTTCCAAGAAAATTTTAAAAGTAGAGTAAAGAAATTGAAAAATCATAGAATTAGACCTTCAATAGAAAAAACAGAAAAAAGAAACATTAAAAACCATAGATTGGGGAAATAAAATTATAGAATAACGAGAAGTCATAATATTACAAACAGATACAAAATTGGAATAGAAAAAAAGAGAAATAAATGATTCGAAAATTAGCACATTAGATTGAGAAATTGAAAAAATAAGAAAATAGAAAATAACGAGACTAAAAATGTTAATATAAAACGAGATTATCAAGATAATACAAAATTACAGAAACATTTACATATAAAGATAGAGAATTAAGTAATTCGAGGATAGAACAGTTTAAAAAGAATTTACAAAATTGGAAATTGAAACCTATGAATTGGAGGACTGGAAAAATTGAGAAAAATAAGGTATAAAAATAAAAGCTTTAGTAGATTGTTATATCAAAAAATTGGAACACTAGACAACAGAAAAATAGAGAAACTGACATATTAGTAAATAGGTAAACATAACTAGATGATTACAAAATTGAACAATTTAAAAATAGATAATTAAAAATAGAAAATTACAAATTCATAGAATTAGTATTGGAAAACAAAATCTATAAAAACTGAAATAAAATTGAAAATTGAGTAATTAGACATTAACAAATGGTAAATCAGAAGAATTTGAAAATTTTTAAGAATTATAAATAAAGAAAAATGAAAATGTTCACATTAAAATAAAGAAAATTAGGAAATTATAAAATGAAATAAGAGAAATTGGAAAAATGGAACACAGACACATAAAGTATTAGATAAAAATGGACAATTAAACAATTGGAGAATTCAAAAACTGACCATTGCTTAATGGCAATTGGAATTGACATTAATTGAAAATAAAGAGTTTGCAAATTGAAAAATCAGGAGAATGGAAATATATCAAAGTGGAATAAGAAACTTTAATGATTAGGCAAATCCTAAGCCTGGTAAGGATACTATTGAAGTTTAGAGTAAATTTAAAAAAGTGTAATGAATTGAAAATTTTATTATCCGTTAGATTGGAAGAGCCAGAAAATTAGAATACAGAAAATAGTCAAAATAGTCAAAAAATTAGAATACAGAAATAAAAGAAATTTAAATGTTTAAAATATGAAAATTTTTATACATATGAATAAATTAAAGTAGGAACCCAGACCTAGGAAATAAAAAAGTAGAGAATAAGAATTAAATTGGAAAATTAGAAATTTAATATATAAAGTATTGAAAATATTAAGATATAATAAATGAGAATTATAAAATTCGAATATAGAAAATTGGGAAATCATTCAACCATGGAATTTTAAAATTGAAAAATTATAAATTTGAAAAGTCAGAAAAAGAAAATAAATTCAAAAAAAAAATAATTCACTGCCATGGATATCTGAAATAAGTAAAAATATGAGAGATAGAAGTTAAGAAAGCTGGTGCATTCTACGTAAAGCGGACAGGTTAAAAATGTTGATGTTTCCAATTTTAGTAATATTTGATTATTCGATTCAGATACACAATTTTTTTTCAATATAACGTCTAATTGCCGAATTTTGCAAAAAAAAAAGTACATATTAAAATTCTAAAGTTTGAATTTAACAAAGTTATACTATTTACATTTTTTTTCTAAAAATAGCTAACAGTGTATAGATAGAAAATGCTTGATGAGTTTCATAATGGGCATCGTTTAGCAGCTACACCAGTTAAAGTTTAAAATCGACAAACGACTTTTACGCCCATTATGAAACTTTGCCATTATGAAACTTTGCAAAGATTATCAATCCACTATTAGCTGTTTTTAGAAAAAATATAAAAAAAACTTAAACGGTCTAACTTTGTGAAATTCAAATTTTAAAATTCAAATATATTTTTTTCAAAAAGAAATATTTTTAAAATATAAAAATGTATGTTTAGTCAAATTTTAGGTCTCTCTACCTCGTTAACCAGACTTTATGCTGTAAAAATATTTTGTATCTAGATCGAGGACATACGTATAATCAAATATTAAAAAAATCGGAAACATCAAAATTTTTAACCTGCCCGTTTTACGTGGAATGCCCCAAAGACTAAAATGAAAAAGACAAGAAAATTAAAAATAAATAAAATCGTAGTGAACAAATAGAAAAATTTACAATTCCTAAAACTTGAAAATTAAATATTTTTTAAATTGTATAATTTTAAAATTTGAAGAAGAAAAGTGAGAGACGCGGAGTTGGAAAACAGAAAAGGAACAAACAAAAATAAACTGTCAGAATAAGAAAGTTTTAAAAATTTAAATATTTACAATGTTGAGAAATGATGTATTACAATTTTGTGAAATTAGCAAATTACATTCAATTTACAAATTTGTAAATTACCTTAGGAAATTATTAAACCGGCGAATTTGAAAATTCAAAAATTCAATAAAATTACAGAACCATAAAAATTGTAAAATTATAAACTTAATGCATTGAATATCAGGGGATTTGAAAATGAAAATTATTTTAAAAACTGAAAAATTTGACAACATTGAAAAAAATTTGGAATTAAGATATTTGGCAAATTCTAAAAAATAAAAAATAAAAAATTGAAAAGTCATTAAATAGCAAAATGTGGGTTGAGTGGATTAGTGGATATCAAGCAAGACTTGAATTTGGAGTGGCTGGCTCAATCCCTACTCCGGGTCAAACACAACGGTTTTCCAATTGACTGATAGTCAGTCCATATTGGCTGTAGATAAATTAAAAAAACTCAATGGAAAGATAACTCATAAGAAAATAAGCGAATTTTACTAAGTCTTCAAGTGAAACTTAACCATAAAATTTAGTAAATTAGAAATTAATTCAAACGAGGTACAATTGTAGACAGCCTTCTTTTTTCTATGGAATATATGCATGGGAAAAAATGAAAAACTTAATTCATTTAAAAGTAAGAAATTTTAAAATTATAAAAATAGATTAAAATTAAGATTTAGTTAAAGTTAAGTTAAAGTTGCCAAACAAATGGAAACAGAAAGTAAAAATATATTAACTGAATTTAGGAAATTACATATAAAGGAAATCAAAAGTTGAAAATTAGGATTTAAATAATTTGAAAACCATTAAATTTGTAGTACTGAAAGAAGTTGGATGGTAAGATTCAAATATTTGTAAAATAGATAATAATGACAAAAACAAATTAAAACGAATGGAGAATTGGGTTAGTAAAAAAAAAGAATGATAAAAAATGATCAAAGTAAAAATAGAAATGGAGAGTGAAAAACTGGTAATTTAGACATAAGAAATAATAAATCTCTGAATTGGGGAAAATTTTTGGTAGAAAATATGCAATTCAGAATACTGAACGAAAAACTAAAAAAAACTAAAGAATTAGTAAAATATAACTCCAATTTTAAAAAATTGTGGGTAAATTGAGCAATTGAATAATTGCAAAATAGAAAGCTAGGAGAATGGAAAAAAATAAAGGAAATTTGGGACTCATGAAATACATTAAGTATACTGAGTTGTTGCAAAATTTTAAAACAAGAATATAGAAATGAATTTAGATTACCCAGCTATTTCGTAAACAAAACATAGATAAAAGAAAATTGTAGAAAAGAAATAGAATATAATCAGATCTGGAATATTAAAAAATGGGTAGTTGGGCAAATACAAAATTAGACAATTTTAAAACAGAGCATTATTTTGAAAAGTTTAAAAATAAAGAATTGGATAGTTTTGATATTAAAAAGAGTGGGCAAATTAAAAAGAAAGAAAAAACTAACTGAAAAATATGAAATATAATAAGAATGATAAATTGTCATATTATAGAAGAAAAATAAAACTGAAAAGAATAGGCACTTTGAAGTTCAGAAAGTTAGATATGAATTAATTAGATAACTAATAAGTTGAAAAGTTAAATAAACTGGTAAAAACACATGGCAAATTAGAAAATAAAACAATTTCGAATGTTTTATGTATAAAAATTAAATGAAAAATTTTGCAACCATAGTTTTATTCATACAATTCATAGTTTTAATATTTGAACAGCCAAGAGTAGTGAGTTTTAGAAAACCAAATGTTTTGAGCAAGTTTGACGGTTTGACGGTTATTATATGTTGCAGCTACCCTATTGGCCTGCTGTCCATGTAAAATTTGCGTGTTTGATTATTGACTGTCTATCTGTTTGTTTATCATTATCGATTTTCTTGAAAATAAATAATCTTCAACTAAAAATTAAACATAATTAGAAAAGTCACCTATCAAGCGGCTGTACCACAGGATGGTGCAGATCAAAATAAAAAAAGTGAGTTCATCTTTAGAGAGTTTTGATTGTTTGGTTATTCAAATCAATATTTATTGTTAACTTGATTCTTAAAAAATTTCTTAGGAACCACCCATTTAAGTTGAAACAAATCAATCAACAAATAGCGTCAATCATGTTTTTGTTAAACGATTAATTTAAATAATGAAAATGTGTAGTTAAATTGCTGCAAATTAAAAATCATTCAGGAAAAAGTATCAAGCTTGATAGTTTAGTGCAATTAATGTAAATTTATTTATGTCAACACATCTTCCCTCAACTATAACATAAAGAAAAAGCTAAGCATAGTTGTGCAATATGCAATGATTGTAAAAATCAGTTCATCTCATAACCAAAACATAAGCATATGAAACAAAATATATTTGCAAATATCTTTTTCCTAATCTAAGTTTACGTGATATAAAAATTCTAACTATTGGATAGATCACCTCTTCTGGTCTTATATCGAACAGTCACAAACTCATCTATAATATATATAAAAAAACAAAAATTTAAAAACGTGGAAAAAATTAAAACTGTTTGGAGTATACAGGATCAACAATTACAATAACAAAAATAAACTAAGTTCTAAAATAATTTCATAATCCTTACCATCATCTTTGGTTTTATGCAGTGTATTGTACATCTTTTTATACCATTTTGATTGATTAGTTTCATCAACTTCCTATTAAATAAAGAGCTTAGATGCTTAGTTATATTGACGAAAAATTAGAAGAGACAATACTTACGGATCTCAATACAATTGGCATACCATCTTTGGTTGTTGGCCCAATACCGGCGATTGGTTGATTTAATGATCCTAAATTAATATTATTATTATTGGCCTCTCTTGTTTGAGTTTTTGTTGTCATCTTATTCGATCGTTCGTTATCGGTTAATTCAGATTCGCTCATATATTCTCTTCTAATTTTGTGAACTGGTAAATTAAAAAAAAAACATATTTTAAGAGTTGAATCTTTTAATTAAAAATATTTGAACTTTTAAAATAACCGTCAAGGATAATCTGCTAAAGAAGTTCAATCACGACTGGCTTGTAAAACGACTAAAAAATGTACGTTTAAGCAATTAAATTTTGGAGAACATAAGGTTTCAAAAACTTAACGAGAATGGTTTTTGTGCGCATCATATCGATGATTCCTGTCAGATAAAAAATTCTATGTGTTTTGATTAATAGGACAGGGCATTTGATACTGAGTCAAAGTTTAAATATCGTTTTTTGTATTGAGTTGGAATAAAATGGTAAATCTGTATAATGTGTACATCTGTAGAATGATTCAAGAAATAAAGAACCGATATCTGTTCGAAGTAAACAGTAAGGCTCGAATTAGTTACCAAGAAAATAATATCAATAGCAAAGATAAGTTTCTATGATAATAATTTAAATTCTAAAGGAATGAGAATTTGTAAAATTTCTGAAAGTTGTTCTTATACTATACCATGCAGTGTAGGAAATGGTAGGTACCTTCAAATGTGTTGTTAATTTTATATAGTTTTAAAAAGTTCTGATCAGAAAGGGGTTGTGGTCTTTCTTGTTGACCATACTGGTGCAATCTTTGAGGACCAAACCAATTTAAAATGACAAGAATTGATAATTCAATTTAGTTTTAGTAACAAAATTTAAGTAGTGATTTAGGCTAACCTTCCTGTTTCTAAAACATTTTTGAAAGAAAACACAATATTCGGTTGGAGTAATTGGTATGGAGAAAGCGAGCACATTTTAAATTCAACGAAAAAGTTGGGTTATGTCGAGAACTTTTGATGCAGTGAAAAAGATAAAGTTGCTTGGTATAATACTAAAATAATACATAAAATTTAAACAAAGCTTTACGCCCATCAAAATGAAGCTCAAATGACTGTTAAAATAAAAGTGTTAAATAGAAGTTTAGACGCCCGAAAACAGGATCGGCAATTTTTAGCTTTCATAGATATGGTACGGAGAATTGTAGAATGCAAAAGGTGGAGGCGTGCGAACCTTGTCAAATTTACATAATGTACCAACGAAAGATCTTTTCCTGCACAGGACACCGACCCAGAACCTGTGTGTTGATCTCAAAAATACCCGGTGATCCACTTAAACATGCTTGAATGTATGATATGTAGCAGTTTGGATACTTCTCAAAAGAAATCTATACCCCCATTTAAAAAAGTGCATGATAGGGTCACGTTCTAACTTGGTAGATGCCCATAAATTGTTAATTGGATCGAGGTTTGGTTTTAAAACACCTGATGCACTCATATACAATCTTTTTACATAACTGACGACAGTGAATTATCCAAAATTGTTGTCGTGTACAGCTTAATAAAGCTTGAGGGCCAGCATGCAGATTGCTATGGTGCTCATGATGGACAAATAATTTACTAAAAGTATGACTTGCTGATAATAGTATTTGGTGGATGCGATCAAACTTTGGTGAACTATTTTCGAGCCTACCGACTCGTAGAATTCCTGATTAAGGACATAATTTTTTAATGTTGCTTGTTTTGTTTAAAGGTTTATTTCGTTGTAGCTATTTTATTTCATTATAATAATCTTCTTTTTGAACGACTTTGATTAGTTTATTAGCATTAGCTATTTAGTTAGTAGTCAATTTACCCGTTTGAGGTTTTCATTGGTAGATAGTTGATTGTCTTTACGAAGATACCTTGAACATTGACGATTATTGATAAAACGTAAATAAAAAGCTGTAATTCGTAGTAACGGCTATGTAGAATATTTTTCAATTAACTTATTTGTCGGTGTTACAAATTTAACTAAATTTTGAGATTTTAGTACTTTGGAATCATAAATCTCATTTAAAACATGCTGCAATGGTTATGGCCATTCCTCATAAGAACTTGATAAAAATAAAGGACCATTCCACCAAAATATCGAGTCACTTAGCTCACATGGCATTAAACCTCGGAAAACTATGTCTGCAGGGTTTTGTTTCGACGGAATGTATGACCATAGATCTGGAGAGCCGTAATCCTGAATTTTTGATATTCTGTACAAATGTAGTATATGAACAAATGTAGTATATTTTGTGGGTGTCGATTTGAAACGATACAATGTTATTTCTGAATCCAACCATAAAACAACACAAAAAAAATGAATATCAATGGACTGGCAAAATATATCGTATAGTTGTGCCAAGATCAAAGCGGCACAACATTCCAATCTTGGCATGGTGTGTTTTTTCGTCTCTAGACTGCGCACAAAGTAAATTTGAAGAATGATTACCAAATTTATCCCTACAACGGATATACATGCAAATATACATGCGAATGAGATAGATTCCTTTGAAATGATGCATAGTGGAATTTTTCGTTGATTTGGAAAGTTGAGTAATGTTGCTTCCGTTTTTGTATTAGACCATATTTCTTTCAAAGTTATCTTATCAATTTCCAGTAAATACAATTAGTGCGCAAACCCCACGGTCAAACAATTGTGCCAAATTTTGAAAGAACTATTCTTTTTGTTATTTTATGAGATACTTGAAAAATTAAAAATTGAAACAATAAAAACATCATTTTCGCAGTCTAATGGGACTCCTAAAACTGAAAGATTATGATCTATTATATCATTATTATCACTAATTATTCGTTTATCATTTGAAGCGCATTTGCGTTACTCAAAACCGCTCATTGCCAACAATGCCGTTAGTTCTTTTTTTTTTAAAGTAATGCGTCTTCTACAAAGTTAGCTCCTTTAACAAAATCGACAAAAAAAATTTTTTGTGTTAATATACCTGAAGCATGCCGAAAAATAATAAATTCGTTCTTTTTGCCGCAAAAGGAGCACTTTTCGTACAGTAACCTACGGTATTTAATTGATATACAGACAAAGGAAGATCAGCTGACTTTCGCCAAACAATTCGTTGTAATTTTCGATCAGACTCGTGTATTAGCACCTGACGATACATTTTAGAAATATCTGCTGTTAACGCAATTTGATATTTTCGAAACCGAAAAAGAATATTGAAAATATCGTTTTGGATCGTCGGACCTGTCATTAGAATATCATTTAAAGAGTGTCCCGATGTGGTCTTAGATTTTAGAAGAAGCATTGAATACCACCCTTAACTTTGTTATACAACTATTTTGTTTGAACACTGATATAATATATTGTTACGATTGCAGAAAAATCTAGACGATTACAGAAAGATCTAAACGATTACGGTCACTTCCAGGAAAATAAAATCAACAAAACACAACAGAAAGTGAATGAAATGAATATTGTTGTTGTTGTACATATTCTTAGAAATAAGGTCTACATAAAACAAATGATTTTATGAATCAAATCAACGTAACGTAAAATAATCGAATATTCTAATATTTTCTCAAGGTTTCTAAAAAGTGACCGCGAAATTTCTAGAGATTAAGCAGAAGGTATATAAGAAAATTAATTCTTGTAGTTTTTAATTAGTTTTATTTTAGACCTGCGACAGTAAAGTGAAATTAAATGTAAAGTTAGTTTATTTTAAACCTGCGATTGTGAAGTTAAAAATTATAAAAGTGATCTTTAAATTAGTTTTTGTGTAAAGTTTTTGTAAATAAAGTTATAAGTGTTATTAAATAGAAATAATTTGTGTATTATTTTCAACGTTGTGAACTGGAAATTTCTACAATAAACCGTTGGAGTTTCTGAAGCTGTTCAAAGAATATTCTAGTTAGGAATATTGTTTGCTGTATTGTTTTCCTGTTGTTGTGGAACAATTAAGGTGTTGAATTCTTAATAAAACCTGGTGTTTGTGCTTACTAATCAGTGATCGAACTCAGGAAGAGATTGGGAATTACGTTTATCGAATTGAGAGTAAGGCCAATTCGAAGTAAGGTTGGAAAAACGTAACATTGGTGACATCGGCGGATTAGTTAGCTGTAATAATGGTTTTATTAAGTGAATTGAAGGTTCTTGAGTTAAAGAAAGAACTAGAACAACGTGGATTGTCAACAAGTGGAAACAAAACTGAATTAATGCTACGGCTTCGACAAGGAATGGAAGCCAATGGAATGGACATGGAAAGTTACCAGTTTGGAGTGATTAGTACAAATAATGATCTAGTGGCAGCTGATGAGGAGAAAAGTTTTGTTGCAGAAACAACAACAACATTACCATCTGGAAACTGCGATTTTATGCAGTTATTGGCTATGATGCAACAGATGAGTTTGAACATCAGTCAACAGAATCAGCAATTGGCTGCCGTAAACGCTAATATGGTTGCCAATAAAGACGAGCTGAATCAAAAATTTGATCAACAAAGTAGCAACATCAATCAACAGCTAGAAACAGTCAACAATAACATGGCTGTTAATAAAGAAGAGATTACTGCAACACTTGCTGCAAATAAAGATGAGATGAACCAGCAAATAAACGAGTTGAAAATTGGAATACATCAACATTTGGATGAGAAACTTCTACAAATGTCAACGGCATTCGATGGAAAAGTCGAGAAGATTCAAAACGATATCCAAGAATTAGAACAAAAAGTCTGCATGAGTTAACCAGAAAAGATAAAGCATTTGAATGGAATGAACCTCAAGAACAAGCATTTGTGGAGCTCCGAAAGAGATTATGTACGGCTCCAATTCTGTCCTATCCTATACCAAATGTTCAGTTTATTTTGGATACTGATGCCAGTAATGAAGGTATAGGAGGAGTCTTGTCGCAGAATATAGATGGTCAGGAAAAGGTGATAGCTTATTTCTCGAAAATGTTATCAAAGCCGGAGCGAAATTATTGTGTTACCCGGAAGGAGTTATTGGCCATTATGGAATGCGTCAAACATTTTCATAAATACTTGTATGGTCAGAAATTTCATCTTAGAACTGACCATGGTGCGTTAAGATGGCTACTCCAGTTCAAAAATCCAGAGGGACAAGTAGCACGCTGGATCGAACGGTTGCAGGCGTACGATTTGGACATTGAACATCGAAAGGGTACTGCACATGGGAACGCTGATGCATTATCGAGACGACCCTGTCCAGTTGAATGCAAGCATTGCAGTCGTCAAGAAAATAAGGAGAACATCATCGATGTACGATTACTACAAGTGCTACCTGACGATGAATGGACTGCTGAAGCCATAAGAAAAGATCAATTAGAAGATCCGGATCTTGCACCCATCATCGAGTTCAAGGAAAAGGGCTGCAAACCAGTATGGGGAGAAATTTCTGATAAAACTCCAACTTTGAAGGCGTACTGGGCGCAATGGGACAGTCTCCAGTTAGAGGATGGATGTTTAAAGAGAGTATGGGAAAGCTCAGATGGCAAGATAAAGCAATCCCTTACAGTGGTACCAAAAGCGAAAATAGAAGCAGTACTTAAGGAGTATCACGAAGGAACGAGTGGAGGTCATCTTGGGATAAATAAAACTCTTGCAAAAATACGACAACGGTTTTACTGGGCGGGGACTCGGCAATCAATTGTGGAGTGGTGTCAAAAATGCGATAAATGTGCGGCGGTGAAAGGACCCGCACGAAGAAGTCATGGAAAAATGAAGCAATACAATGTAGGTGCTCCATTTGAAAGGATCGCAATGGATGTAGCGGGACCATTTCCAACAACTGATAATCAGAATAAATATGTGCTTGTGATCATGGACTACTTCAGTAAGTGGCCGGAAGTGTGTGCGATTCCCAACCAGGAAGCAACCACAATCGCTGAAGCTGTGATAAATAATTGGATCAGCCGCTATGGAGTTCCTATGGAGATCCACACCGATCAGGGACGGAACTTCGAGTCAGCTGTATTCCAGGAAATTTGTCAAATGCTGGGGATTAACAAAACGAGGACGACAGCTTCACACCCACAGTCAGATGGGATGGTTGAGAGATTCAATGCTACTTTGGAGGAATTTCTAGCTAAAGTGGTCAGTAAGAATCAACGTAACTGGGATCAACACATTCCTTTATTTTTGATGGCATACAGATCAGCAGTTCATGACACCACGACCATGACACCAGCTCAAACTATTTTTGGAAGTGATTTAAGACTTCCTGGAGACCTCAAATTTGGAGCGGTACCATCAACATCATTGTCTGCGCAAGAATACGTCAACCGAATCCGGGAGAACCTTGAGGATATTCACAAGCTTGTTCGGCAGAAGATACAACTGACCAGTGATAGAATGAAAGCCCGATATGATATACGATCTAATAATAAAGGTTTCGAAGAAGGACAATTAGTATGGCTACACAACCCACAACGAAAACGAGGGTTATCACCAAAACTGCAAGCTGCATGGGAAGGACCTTACAACATTATAACGAAGTTGAATGACGTAGTCTATAGAATTAAGAAAGGTCATCGAGGCAAAGCGAAAGTAGTACATTTGGAAAGATTGGCCTTATACAAAGGAGAGCTAGATCCTGTTCGGGACGAACAGGCTTAAGTGGAGGGTATTGTTACGATTGCAGAAAAATCTAGACGATTACAGAAAGATCTAAACGATTACGGTCACTTCCAGGAAAATAAAATCAACAAAACACAACAGAAAGTGAATGAAATGAATATTGTTGTTGTTGTACATATTCTTAGAAATAAGGTCTACATAAAACAAATGATTTTATGAATCAAATCAACGTAACGTAAAATAATCGAATATTCTAATATTTTCTCAAGGTTTCTAAAAAGTGACCGCGAAATTTCTAGAGATTAAGCAGAAGGTATATAAGAAAATTAATTCTTGTAGTTTTTAATTAGTTTTATTTTAGACCTGCGACAGTAAAGTGAAATTAAATGTAAAGTTAGTTTATTTTAAACCTGCGATTGTGAAGTTAAAAATTATAAAAGTGATCTTTAAATTAGTTTTTGTGTAAAGTTTTTGTAAATAAAGTTATAAGTGTTATTAAATAGAAATAATTTGTGTATTATTTTCAACGTTGTGAACTGGAAATTTCTACAATAAACCGTTGGAGTTTCTGAAGCTGTTCAAAGAATATTCTAGTTAGGAATATTGTTTGCTGTATTGTTTTCCTGTTGTTGTGGAACAATTAAGGTGTTGAATTCTTAATAAAACCTGGTGTTTGTGCTTACTAATCAGTGATCGAACTCAGGAAGAGATTGGGAATTACGTTTATCGAATTGAGAGTAAGGCCAATTCGAAGTAAGGTTGGAAAAACGTAACAATATTATAATATTATTTTGAACTTGTTCCATATGGTTAAGAGAAATATATTCGTTAATAAACTGACAATATGTATCGAATTTTTAAGTCGTCGTTTTTTAAAAGCTGTTGTTATAAATAAGTAAATTGTTTAACATTATTATTATATGAATCACCAAGTTTTGTTTTGCTTGATTTAATTGGTAATGCAACGCTATACCTGCCAAGTTCGTCGGGTTTTTAATTATTCAAATAATGTTCCTCACTTTTTCCTCTAATAATAAATTATTACCACAATTTATGTCCTCTATTTGCCAAAAATCGAGTCGAAAAAAATCGTTTACTTTGTCGCAAGGAATTTAGCCAAATTCCGTATTTCTAAACTGGTAGCTTTTTTGAAATTATTAAACTTTTAGAATTACAAAATACATCAAAAAATATTTTTGCATCAATAGGCATGTCTATATCTTTAGGTATAAAACCTGTGGGTCTGCCAATTGAACTGATGAAGTTAGATTTTTAACATCAAAATTAATTGTACATATATAGATGCAAATGATTTGAAATTTTTGGTAAGTTCAAAAAATTTAAACTTGCCTGAAATTTGGATACCGAGATTTTATTAATAACTTGATACTCTGCAATAGAAAGTTTTTCATTAATTCCAGCAATTGGCATATTAACACGTTGTCTAACCGCACGTAATTTTTGCCAAAATAAATTTAAGATAAAATTTAATTGACTCCCTGGATCTAAAAGCGCGCGACATGGAAGTGTGACTCTTTTAGAACTCTTGACTAATATAATTGCCTAAAATAATTGACTAATATAATTACCAATACTATTTGTGGAACGGAAAATAGTTACATTTTTGGTTATATTTCTGGTTACATTTTTAGATCATTCCGTATAATTAGTAGATACTAAAGTAACTTTAGAATTTAAAGCAATTGGTTTTTCTTTGTCAATTTTTGATGGTTCATTGTTTTCAGGTAGACAATTTGAATCATTTGAAATTTTTGGTTTTCTGTGCGCACCTTTTTCCAGAATTCACCCATTCATTTCTGTCTGAGCATTTTATTTTCAAAACATTATGACAGGAATAAATAGGATGATAATCTTTACAAAAAAAACAAGAAATATTAGTACAACTAAATTTGTAATTAGACGTGGTTGATAACTAATTTTATACGAATTTGTGACGTTTGGCTGATATTTTTATAAGTAGATTGTTTAGAATATTTTGTAGGTTTTGCTTAGAAGATATTGATTTTGACTTAAAATCACTAAATGGAGACATCGAATCTAATAATCTAGCATTATCCGATAAGTTTTGCATAACAGGAATGAACAAACGAAAAGGTTCTCATTGTAATCCTTAAAACCTCAAGAATATTAACCCGTCTTATTTTTTAAGTATAGGTTGACTTAACTTAGGTAGAATGCATGTGCTAGATAAAATATGGAACATTTAGCATTACATTATACGTCCAACTTAAAAACGCTTTAACTAGAAGGATGGGCATTTTATGTGATATAGACCTTCATCAATATTACTCTGAGTCACTTACTGATGAATGGGTTACATGCTTAGTAACAGAGGCATCCTAAAACTCATTTGAGATAGCAATCTAAGCTGAAAGCCAAATATTCTAGAATGGAAGACGGAAGAATATGAGAAATTGAACCATAACCACTTATTTGTATGATGAACTAAAATGATGAACTTATTCATTTTCATCAAAACACAAAAGTTAAAACAAAACTTTAAATGAAAGTTCAAAGATAAGCTTTCTTGTCTTGAGAAAAACATCCACTACAAAACTGCAAATAATCTTTCTTGATTGCAGCATTGATTTTTTTAAAGGTTCTAAATTTAAACCTTCCATCACGCATGGTCGATTACTACTTTGTCTGTACTATCGGTTTGGTTTCAATTCGGTTTCTCAAAAACAAGCGTTTTTACGGTTAATCTCAGCTTTAAAAATATACTTGATGCAGTTCGGGCGGTAAATCCGAACAAAATTTGGTCAAATTTGGGTGAAACTCTAATGTTTTTGATAATGATATCATTACTACAAATATAAAATCCCGTATGGTTTTGGGTTGGAAATAGAACTAATAGTCAAATTTAAAAAAATATTAACCGTAAATCAATAACTCAAGTTAAAATCCTTATTGTGATATACTTACTAATTTCATTTGGTTTATCTCTTTGCATAAATGCAGGAACACGTTGTTGAGTATGATGTTGTGGAAACTGATTTTGTTGAGATTGTTGTTGTTGTTGTTGAAATTGTTGTTGTTGGTATTGTTGCTGCTGCTGTTGTTGTTGTTGTTGCTGTTGTTGTTGTTGAAAGCTTTGATATTGTTGATTCAAATCCTGAAAAGCTTGATTTGTTTTTTGTTGTTCCTCACGTGCTCTTTGTAATAATGTCACAGTCGGACTTTGTATCTTTGGTAAATTAACATTTTGATTAAATCGCGTTGAACCAAAATTACTAAAACTACTGTTATTATTATTATTTAAATTACTTGTTGATTGTGATGTTGTAATTGTTTTAGTATTATAAAATTCTTCTTGATGATATTGATTATTATTATTGATGTTACTATTACTATTTGTTATATTTCTATTATTCCAAGGTGGTTGGACTTGTGAATCCGAATCTTGACGTGTATATTGTTTACGTTGAAATGTTGGCGATTCAAAATTAACCGGACGAAATTCTTTACGTGGAAATGTTGGTGATGGTCCGGCACTACGTGGAACCCATACGGGTGGTGGTGGCAAATCGGGCGCACCGTTTTGTGTTTTTGATGATGATTTTGTTGATGACTCTTTGAATTTTAGTGTTTCTTCAGATTTACTATTTGGTGACCAAATTCCTGGGAAATAGAAAATAACAGATATTACGTTTTATTATTTGGATATGACCATAGGCGTATAAAAATAAACAATAAGTTTAAGCAAGCAAAACAAAAGTTAAAAAAATTAAAGTAACATTGAAATTCACAATAGCATTTGATGACCTTACAAACCTTATGATATTGAACTAAACTTACAAAATGATGGAGTTGTGTTTCAACTCTTGGAACCTAAAAACACATAGTCTACCATAATTAAATTAAATAACTGGTAAGGATAAGTTTCGTTATACATTTTAAAAAAGTCAATTACAGAATGTTTTACTATAGACACATTATTTCGTCAAGTCAAACTGATAATCAATCCTAACACAACAATTTTTTTCATAAAAGTTCGACTTCTAATAAAACTAATTTCCTTTCTATTAAACTACATTTCCCTCTATTTTCTACATAAACACATAAAACCACATTAAATAGTTCATCATGCCGAAAGCAACAACAGCAACAAAATCCATATATGTATATTCGTTACTGTATTTGATAATTAAATAAGGAAGAAAGTAAAAACCAATCTTCCCTTTAATTAGTTATATTAGATTTATCGTCGTATATGCAAACATTCATTTGCATGAATAACTTATTCTTTTTAATGCGGTTATGTGGATTAACGTTTCATCGTTTCATCGATGTGAGGATATGCAAAAATAATTAAAAGTTATTGATTTAGTTTTAGATTTTGCCTTTGGAATTTATTAATAAACGATGATGTCGAAAATTTAATCAAAAGTTGTATCTATAATGCAATTATTCTGCTCATCATGTTCTAATTGAAAATATTTACAATAGAAACTGCAATGTAAATGACAATACTACGATACGGTAGTCTTTAGAAATCAAAACAATCCATAGAAGCCGTAAAACGGGACGAAATCATATCAACTGGTGTAAAAAATGGGGTCGTAAAATGAAAACACGGATTAAACTTTTCTGAATTTAATCTAAACATTCATTAATATCACATAAAGTAACTGAATGAATTTTAGCCATTTAGCCTTATTTAACAATTCATTTAATTTATGTCAAATTATTGAAGCTTTACACATTTAAAAATCCTTTGAATTTTTTGAAAGATTTTGCAAATTTGTAAATGAAATGTCCAAACATAAGATGATATATCATCAAATTTTAATTATAAGTTTTAACCAAACTGTTTCGACTGTTTCACTGTGCCAACCGAATGATAAATTTTTTTCTTTCAGTGTATATTTTCAACTCATATAATTTAAGTTAGATGAAAATGCGACTTTATGTTTTCAAGGACGAATCAGCAGATGAGAATATCAAAGATTTTGGGAATTAACGCAATTAATTTGCTGTTGTTATAAATGAGGAATCGAATGTGCAGACCAGAAATTAATCAACAGAATATGGCTGACATATTGAGATAAAGATAGCTGTATGCGAGATTAGGGGTATAATCAAATGGTATAGGAGAAAGGAATAAACTCAAACAAATGGAATTGGAAAATAGTGCAATTTCAGGCAGCTATGAAAGCTGACGGAATAGATGTACCTACACAGAGAAAACAAGATTTGAAAAATCAGCAAATTTCGATTTTTTGATTTCATTTTTGTTAAATAAGAAAATATTTTAGTTGAATTATCAGTAATTTTTGTTAAACACAAAATCAAGAGTTGTTGTTAAATCAAAATTGAATTTTCTAAAATGTATTCATTGGATAAGAAAAAACAAAAAATTATTTCCTCTAATATTAACAAAACGTATTTGGTTTAGTAAAAAAAAAATTTTAATAATTATTTAAAATAAATAAGAATAATTAATAAATAAATTTGTGTTTTACAACAAATAAATTTATTTCTTTTATATAAAACATTGTCTGAATAATTTAATGTTTTTGCAAAATTAATGCATTTTTTATTTTGTTAACACCTCGTTTTATTCCGTTTTAAAATAACCGAAAAGGATCGAATAATTAATATCTTTTGAAAAATCAGAAAATATAATTGGTTGGTTTAGATAATTTGTTATTTAAAATTGCAAAACATCCAGTTTTTTGTTTCAATTATGATCTTGTTTGCTTGAACTAATTAATATGCGTTCATTATTGCATTTCCGTTTCGTTTGATAGGACGCGAAAAAAGTGAAATAAGTGAAAATTATTAAAAGTTTTCTAACTGTGAGTCTTTCTAAAAAAGTAAAGTCTAAAGTCTTTCTAAAAAAGTTTTTCCTTAAATAAAAGTTTTCTTTTAATAAAAATCCTTCAACACAAGGTTTTCTACAGGTAAGTTGCTTTTTTTAATGCCAATGTTTTATTTTTAAATGATTTAGTGATTGTGTAGTTTAGGTTATATAATGGATGAGCAAATGGAAGAGTCCATTATTATATATGAAGAATTAAAAGTATCACAAAAACTTCTTTATGATTGGGGTTTTTACAGCGTTATGGAAAAATTTAGAAATGAAGGAATTGATATGGAATGTTTTAAAATCATGACAATGGAAGATACAAACGCAATTTTACCACACGAGCAGTATGGCTTAAAAATGAAATTACGCCAACATATATTTGAGTGGAGAGTTGTTAATGTAAGCTTTTTATAATTGATTTAAGCGTTAAATTTGGATTTCAATATACTGTTTTGCATAAGGAAGATTCTGTTATTCTAATCGCATACAAAATATATTTATTTCAATTCAACGTGTTTTGAAACACATATACATATAACAAAATCTTCTTAAAAAACATTTAAAATTTTTTATATTATTATATTTTTCTTAAAAATTGCTCTATTGTCGTGATTTTTTATGTAAATTGTAAACCAGTAAATTTTAAGCCAGATTGAAAAACATCAATTATAAATTGTATATAAGTTTTATTTAATTACTGTGTGGTAAATTCCTTTATGTATTTTATAGGGTTTCAGCAGTCCGGATGGGGATACTATTTCCAATAGTAGCGTTGGTTCGTTAGTTGAACCAACGCAGAATAAAGAAAACATTCAGCCAGTGCCGACTAGCTCTGGACCTTCTAGATCGACATCGACTTTTGTAAGTATATTTGAAGTTACCGCTCACATTTGTTGTGTTTCTTATTTTATTTTCAATACTTTAGGACCTTCAAGCAAAACTGCTGGAAACCTTTGAAGGGAAAAATATTTTTAAAATATACGAAACCAAGGGTTTTCTGTCGTTTGCTTGTAGAAGTCAATTATGTACAATTATATCTGAAGAGTGGCTAAAAAGTGGTGAGCAGATAACATCGTCACACCACAAAAACATTGTTGGAAGCATAATAAAATTATTTCCAAAAGAAAAAGAGGTAAATACGTATATATTTTTTCTTTATTAATTTAAATAAGTGTTATCAAAAATGTAGTTTTTGATACTGAATTTCTGTTATTGATTGTATAAATATTATATTTTATTACATCAAGCAATACTATATTGGAAGCGGAAAAAATCAAATTGGTAAACTACAACAAAAATTATACAGTTTAAGCAGAAAATATAGAGAAAAGGGTGTTTTAAAAAGCAGATACAAACTTAAAAATAATCCTCAAAGCTCATTAAAAGAACAAAATATTCCTATTACCTCCTCAACCACAGAAGAAGAACTAGAATATTTTAACTGGCTGAAAAGCAACGTATCACCGGAAACATTAGTTATTGAGAGATAGGAAAAAACCTTTAATCTACGAAAAGAACACATAAAATAAAGCATAAATTTGTTAGATGATTGGCCAATTTTAACTGAAGCTATCGGATCAACTTTGGTAAGAAATATGAAAAATTATTTTTATCTTAAATACAATAAACTTTCTGTTAATTTTCTTACAGATTGAGTTGGATTTTGAGAAAAACTACCCCGGTGTTGATCTCAAACTTTTTAACAAATGGGATAATTTTATCAAATTATTGAAAATTTGTTTGGAGCCAAATCTTAATACAAGTAAGTTAAAAAGTTCCACACACATTATATCATAGTTAAACATAATAAATATTTTTCATTTTTATTTAAATTCATTAAGACTCAATAGATTTTGTATGCATTAATTTATTAAGTGCAGTATTGCTACCCATAACATTAAAAACAAAAGTGGATGGCAAGATATCTTCATGAGACCATCAATTCTAGAAAGCCAGAATTTCCTTATACTGCATGTTGAAGTAAGTGGGTTATTACTAAAGATTTATTTTAAATAAGTAGAATCTTATTACATAAAATATAATTATCGTTTAATAAGTTAAATTTCTTAAGTGATGAGTTATATACAAATGTATTTATTTAGATATAGTATAGCTTAAATTGAATTCTATATTATGAATTTAATTCTAAAGTTCTAAATGTTACCTTTTTTTGTATATACAGGCTCTAAACAATACTATATATGAAATATAAATATAAAAGACGTAGCTAAAAATATAGTAAACATATGTCTGTACTGTGTATATACTTTGTTCTTTTTATTATATTAAATAAAATAATTATTACAAGATATATTTAAATTCTTAAACATTTTTGTATATTGTTAGTTAATGAAATGTATTCAAAAATGAATTCAATAAAATGATTTTAATTATATGCATAATAAATTAAAGATGTTTTTATTTATCGATCTGTTTTATAACACTTTACTGGAAGTAACGCATTACCGTGCGTTAATATTAAAAGTAAACTCGGAAAATCAACGTTTTAATTTGTTATTGTTTCTAATTACTTTTGAATAAATATCATATGTATTTGTTGTGCATAATTAATACCTTTGATTAAAATTCTCAAAAAATTTGTAATAACAACAAATGTGATTTATCGATTTTACTAATCATTCTCTAAAACATTATTCAATTCATCAAAGTTTGTTATTGTTTCTAATTAAATAATTTGTTATTGTTTCTAATTACTTTTGAATAAATATCAAATGTATTTGTTGTGCATAATAAATACCTTTGATTGAATTTCTCACAAAATTTGTAATAACAATAAATGTGATTTATTGATTATACTAATCATTCTCTAAAACATTATTCAATTTATCAAAATAATTTGTAAGTACAATGAAAATGTTTTGAAAGTATTTCTAAAACATTTGTTATAATAGAAGGATATTTTATAATCCTAAAGATTAATTTAATGATCAAGCAAATAAATTTTTTGTTAATCTAACAAATTTAAATAAGTAATAACAAAGAAAAAAATTTGTTGGCTGGAAATTGGAGAAAACTTTGGTATAAATTGGATAAAACTTTTACTATATTTGACAAGTCATTTCTCTCTGTGTATATAGTAAACTGTTATCACTAATAATAGCAGATTATGATACATTCGCATTTCGGTGGACAGAGCTACGATTGTCAATGTGAAGTTATGAAAACAGTATTGAAGTGATATTTCAAATTAACATGGTTTTATGAAATGACCTACAAAAGAAACAAATGGTGTAAAGAACAATATCAATCAGTTATGTGGCAATTTATTTATTTATTTATTTATTTATTTACAGTGTAGTATCACATAAGGAATTCCTTTTTAAACCGAAGTTTATCGTGAACTAAGTTTAATATTAAAATATTAATTATTCATTGATTAATTAATACAAAAAAAAAAAAAAAAAGAATTAAACAATTGTGAAAATAAAGAATTATTGAAAATGTAACAAAATCAATCTGGTGACATTAATAAACTGCTTTCTTTAATAAATAGTAATTTGAGTTCAAAAAGCCTAAACTTATTGATTATCACTTCTGTGCAATGACCAAACCCTTAACATGAGGAGAAATGAAGCAAGCATTTCCTCTTGAAGTCAGAAGTTGATTCAAGAATTCTAATGCCTGCTTCAAGATTATTCCACAATCTAATACTCTCAACAAAGAACGATGATCTAAATTGTGAAGAAAGGCAACTGGTTGGAAGTTTCAGTAACTTATTTCGTTGAAATCTTGGAAAAATGAGAAGTTCATAAAGATAGTCTGGACATTTATATTTTATTAAATTATGCAAAAATAGACAAGTACGATATTTAAGATAATTTTCAAGAGAACAATTTAAAATTTGAAAAGAAAAGGTAGAAATTGAACTAAATCTGTTTCGATTAAATATATATCTTGCGCAGTTATTAAATGTTACATTTAGTAAATCCCAACTTTTTCTTGAACAATTATGGAAAATATTTGAGCAATATAGTAATTTGGGTATTATTAAAGCTCTAACAAGTTTCAAACGTAAATTGACAGGTGTGAAACTAACTGATTGATAAAGCATCCCTAAGCAACTGTTAACTTCACCACAAATTTTAATAACATGATCATCAAAAGTGAGATCATAATTAAGAATTAAACCTAATGATTTTGTTTTTTCAACATAATTAATGACATTACCATCAAATAAAATGGGAGGAGGATTATTAATTTTCTTTCTGCTAATAATCATAGCATGTGATTTTAATGGGTTAACATAAACATGATTCAAATTTGTCCAATCAGAAATAGAAGAAAGAGAAGCATTCATTTTATCAACACATAAATTAAATTGATCAAACGGAAAAGAACAATAAATCTGAGAGTCATCCGCATAAAGATGGGTATTGATGTCAACATAATCAGGAAGGTCATTAATAAAAATAGTGAATAATAAAGCAGATAAAATGCCACCTTGAGGAGTACCAGAGCTAATCTCAACTTGATGTGATAGAATATTATTAATAGAAACTTGTTGTTTGCGATTAGATAAAAACGATTTAATAAAGTTACAAGATCTGATTGAGAATTTGAATTTATTTCTTAGTTTCAACAAAAGAGACATATGATCAACAAGATCAAAAGCTTTTTTGAAGTCAAGGAAACAAATTATTGACACTTTATTCTCTTCAAAGGCAAGGCAAAGATCATGAATAACTTTAAGCATTGCTGAATTAGTACTGAGTCCATTTCTAAACCCAGATTGAAATTTATAGAGAAGAGAATTATTATCAACATAACTTTGAATTTGGTTTTTCAATACTTTTTCCAAAACTTTTGATAATGATGGTAAAATGCTAATTGGCCTGAAGTCTTCTAGATTAGTTGGATTTGATTTTTTTGGGATAGGTTTTATAATACTACATTTCCAATGCTCAGGGAAATAAGACTGTGTAATACAGTTATTGACAATATAAGTGATAAATGGGATGATGAAACAACCAAGCATTTTTATGAAAAATATTGGAATCTCATCAACACCACAAGCATTAGTTTTAATAGAACTAAGATAAAAATCGACATCGATATCAGTGATAGTAGAGAACTCAAAACAACCAGCTTCATCACAATCATTATCAAAAGTTACCAGATGTGCAGTTTTTTTAGAAAATGAATTTGAAAAATAGTTATTGAATTCTTCAGCCGAAAAACTGGTAATAACATTATTAGAATCTTTAGTAACACCATTATTTTTCAAATTATTCCATAATGTCTTAGAAGGAAGGTCTGGATCAATTTTAGAATTAAACCATTCACGTTGAAGATATTTTCTAAGATTAGTACATTTGTTACGAAGTTTTTTAAACATTATGAGAAGATTGTTTTTAAGGTGAATGTTCACTTCAGATTTAAACGATGAATAGTAAAAATTTTTACGATTAATCAAATTTATTAGTGAATCGTTCATCCAAGGTGCAGCAGTGTTTTTCTTGATTTTAATTTTCCTCAAAGGAGCAAAAATATTCATTAATTTTTTTAATTCATCGGTCAAAACTTGAACTTGGTCATCAATATTAGAAAGACAATAAATTTTATCAAAATCACATTTTGAAGCACAAAATAATAAATTATCTAAATTAATATTTTTGAAATTACGATAAAATTTAAAACTATTATTAACAAAAGAAGACATGTTGATTGAATAAGAACCAAATAATAAATCATGTGTCGTAAAGCTACCAATAGAAAGTTGGGAAAAACTTTTAACTAAGCTACGATTTTTGACAATTGACAGGTCAATTAAACTTGGATTACATCCGTCAACAAAATTAGTTGGTTCTTCAGAACAGATATTTAAGGAAATTGATGACAAAAAATTTATAAAACTAGTTGTTTTTTTTTAATTTAGAAAGAAGATTAATATTAAAATCTCCAACAATAATTAAATGAGGATATCTAATTGATAAATCAGAAAAAACACGCTTCAAATTATCAGAAATTTTATTATTGGGAGGATTGTAAACGACTCCAAAACACAATTTCTCATTATTATTATTAATGATTTCAATGAATAAATATTCAACAATACTATTTGATCTGCTTTTGCATACAATTTTACCCTTAATACTATTAAGTAAATAAATAGCAACACCCCCACCACGTTTTCCAACACGATCATGTCTGAATAAATTAAGTCCATTAATTGCAATTAAACGATCATTAATACTCTCATTAAACCAAGATTCAGAAATAGCAAATAAATGCAATAAAAAGGAAATAAGTGGTTCTATCAACTAACGCATCAAAAAGTAGAAGTACGAGCAGCAAATATAGTTGATCGAAAAAACAAAAAATGACTAAAAATTAAAACTCTGTCATTTGACGTGAGCGAGCTTTTAAGTATTTTAAACGCGCGCAAATAAAGAGGAGGTCCTTGGATCCAAACTCACACCTACCCGATCATTTTTTAGTATAAATTTTATGTAACGAGAGTGTTTTAATTCTTTGAAATCCCTGCCTCTCCCCCTTCCCTAAAACTTTTTCTGAGTACGCGCCTGATTTTAAAGTTACAATAAAAATTATCTCGGTGCACTGCTCGTAACGTGTATGAAATGTAAATTAATTACATGTAGCCTTGTCCGTATGGCAACAGAGGAATATTTAAGTTTTGATGTAATTGGCAATACTAACAAAACACTGTTGCGTTATGAATTAGACCATTATACGCATATGGGTATTGTATTGTAATAGAAATTGATTAAAATTATTTACGAAATATCGTAGGATCGCATCCTAAAAAGCAGGTTCTTGGTCATAAAATATGTAGGCGGTGAAAGCTGAAGTGATTTTTTTTTGTGGAAGCTGGAGTAATTCTACAGCAACACACTGCTTATGGGCTCTCTAAAAATGACACATTGATTTACTTTCTATCATTACTACACAGAAAAAAAATTCATTGTTAGAAAACGAAACTCCCATTTGTTCAAAATATTTATTACCCTATGTACAAACATTCCCGAGCCAGTACCACTTGCGGTCCCTAAATCCCGTCCAAACCCTTAATTTTCTTAGTTTTTTTTCTCCTTTTCATATTAATTCTCATGATATACGAAGTTTTCAGGGACAACCTGATTCCTGAATAAATAACCTTCATTCGTTCCCATTCAATTAGTGCAAGTGGCGGAAGTGGTTTTTTATTTCTTCATAATAAGAAATTTTCAACTTTTTATATGAATTTTCCAGGCAAGAATTGCAATTCTTGCAATTGTTTTTCTTCAAATTTTTAAAATTATAGAAATGAAACAAGTAAAAAACGGTCGTGGTGTAGAAAAAAAATTTCTTTAGATAGACGATAGTGAGCTACGAAGTGAGAGATTCGATTTTTGGTTTAATTTACTGAAATAAATTCTTTATTCGACTGCACTTAATTATTATTTTTCATTTAAATTTGTTCCAAAAAAAAAAATATAAACGTAGTTACTTAAACACAGTAATTCTTAAAAATTTACATACAAATAACAATAAATAAATAAAACAAAAAATGGTGGGAAAGAAAATACCTAGTTAATTAATTGAAGAATAAAAACTATAATTTTTATAGAAAACACTTTATCCACGACTACTAAAGAATATATACTTTCCATGCGTATATCTTTCATTGTAATTGTATTCATTCCTTTTCTATATATCAAATTCTTTTTTATTTCTTTTATTACGCTTTATTTATTCAAAATTCCCCTAACAAATTAAAAACTTGATTTGTTGGTATAGTAATATAAACCAGTTAAAACAAAAACAATACATATATAAAATCTAAAATAAACAAACATGTTTGGTTTTGTTTTTCATTTCATTCAATATGGCGATACAAACTTGTACAGGAAAACATGAATGAAATTATTTGAATTATTTGTAGTCGTGGATAAAATAGTATCTCGTATTCGCTTAGGATGAAGGCAACTCTTCACTCGGATGATTCCCTCCACTCGCTACGCTAGTTCCGGGAAACTTCATCCTCGTGATGAATTGCCTTCATTCTAGCTCATACAAGAATATACTATTATGCATTTATCAGATTAACTTAAGAATATAATATGGTGTTTTATTTTTTTTTAAACTTAAAAAATATAAGTGAATCTAGATAGTAATAAATATTTTAAAGAAAGAAACAATAAAAGAACAACTACCATAAAGAATATTTAATCATGTTTATGAAATAGGTTTTGTGTTTATGTAATTAAGAAAATGAATGTTGTATCGATATACAATTAAATGATAAAATAAATGAATACATATAATACTAGAAAATTTATATAAAATATAAAAACTTGGTGAATTATATAAATTAAGATAGTAGAGTGTGTGTAGGTCGGCCACGCGATGGTCAGGAAAAACCCAATATTAACTAGGGTCCTCAACTCTTTACCGGACCTAATTTTTCTTTTTATATATTTGAAAGTAATAGCTTCCGTTATCCCGAGCTATTGCAAATTGGCGCCGAACTAGAAAAATGAAACCTGGACCCTTGGAGTTAAATAAAACATAAAATACTGGAAATTTTTGTTAGTTTTAGTAATTACGTTCTGAAATTAATCTAAACATTCATTAATATCACATAAAGTAACTGAATGAATTTTAGCCATTTAGCGTTATTTTAGCAATTCATTTAATTTAAATGTCAAATTATTGAAGCTTTACACACTTAAGAATTCTTTAACTTTTTGAAAAAGTTTGCAAATTTGTAAATGAATTGGCCAAGCATAAGATGATATATCATCGAATTTTAATTATAAGTTTTAACCAAACTGTTTGAAACATTAAATTGTTTTTGAAGACATAATAACCGAATTGAAGACATAAAAACCGAATGTGATATCATCGTGACCAAAAAATCACTGTGTCGACCGAATGATAAAATTTTTTCTTTCAGTGTACATTTTCAACTCATATAATTTAAGTTAGATGAAAATGCGACTTTATTTTGTTCTGTGTATAGACAAATCATGTTTCTGAACACTTTATTCGACATTACTTATCAAAGATCAATACATGGAGAAAACTATTTTACTTGTTTTCCTCAATACATATCATAATACACAAATTTTTATATTTCGTTTGCTTTGGGGTGGTTTAATATTTTTAATTAGAAATCAAAAAAATTGCAAAAATGTCGAAAACGTTAAACGAAACGGTATCAAGTTTGAACTCGGTGATCACAATGGCGCTGTTACTTGGACTTGTAAAAAAATTTCATTTCCTCTACTCAAAGCAACTCTAAACAAAACAGTGATGGACATCACTGGTTCGCTTCTAAGAATATTTCCTTTTTTAGTAGCTCTACCAATGTACTATGAATTATGATGCATGGATAAAACGCAATAGAAAACATAAAATTGTCACTATTATAATCACGACTGCGACGACTATTCCGTCAAAAACCAGCATTTACAAAAATTTAGCATGTGGCATATGTCAGCCGTCTTGTTCTTCAAATCATGCCGCATATATAGTTAAAATTAAATATCTCGACTGGACCGTCGATTAAACATGGTCACTACTCTGCTTAAAGGTTACTACTATAAGTACAACTTACATTTTTGTTGTGCTCTTTGTTACATTTATTGTTTCAATGAGAAATCAGCCTTCTTTAAGGTTCTCAGAAAATTAAATTTTGTTTTTGCAGTTTTGAATTATTTGAAAAAAGCCCTCTTTATCGTTTGTTCCCAATTTGATGGACAAAAAATTTTGAAAAAATTCACAAAGTTCTTGTCTATTTGTTAAACTTTTAAAGAAAAAATATAGCGAAGTTTCGATAGTTTTGTTTCTGTATTTTGAAGCGCTTGGAGAGGAAAAGAGTAAAATATTTATTTTTGAACCAAATAAGTTGAACCTCATTTGAAAGAGCACTATAATTAGGTATCACAACAATTTTTTTATTATAATTTTACAGCGCACAGTTTTTGAAGTATTATCAATAAAATAGTTTTTCCCATGAGTCTCCCTCTAACTTCAAACTTATAGTTACAGGACACCTAGCAGGATTTGTACAAATTCAAACTGAGATACAATTTTTCCAAATTCCAAGTGTTAAAATAAATAATCTATAGAAATTTGTATAATGCCCAAGACGATATTTTTTAAAGTCGAGGAAAGTTTGGGGTAAGCAAAAAACTTTCTTTAGGCCATGCATCAAACTTGATTTATTTTTATTAGATTGACTATAAAAGGTAAAAGTAGCGTGCATACCCTAATGTGGGCTGCAGTCTTATAAATACATGCTTTATATTTTTAGGAATAGCAGACTAGAGCTTTGTACGTAGTTAAATTAATACAAAAAAGTTCCGACAAGTGCGAATATAACTCGCTCGTCGGGCACCCTCGACGTATAAAATATTCTACAAGAATAGATCTTCTCAAAAACACAATTTTAGAAATAAATCAAAAACGGTGCCTTCGCGAATTACAATACAAAATTATTTTGGGCAGGGAAGAAATTCATTTTTCCTATAAAACTCACTCGTCAAGGCCAAAAATAATTTTTTTTCAAAATTTCCACTCTCCAACCCCTCCAAATAACATTTCAAATGACAAGTCGATCGTTATAGCTTTCATTTGCTATAACCGTGATTTTTTAAAATGCGCTTTCGAAAATTACAAAAGAAGTGGGGTACTGGAAAAAAACTCACGTTATTGGTAATAACTCAAAAACGAAACATTGGATAACATATTGAATTGTTTTTTGAAATATTTCAAACTTTTTTGATTTTTCTAAATCAAACTCGATTTCCTAAAAAAAAAAATTTTGTTTGTTTTACTATCTCGTTATCTTTGTTTATAAAACAGATTAAAATAGACGAAAAGTTTTTCTAAATGAAAAATTATTTCGAATTGCAAAATTCAAGTGATTTCCAATATGTACTTAAGCTTAATTGCTAACAAGAAACCCCACCAAATTGAAATTCCCCTAATGTTGTCTATATTTTCTAGCCAAAATACAGCAATAAATTGACCTTGCGTCAGATATTAGTTTCGCATTGATATGACAACAATCAAATCAATGTTGACTTAAGATGTTAACAAAATATTCTCTCTTCCTATGAATTTATGCATAGTAAAGTCTAGAAAATTTAATACAAAAAATCCCAAAAGTAAAAACATATTTTTACAGTTTTTTTTGTTTTCAGTAGACGTGCACAAATGCATTTTATAACTGTAGAAAATTGCAGGTTGATAGCACTTTGTGAGAAAATCGGTTATGTAGAAATTCGGACGGACACCGATAAAGCCGGGCATTCACATACAACAGAAACAGAAATTGAATTTCATACAAATTTGACAGCAACTGAAACAGAAACCGAATTCAGAAACAGAAACAGAAACTGAAAATTCGTTTGTTTTGTCTGAAACAGAAACAATTAAAATTTAATTGTTTCTGTTCCAGAAACTGTCACATGACCAGAAACTGTCACATAATATTATATATTATTTTGAATTTTGAATTTTGATAATAGAGTTTTAAATTTTGAATAGTTTTCAGTTTCTGTTTCTGTTGTATGTGAATGCCCGGCTTTAGTCTCACCAATAGCGTACCTTTTTTACTGTTTCAAAGTACGGAACTCTAATTATTTATAAAGATAATATTTACATATTGTTAGTTTATATTAACGGGAGGCAAGCTAATTTTATTCGTAATCGACTTTTTTATATTATGAAGGATTAAGTTGTTGTTTTGATGTTGCAGTTGTTCTACAGTATTATTTTGAAACATACCTGTAGCTTTTAGAATTTTCCCAAACATATGTTAAAACAAAAATTCGACATCGATTGAGAATGCTATGCCAAATTCCAGATTACCAGAGCGATCCTCTAAACAATAGTTGGTTTCAGCGTGAAGTAAACGAATTTGATTTTTGTGACGCAGAAAATATTCAGAAACAGAAAAACAACTGCATTTACTTTAACTATGGTGCTGGACAATTCAAACCATATTTCATGTCCAACGGTTTGCGCTAAATTTTATATTATTAGAAGTTGAGTCACCAAAGACTGAGGAGGGGTCTTTCTGAAGTGGAAACAAATGCTCATTTACACCATGTTATACCTCCAAAACGCAAAACTTAATAAATGCTAAGACGGTTCAGGATCTGTTCAAAATTGATTTTTGAATGGATAAAATATCCAAAACATGTTTATTCATCCACGGATTCGGCTAAATTTTACAAATGCTCGAACCCATATTAGATTGCTGTTCGAGGTAAAGAAAATCATGTTCCACATCAATCATGTTCATGTTTAATCATTATAAATAAATAGCAATAAATTATACAACAGTCCGAATGTACTAAGCCCAACCAAGTTTGGTTATTGATGTGGAGAAAATATCCAAAACCAGAACTAATTTGAAGTACCTAACTAGCATTATGTTATTAAATTTATTTTGTTTGTACTTTCATTGCAATCGATCTTAAAGAAATCAATATTTATATGACTCCAATAACATAGTCTAAGACCTTGAACACTATGCAACCACCTAGATTGGTTGAAAACTAATAAACGTAGACAAATCGACTTTTATTTTGTCATTGGTATTAAAATTTGGTTAAGTTCCAAGGATAGTGTGAAATTCGAGCCTTAACGTTTCATTTATTACAACGATTTGTGAAATTTCCTGTACAGTTTTTAATCTTTTTTATGTTGTCTTTAAATTTTAAAATTAAAGTTTATTTGTAGAATAAAAAACCGTTTGGACAACCCAAGTACATCAAAACATACGTTCGATACGCTTCTACCGTGGAACATTATATCACATTACAAAAACAAATAAAATTATGAATCAAATCAAAGCAAAATAATAAAATTTTATGTTTTTGACATATAAAACTATAATTAATCAAATTTTATTCACAAAAAAAACCACTCGTCATTTCTTCTTCAATTTAAAATCTTAAATTAATGTCATCACACAGGAAACATAAAAATAAAGTTTAGGTTTCTTTTAAAAACTTTGTTTTTCTTAACATTAACATTATTTTTGACCATCTAGCCTAGACGAAAGCGAAAAAAAATTTTTTTATTTGTTTTAATTATACATATCAACCGAATAATGTTTGTAAAGATTTTCTTTATTTTATTTTAGTTTATGAATCATTCAAGTTTACATTTTAACGATTGGATGCTTTGACAAGTTATTAAAATTTTTGTTTTTGTTTGACAAAAATCCAAGTTGCCCACAAAACATAATTAACAATAAACTTATCTAAAACAAAAATGAACATGAAGTTCAAAGTAATTTGTGTAAAAACTTATTTAAACCCCCTCGCATTTGTTTTACAAATACATAACAAAAAATTTAGTAGGGTTAGTTTGATCTAAATTTCAAATAAATAATAATAAATCAAAATCTCAATTTATAAAATTTAAAAATAGATTAATCTCATGTTTAAATTATAATCAAAATTAATAAAAAATTTAGTTTTTCAATTATGATTCATAATTTAATTCTGTTTCAGTGTCTATTTATGTAATTTTATAAAAGCGCCATTTTAAGTTTTAACACCTTTAAAAACTGGTCGAAAAAACAAAATGGAGTAGAAATCTGTTGCAACACTCTGTGATATATAAATAAACGGAACAAGACAAGTTTTATCTGTTTCAATTATCAGCATACTCATGTGGCACAACAAAAATACAATAATTCACAAACGTTGCGCGATTTACATTTATCAAAGAGAATTTAGCAGTGAAAAAAAGAAAATCGTTTCCCTCTTCTCACAAAAAAGCTTTAAGTATTTTACTAAGAAAATATTTGTATTGTTTTGAGGGTTTTTTACTAAATTTACTCAATTCAAACTGTTAAATGATAAATGGTCTATTTGGAGGAAATAACAGTTATATATTATTCAATAAAGCTATTTTTTATATTTCTGATATACATATTGTTTTATTTGCAAACAAGAGATTGAATTTAAAAATAAGTTTATCGGCAAACGACTGTAAACTTTGAGCTTAACATCCGCTTGGGAGACGGTTAAAGTCTTACTTTTTTACCTATATTCAAAGTGGCTGTAAAGTAACGCCAATTTATTCTTTTTTTACGGGGGCAGAAAAAGTGTCACCGTTTCTTTCCATATTTTTACTATATTTGTTATTTTTTCAAACAAATTGTATAACTATTACAACAAAAATGACAAATATTTTGATTGGATTATGAAAGTTTGAATTATTGTATAACTTTTACAACAAATAATAACAAATATTTTGATTATATTATTCGTTGCTTTGATAAAAAAAATTATTTATTTTTACATAATTCAAATTAATTTGAATGTTATTTACTTTTTGGACGTAATTATGACGATAATAAATCATATTTATAAAAAATTTAAACGTTTGAAGAAAAATAGTATATTTAATTCGGATCTAAAGTGACTTTTTGTGTTTCGTCTATAATTGCCTATAAGCTCAACACAAAAATAGCACTTTAGCTCCTAATTAAATAATATAATATTACGATATAAGCGAGTAATAAAATAGTTGTTTGAAGAGTATGGTGTCAAGTTGTTTAGACATTTTTAGAGGTAAAACTCGAATATTTGGTGTCATTTTTGTGTTTAGCGACATTTAATTCAAATCTTGCTTCTATTTTGAAAATAAAAAGTCATAAGAAAATCGGTATGTTTTTGAACAAAAACGTAGCAACCAGTCTAATGTGGTTTTCGATTGGTAAAATCAGATTTGATCGAAAAAGATCTAGATTTCGGCGACCAATCGAACATGAAATCAGGGGCCCTATTCCCGAACACATAAATGTCATTACAATATTGTAAATTCACACAATATTGTGAATTTCGTATTATGTAACACAAATTTGGTGAAAATTCAACACAATATTGTGAATCTGACAAGAACAATATAATTACTATCAAAATCACAATTTTGCTTTATGTTTTGTGTGTTGACTTTTTTATACAAATTTCATCGATTGGCGTAAAAATTAATATATAACGCAAAATTAAATCTTATAATAATATTAAATAATCATATTTTTATATAAATATCATTAAAACAGATTTATTTATTAAATATATTTTTATTTAATTTTGCATCTTTTAAGATTAAAAAAGTTAGTTGTCAAAAGTACGAATCTAGTACCAAAAATCTGTTATAATTTTGTAAAAATTTGTTATAACTTGTTTGACACAAATATGAGTTACAGAATACCATTTTTAAACAATGTTGTTAAACATTTTGTTGAAATTGACAATATTGTCGATTGACAAATATGTGTTCGGGAATAGGGCCCCAGCTGTTTTTACTATCTTTGTTGTATGGGTAAAAAAATGAAATTTGCGACATGTGCTTTGATAATAGTAAACTAGTTTTTACACACTTCACGCACTTTACACACTTTTATTTAATTTAGAATTATTTATTTCATTTAATTCAATTTATTTTACAATTAATAAACTCATCTAAAATTTAAAATCTCATATTAAAGAATACAATTGACATATGTCAAATTTCACTTTAATTTGTATTAGTGAAGGGGAATTGATCTGATGGGTAAATCTAGCTAAAATCTCAGATTTGAAAAACAGATCTCAAATCAAAAATAAATCAATTTTTTTTGATCTGACGTGCCAATGAAACACAAATTTGCTGTCAGATCAAAAAAAATTCAATTTTTTTCTGATCTGACGTGTGAATCGAAAATCACATAATATTTATAAGTCATAATATAGTCATAATATTTATAAGCCATATTTATGATTTGAGTGGATCGCAATTTGCAGTAAAAAGAGTTTAAGAACATCTTTGAATTAGTGTGTTTGGTCGCCATTTAATAAGTGATTTATAATTCAGAACAAAACTTAATTTAAACAAAATTCAGGAACGTTTTAAATATTAACAGATCAAAGACCCGTTCCGCAAATGCAATTTGTGTTTTTGTAGATCGTTTTTCTGGTAGGTAGGTAGGTTTCTTGACTGTAAAGCACTTGGTAGGATCAAGTTAAGCTAACTAAGCTGGTTATGTTGGTTATTTATTTCAATTTGGTTAGATGATAGAAAGACAAGCTTTTACAAATATTGCTTGTTATATTGAAGTTTAAAATTAAAAAATGAAATACCGGTTCTTTCACAAACGAATAAATACAAAAAAAACTCACGGCCACGTAACTCCAGAATTTGATAATAGTCACAAAATAATTCTATTCCTCAACATTTTATGTTCCTTAACATTATATTTATGTATGCAGAAATATAATTACAATGACAACATCCAGTCAATTTCCTAATCAGACTTGTCTATTAGAATTTGCCCTTTCAGGTAGATTTCATATAAAAATCTACCTATTGAAATGTGCGTCATCTGGGAATTTCGGAAAAATTTTGATGCCAAACGACAATATTTGTTAAGCGGAGACGGAAAATAATAAATATTTATATTTATATTATTTCCTTAATTATTTCCTTAAAATACATAACGATATGATATAAAACGGAATTTAGTGGCACTTTCACGACCGTAGGTTTTGACCTTCAACAAAAATACTTTCTGTGTTTGTTGCGGAAAGTAATCTAGTGGATTAGTTCGACAAATGGCCATATCGGTTTCAGGTTAAGAGGCTAGACTGCTAGAGCCTTAAAATAGTACAAATCAAAGCGTGATAACGGCCGTTTGGGGGCCAAATATTTAATCAAAATTAATAAGTATTAAATGTTTGAATGTGTGAGGCAATCACCTTAGGCACCTTAGGGTGACTTTGAAAACAAATTGGAAGAGAACGTCTCATCCGATATCAACGTTTTTATATGCGTGAAAGGTAATTGAATGGCATACCGAAGTCTATCCATACAGGTGCATACCAAAAAATACACAGTTACGTTTCTACTTAAAATGTTAAAATATTAAAAAATTAATTTTTTAAAGATGACGCTGATGTCGTAGGTCAGACTTTTTCTTAATGTGAAACCTAACCTAGCCTAGCCTGAAGACATATTAAAATTTAAAGATGGCGTTTTGTTTTGTTCTACAGTAATTGATTTTTGAAGATGTGCATCTCAGGTCAAAAAATTTTAGTTTTAGATGAAAACTGTGATCTGAGTGACAGACGCTGAACACGACCAATTTAGATGGACTTAATACTTGCCAAACAAAAATTATAACTGTAAGAATGAAATAAGTGAGGAGTGTAAGTTGATTGAGAGGGATGCCAGATAAATTAATTTGGAAATAAATAATGAGAAAATCAAAACAAATTATTTTATCAACTTCTTGTATATTCAGTAAATGTCGATTAAAAGAAAAATAACGCCCAAAAAGAAAAACTAATGTAATGAACAGCTGGGATCCATTAAAATTACTTGCTGTCATTAAAATACTCATATTAACATATACTAATTAATACCGTTGATGTTCGACGAAGCTATTTATTTCAGCAAAACTCTTTTACGGAGAATAACAACAACGAAAGAATCAAATCAAACATTGAACCCAAAATTTACTTAATGATATCTAAATTTGACAGACTGAACAGATTTATTTTGACATAAAATAGCACATTCACAACAATAATTTCAATTTATTTCAATGTTTCAAACTAAATTGTTACAAATAAACTAAACAAACAAAAACCTAGATTAGAATTTAAATCAAAAATATATTAACAACGTATAACAAAATAATAAATAAATAATACAAAAAAAAAATAAACTTTAAAAGTAAAACCGTGAAAAATGGAAAATTAAAATTAAAAACAACAACAAATGTCAAAACTTTTAAATTTATTGTTTAAAAGAAAAATTTGGCAGTTTTCCAAATGGTATTAAATTTATAAAGATTATGGCTTTTAATGCTAATTAGTGGTTTATCGTTCTAAAAACGCTAGAGAAGTAGGTTAGTAAAGTTTTTTTTACTTTTGTTTGTGAGATTTTATTTTATAAGGATTTAAGGATAACTCTGGCGAACGGATAGCGTATTTTGGTATTTTATAATGGAAGGCAATTAATTCAGGAAAATTAGAGAAGATTTATTTTAGAAAAATAAATGACATCAACAATGTTTCTGACATGGATATGAGTTTACATACCGTGGCACATACAGTGGCAATAGTAGAGAGATGTCACTTCACTAGCCAAGCTGATATCGTAGAAGTGGTAACCGACGAATTTTAGTTCTCAAACTACATGTTTCACTAAGGATTTTTACACATTTTTCGCAAATTGCGTGTCAAGCAGTCGTTCGTGATTTTTGTCCAGTTTGTCTTCAATAATATTTGAGAAAAACTCCCTTATGATATATTCCATCTGCAACGAAATTTAAAACTGTAACTTCTTTTGTTGTTTTGTAATTCATGTCATTCATAAATTTGAGAAAAATAATGGGTGACAAAGTTGAACTTGGACAAACTTTCACGTCTTTATTGGCGATATGCATTTTTTGGTAAGTCTTGCGTCACCACTTGTGACAATCGTACTAATTGAATAAACATTTTTTGCATTCTTGTTAGTTCTCTATATAGGACCATATAACAACGTTTCATTGAAACTAATTTTTGGCATAGACTGTTGTGTGAAATACAAAAAAAAAATGTTTAATCAAATTCTCCCCTCCTCTTCTCTCTAATTTTATTTTTTTCCGAAAAATTTAGTTCCAAATCTACTTTGTCAATCTTTGAAATAATAATTCTCAATCAAATTCGTCCAAAGACAAAACAAACCATCCCAAAATTAACAAACCATTAAACGCTTTTGACAATCAAATCTAATTCATCAATCAACTCAATACCTTACTAACCATTATCACTGTAATTATAACAAATCAATAAAATTACGTCATTATCTGTTTGGTTGAAATAAATCAAGTCACAGAAAACATTGACGCTATAGTTGTTGTTTTAATTATTGATTGATTTGATTAGATTAAATTAAATTAAATAATTTTTTTTTGTATTTCAAAAATAAATGAAATACGTACCAGATAAATAAACATTAAACTACAATTGGACTTTTGTGAAAATTTATTTTGAGAGGCGGGAAATTAAATAAAATTAATTTCCGCTTTTTTGTTTGCATTTGTTGATTTTTATAATAGCAAAACATTTGAAGTTGATTAATTTTTTGGTTATAAATATAGTTCGCCTACGATATGGATAACAAAACAAGTGATGAAAGTTAAATTAGTTTTCAGGCAGTAAAAAGAGTTTTTACAGTAAAAATTATCCAAAATTAGTCACAGCCACAGGTAAGATCATACGAGTGGGACATCTTATTTTGACATACAGGTGCCGCTGCATAATGCAAGAAACTTTTGAGTGCGTCTCGAAAAAAATACTTTTAAAAAAAAAATAGAACCGAATTCAATAAAACACAAAAAAGTGAAAAATAACTCAATCGTGACTTTAGAGACAAAAATACAGCTAACTATTGATTTATTTAATTTAATTATATTTAACTACAGACAAAAAAAATTACGGTTTTAAACAAAGTTATTATATTATAGAATTTATTTATTATTATAATTATTACAATTATTATAGTTGTTACAATAGTTATTATATTATAAAAGTTATTTGTAGCAGAAAACTGTTGGAAATCGGTGCCAAGCCGATGACATGTTAGTCAGTTTTTCGTCAATTTGGCACCGACTTCGAACAGTTTTATGCTACAAATAACTTTTAAAATATAATAACTATTGTAACAACTATAATAATTGTAATAATTATAATAATAAATAAATTCTATAATATAATAACTTTGTTTAAGACCGTAATTTTTTTTGTCTGTAGTTAAATATAATTATATTAAATAAATCAATAGTTAGCTGTATTTTTGTCTCTAAAGTCACAATTGAGTTATTTTTCACTTTTTTGTGTTTTTTGAAGTCGGTTCTATTTTTTTTTAAAGTTTTTATTTTTTCATTTTTAGTTTGGTATAACCCAAATGTCGGTTAAAAAGGCGTTTTTGAAGTAATAACAAAGTCTCGGAATGTATTCATCAATGACAATCAAGTAATCAATGGTTTTTGATTTTTTGAGTAAAAAAAGGTAAATTTCCTGTCATAGAAAATTATATTGGACCAAACCGGAATCTAAAGCAATATAATACAGCTCAAACCATCCAAATACAATAAACGGTTTCGAAGAAATCGACGAAAATACATAAAAATACAGGTTGTTTCAATTTTCTGAAAAACGGTATTTTTCGCGTTTTAGAAAAAAATACGAGACTTTCTCGAAATCCACCCAAATAGAATACAATTAATAAAACCATTCAAATCGAATGAGTCGTTTATCAGAAATCGGTGAATATATTGTAATAAACTTCGTCCAGAATGGGTTAATTTAATTTACTATTGGTTATTATACATTCTGCAAAGATGAATTAAAAGTTAACTCCTTTTAACTAATACAATTTGCATAAATTAATGTAAATGTTTACATTAATGAATTAAAAAGGGGTGTGGCCTATTGATTTCTAGAAACTACAGTGAGTACCAGAAGATTCTGCTTATTTGTTTTTGAATATAAATAAGCGAACAAAATATCAGATCAGATGTCAGTTTTAATTTTGCAATTAAAAGTGTTTATAAATATTCGCAAGTATAAGGAATAATCGGTGGTACTTGAGCCTGGGTACTAATAGTAAAAGAATTTGAACATAGTGGAATAGTAAATACAGATTGTACGATTCCGAATATTATTGATTCAAATTGTGGAAAAGCGGTGAAGTTTATCGTGCATAAATTGGAGAACCTGGAATTTATTGTAATTAAAATCGGAAGTGGTAAAGATCTGTCTTTTTACTGTCGTATTTGCTCAATAATCGAAAAGAACCAACGAAGAGTCGTTACAATATATAGAAAAATACAGATTTTTTCAGATTTCTAAATTACGGTATTTTTGCGTCATAGAAAAAAATATGGGACCACTTCGGCATTTATTTTTATCGAATACAATTTTAATCATCCAAATCGAATGAGTCGTTTTTGAAAAATCGGTGAACAGGCATTAAAAATACAGCTTCCTTCAGTTTACTGAAAAACTTTATTTTCCACGTCATAGAAAAAAATACAGATTAACTTCCAAAGCAACCTTAATAGAATTTAAATCATCCAAATCGTATGGGTCGTTTTTGAGAAATCGGTAAACAAACATACATCAACATTTATCAAAAAACATAGTTTTTTTCGATTTTCTAGAAAATGTGTATTTTTTACGTCATAGAAAAAAATAAGGGACAATCACGGCATCTACCTAAATAGTATGCAATTTAAATCATTAAAATCGAATGAGCCGTTTTTGAGAAATCGTTGAACATCAATAGACATAAAAAAAAACCCAAGTGAAACACAGAACCTCCTTCTTTTTTGAAGTCGGTTAAAAAGAAGCCCATCCACAATCGATCGAATCGAATAGGGCGAAACACTTTTTGATGCGCGAGATAAAAACTAAAAGTAAAATATTATTACTCAATACAACTTGTAAAATTAATACACAAATTAAAATGTTAAATATGATAAATAGTAGATTTTTATACAAGTGGTGAAAACTTCTCTTTTTGCGTGACTGAACGGTTTGTCTACGAGAAGCAATAGCGTCGAGTGGAATAAGTTCATCTACTAAAAACTTACAAAACGACATATCTAAATTTGACTGTGTAAAAAATAAACAAGATTGTATTTAAATATAGCATTTTTACCAGTGTAAAATAATGTTATTACATATTGTGTTCGCCGAGATGGAATAATAACAGGCGAACACAATAACATTATTTTACACTGGTAAAAATGCTATATATAAATACAATCTTGTTTATTTTTTACTCTGTCAAATTTAGATATGTCGTTTGGTAAGTTTTTAGTAGATGAATTTGACAATATGAATAATGAAAATAGCTCATATATTTTCTCTAAAAACTTTTATAGATATTACAGATATTTTTTTTTGGAAGTCATCGTTTAAAGTATAAATTTAAAAAATTGTTGGTAAAGTTTCAATTAAAAACAAATAAAAATAAATTTTTTAATAAAATTTATTTCAAAAATTTTTTTTAATTTTTTTTGGCGAAAAGAACTCTGAGAATATATTTTATATCTGACAGTTAATTATTGGAGGAAAAAATTATACGATATATCTGATACAAATTTTATTTTATCGCTCCGATTTCTCCGATATAGAAAAAAACACCCTTATTATTAGTTTAATTAATTAATTACACACAATTGATATAATGATTAGTTTCGATTCGATTCGATCAAAATATTCAAAATATTCAATCCCTTCAAAATACTGCGATATTGACAGAAATAAAAACAGCAACCGAAACAACAACAGAAACAGTAAATCAAATTCAATCTCAAATATTCAATCCTTTAAATAACCACCACCTGTAGGCGACCATCGAAACTTATTTACTTTCAGTCCTAGTGTTCACTACTTAGAAAAAGTTTCCCTTTCACATAAGTTTTACTATATAGTAAAATGACATTTTCGTAGCTTGAAGTAGAAAAACAATATTTTTATTTTGTATCAACAGAATACGAAGAAACTGAAATTTAATTTGTGCACATTCTCGACGTTCAGTCACAAGATGAAATGATATTGAACATCAATACTTTTTAAGACGTTTTAGAAACTTTCGCTTTTTGGTATAAACTATAAAGACAAAAACCGCACGTATGATTTTAGGCTTTCGGGGTAATAGTGCTTTTGCTATTATAAATATATATTGTCCAATGAAACTATTTTATAGTAAATATTACATTAATAAATAAAATTATAAAATAAAAGCCACACACAGTGTTCGTTTTCAATCAAATTAAAATCCAAAGGATACAACGCAGATTACATTATTGGTGATCCCGACCGTTAGTATCTTAAACCTTAGCGTATAATGGAATGGGGATATCGTAATTTTGTTGGATTTAGCCCAGCTAAAACCAAACTATGTTGCCTTTGAAGAATGAAGCAACATAAGGACCTCCCTATTAAGATAAACCATGAGGAATTACATGAGGTTGGATAAGTTGGACTTCTTGGAAAGGAAAGGATATTGAAAATAATCTGAAGTATAACAAACATGTTTTAACCTCGCTAAATCTAAATTGCGAAAATTAGGGTACTTGAACCGATTTAAAAAGTTTTTCAATCCCGAGTAAATCTTGCCTATCGAACCAATAAGTTCTTAATTTGTCTGGGTATGGAATTTTGCTGTTATATTTGGGGAGGTGCAGACGAGCTTGATTCACTCCAGTAACGAAAAAATGGTAATCAATTGTCAATCTCCTGTTTGTTTTTCCATCGTGTGCGCAGTACAATCAACGAACAAGAGCTTCACAGCCATCACACCTATTTGCTGTCTATATACCTCGTTGCGTAGACCTATGTCTTGACAGAAAGAATATTTTAATGCAGTAGCCAAATTGTGGAGCTCAATACCTGCGTCCAATAATTTTAGTTTTATCAACAAATATTTAAGGAACATCATTCCTATTTGCATCTCAAGATGTATTTATTAATATTTTGAAATTTTGTTTTCAACTGATACCATTTTACAATACTATTGCTCATTACTTTACATTTGGTTTAATACTTACTTTTAAAAAAGTTTTCGTCTTCACTATATAGTATAATGATTTCAAGAAACATATCAACCAAAATGTTTTCTTTATTTTCAAAAAATACCAATCTGATCATTTCTTATAAAACAGTCACATCATGTTTCGTTAATTTGTTTTTATGTTAACCTTCATAATAGCTGCGTTTTATTCATTCCGTTTAGGTTCAAGGTTTGAAAAGCAAACGATGTGGGTACGTAAAGAAAACATATTTGAAATTTTTTAAAGAGTTTTTAAATGTCAACATTATTATACTGTATAACTGAATTTTATTTGATATATATGAAGATCAGAATGAAATAAAATAACATATTCCTATCATAAAAACATCAATTTATAGCGAGGTCAGATCATACAAAATAAATTTTACAAATTATTAAACTAGGGAAAAACATTGAAAATATCGAAAAACTATGAATGCGCCAGCTCATGCAAATTAATATAACTAAAATTTATACAGGTCACAATCCTTGAAATCGATTCATGTATGATTTCTCTAAGAAAAATCCAAGCATACGTATTCGAATTGAAAAAATTCAAATTATTTCTTTACTTGCTTGAGTTTAATTGCTCACAAAAATTTTTAAATAATTTGTTATGTTGTTGTTTCTTTTACTTCCTTGAACCTGATCCGTAAGCTTGTCCTCTGGTTAATTTATGCGAAAGTGAGATTGTTTTGGGACGAGTCTCGTATTGTATTTTATCCCTTATTATTTTTCTTTCTGTTTTGTTTATTGAATAACCGTTTGGTCGTTACAAATTTATAATATAAAAAAAACTATGTTTAATGTCATCTAGGAACAAGGAATTGCAAAACGAAATTTTATGTTTAATTCTGAAAGGATTATTTGATATTCATATCATAATTTTTTTAAATAAAAGAATAAGTTATCCCTGTTAGGTGTTGTTTATTGGCGTTAAAGACGACCAGTAAATAAACAAATAGAAAAAAGTCAGACAAGGTGAATATAATTCGCTCTCTTAGAGTTCCGTGTATATAGTAACGTGTATATAGTTAAGTCACGTCACCCATTGCCAGACACTTATTATGGTGGTAACCCCCTGCCAGACACCCTTAAACATTATCAATTTGTTAAAGTTTAAGGATGTCTGGCAGGAGGTTACCACGATAGTAAGTGTCTGGCAATGGGTGACGTGACTTCTAATACTATCCCGAAGAATATAGAAAAAAATTACCTTTTATACTTTGACGAAACTTGGAGGCCCCTTTGTTACCTGTTCCCTGCCAAAGCCACCATGATCCAAACTTCATATGTCGCTAATCGTGCCTACCTGAGTAGGGGGTATGCGCAGAAAAACTTTCAGCTTTTATAAAATAACGAAGGTCTGACCGTCGCGGGCTCTCGGACTATTTGTATTTGTTTAAATTCTATAAAAATAGAAATTTTTATCAAAGCAACCATTAAATACAACATTTCATAATCAAATTAAAATTGTTGTTATTATTTGTTGTCATGGTTATACAATAATTTGGAAAAAATAACAAATATTTTGTCAAAGGTTGCTTGTTCAATATATTTTTATTTAAAAATTTATGCAAATTTATAATTTTGATTTAGAATTAACAATTTTTTTCTAAATATTTTGCTTGCGGCGAATAAAAAATAGTATATGACGCACGGACGTAAGCTATTTTGGACTTAATTTGGGTGCAAACTCCACATGCGTTCAAAATCTGTAGCTTTACGTCCTTACATCATAATGTACTATTTTTGTAATTTTCGAAAGCGCATTTGTTTGATTAAAATTTAAAATTGTATTGAAGGAACTCGTGTTTAATGACCCATCATTTAATATTATGATGCAAATGTTCTCTATGAGCCTGATCACTAATTACAAACATTTTTGAAATTGTTGAACTTGGCCAGAAAATTGGTTGCAGTATAAAATTGTTACAGTCAAGTAAATTGATGTTGGGATCTATTCTTTTCGTTAGGTCGGATACAGTCCCACTAGCGCAGAAAAATAGTAGCCGCCATCACTTCGATTTTAGCTCTGCTGGCAGTAACTGTGAATATTTAATTTTTCAACAAGCTGTAGTTCAAATCCTATCGGTATACCGATATCACCAATGTTCAGTAGACAAATCGACTCTCCTATAACCATGCACTCGTTGGCAATAATTTGACGACACTTTTCCAACTATTGTAATAGGTGATTTTAATGATGATTTCAATAAAAATCCTAAAAAAATGACTCTTAAACTATTTTCTACAAAAATTTACGAAGAAAGTTCATTGAAGCTACCACAATTGATAATATATTTTCCAGTATAAATAATTTAGAAGCTATCGTTATTGAAGTTTTCTTTAGCCACCATAAACAGCTTTGGATAAGATTCAACCCAACGTGAAACTATTCTAACAAAAACTGTTTGTTCTCAAATATTATTTGTTCTCAAATACTACCCCGAAGAATATATAAAAAAATTACCTTTTATACTTTCACGAAACTTTGAAGGCCCCTTTGTTACCTGCTCCCTGCCAAAGCCACCGTGATCAAAACTTCATATGTCGCTAATCGTTCCTACCTCAGTAGGGGGTATGCGCAGAGAAACTTTCAGCTTTTATAAAATAACGAAGGTCTGGCCGTCGCGGGCTCTTAGTCTAAAATGTTTTTTACTTTTTTGGACGTAACTATACAATCAAAAAAAAAACTAAGTAAATTTTACAAATTTTTTATAAATATACAACTCACAAATTTTTTTGTAAATTTACTAAAAATATTGTACATTGCAAAAAAAATTATTTGAAAAAACCAAAAATTTATTTGTTTTACAAATTATTTTTGGATTTGAAGGGAAAAAGCTGTGTATTTATAAAAATTTTGTAATAGTGACTTTTATTTTTTTGAGTGTGACAACAAAATATATGGTTAAAAAGTGACACTTTACGGCCGCAAATCACAGTAATAAAGTACCACTTTAATATGTAAGCGAATAAAAAAATTGTTTTGGACTAGAAAAAAGAGGTTACAGGAAAAAAAACACTCGTTTTTGGCAATAACTCAAAAACTAAGCAGTCGAAAATTCATCGAATTTTTTTTTAAATACTTTGCGCTTTTTTTCGATTTTTCTAAACCAAACTTGATTCCTTTAAAAAAACTTTTGTTTTACTATCTCCTTATCTATGTTCATAAAATATAGATGAAAACAAATATTTGATTTTTTTTTTGTTTTTAGTAGACGTGGAAAAACACAATTAAAAACTGTAGGAAATTTCAACTTTCTAGCACTTATAGTTTGGAGTAAACCGATTATATAATTTACACTGCTTGCCCTTGGCACTTGGCGTAAGTATTCAAATAACATTATGTTTATAGCACTTGTTACTTTACGCAGAATAACTTAAGAGTTAATTGATAAAAAAAACACAAGGTTTATTTTTAGATACTCTATATATATTTCGGTTTGTTAGACCATCTTCAGGAGTATCTGACTCCTAAAGATGGTCTAACAAACCGAAATATATATAGAGTATCTAAAAATAAACCTTGTGTTTTTTTTTACCAACTAACTTAAAGTTATTCTGCGTAAAGTAACAAGTGCTATAAATATAATGTTAAATCGATTATGTATAAATTCGGACGGATACCAAAGTCTCACCAATACCGTTTTTACTTTTTTAAAGAACGAAACCCTTAAAACTGTTGCAAGAATTATGGTCCATTTTTGTATAAGTTTAAAAAAGAATTATTTGTCAACCATTCAATAATTTTTTATTTTAAAATCCGAAAAAATAATTAGAATAATAATTGTTCAAAAAAATTTAAATTTTTCGCATATAATATTTTTATCAATTTAAAATTTACTATTAAACTCCGTTCGTTTGTCTAAGGTTACGAAGCTTTGTGATGTAAACATCGAATTTCTTTAACAAAACTTCAAACAAAAACGAAAAATTAAAAAAAGGCGGTAGATCAACGGTTCATAAACGTTCACAGCTGTTTTTTTAAAATTTTGATTTACAAGTGTGACAAACCCACGTACTTCAGACCCTACTATTGACATACCACTGGAAATAACTGTGAGATATCACTAGCCAAGATGATATGTTTGTGGTGCTAGCGGATGAACTCTATTCAGTCGATGGTAGCACCCTCAAACTTGACTATGAAATATTCCATGTGGATGACATGTTTTTGTTTGCCCAAAGAAATGAGATTTGTATATAACTATGTGTGGGCCTTAATCATTGAAACATTTCGTAACCTGATCAAGGAATGTGCAACTAATTGGATTATTGACAACTTAATTTTATTTTATTTCATAACTTTTATGACGTCACAAGGGAACGTTTATTTGTTCCCGAAAAGAAAATAGTAGAAACAAGAAATCCTAGAAGAAATTTTAGTTTTAAATTTTATCGAATGTATTATATGTATAAACGAAAAGAATGGATATGTTACCATTTTTTGGTTAATAATTCATGCGTTCCATTTAAAAACAAACTTGCACAAATTTACTTTTCTTCCTCTTTTGTTCCTCGAACAGCTTATGCTTATATTTAATTAATTTCAAGTTTTTGGAAGTCTATTGGTGATCTTCTTAAGGGGGATAGCCACTGTAATGGAACACAAAAAATTGATGTTTTTGTTTATATATTATTCCTTCAAAAATATGTGTTGTAAATTTAAACCAAAATTTTAAAAACTGACTGAGTAACATTTATTTGATTGAATGAATCCAGTTTTACAATTCTATCACACTCTTTCTACGGAAGCTAACAACTTTCTTCCTATTTAATATTTTTCAATAAAAATTTATGAAAACTAAATTGAATACATACTAAATAAAAATAAAAAAAACGTAATGCTCCTTAATTATCCCCGCCAAAAAAATTCTTGAAAATCACTTATTTTTCTCCTGTCACAGTGCAGGTTTTCGCTTTTCTCAAAACGATTTTTTTTTCAAACTGTTCGCATCGATAACTCGAGCAATTATCAACCGATTTTCAACTTTTTTTTAATTTATTCGTCCTAAGGTTAAGCGTAGCCAATTTTGCGAATTTTTGTTTTTATTATTTTTTAAGGCTGCTTGAATACAAAAAATTAGGGCGAAAAAATGAAAACAATTTTAATCGGTCGCCGTTTTGTAAAAACAAAATTTACAAAAACGGCTACGTACCACGATAACTATACATTCATACAAATTATAATAAACTTTTAATTTTTTTTGGTGACCCGTTTTCGAGAAATCGATGTGATCGTGCGAGGAAAATTTTGTTTCGGACGTTTCAGAAAAGCTGATAATTCTAGTGATAATGATAGCTGATAATATACAATGAATAAAATAAAAAAACGTGAACTCGATATTCCTTATATTCCCCGTCAAAATTTTTTTTAAAATTACTTATTTTTTCTACCGTTACCGTGGCTGTCAGCCTAAAAAGCCAGTTTTTCCTTAAAGTTTTAAATCATCAAATTAAATCGGCAAATCCAATGTAACTTCAATTACTGAAGAATACGTTATTTTTAAACACGTTATGTTACAATTTCAAAATTGAACATGGAAGTAGAATTTATCAAACTTATTAGTGCCAAACAGAATTTAGATTTTGTGCAATGTTAAAATTTTATCTTCGTATCAAGTAAAATTATATTAATTTTTTATTCGTATGAATATGTACATGTCAATCCATAGCATGGATTCATACCACAGAAACAGCCAAAGACAGTGATAAAAAGTTTAATTTATTCTAACAAAAACGGGACACGTATATTTCAAAATTTGAACGACATTATATTTAAAACTGGTATGTCAAGATCTCTACAGACATTTCATTAGCAAAGTGCAAACAAGACAACTGAAATGAAACTAATAATAGGATAAAATGAAAAATTTATGTTTGAAAGTAGTATATTGTATAACGATGTCGAGGGTAGTATATTGTGTAACGAATTTTGGGATAGAGAACAGAAATTTGATGATTTAAAACTTTAAGGAAAAACTTCACATTTATTACCTCAACAGAAACTCTATTCCAAATACTGAACGAAGTTAAACGGGGTGACTTATTATAGACATTGGTATAATTGACCGGCAGTAATATATTGCCATTCCGAATCGAACCAATCTTGATTTTCTCATATAAATATAATGGAACCCGATTGTTCATAATTTGGTAAAGAAATAATAACTGTTGATATTACTCCATATCTTTTTTATAGTTTGCTTGCTGTTCCCAAAAAAGTATTTTTGTTTCACACTTCGAATAAAACTGGTTACTACATTGCGCTCACTATGATATAATTCAAGGAATCTAAAATCACTTGTTTTTATACTTAGCAAATGAACGATCTCGCCTACACATACGTTTTGCAATATTGATATTGAACCATGGAGCTGTAGATTGATTATCTACTATCCGTTTCACAGGAACGCAATTATTATGAACACTGAACATGGTAAAGATGATCATATAGAAAATGAAACAATGTGTTGAGATCATCAGTTGAATGCAAGAAACTCCAATTGACTTCAGAGAAATAGTTCATGATTATTTCTGTATCAAAATGACTATAATCGTAAACCAGCTTGTACTCGATATTGACGCGCTTTTACTTTATACGACATAATAAGTAAATCATGATCAGAAATATCTGGAAGCGTGTATTGACTAGATCTATGAATCATGAAATACTCTGATTCAGCAATAATGCATTGGTCGAGCCAAGCTTCACCCTGAGTAGGTGAAAATGGGACAGAGATTAAGTGGTTAACTCTTAGCAAGCGATGAAATTTATGGCAATCATCGAAAATATTAAAATTTTAATCGCATTCAATTATAAAATGACTGTAGTTTAAGATAAGTGAGGAAGGACAGAAGATCCTGAAAATCATTTAAGTTTTTCTTATTCTATAAATTAAAATAACGGTTTTCGTTTCAGTTATTGTTTCGACCAATTAATTTGGTAACGTTTTTCGTTGCGTTTTCGTTACGTTTCGGTTACAATTACGATTTCCTTATACATCACTTATGAATAAATAAAAGAAATAATTGGGAAATGAATTATGCCTAGTAATTAAAGTAATAGTAATTAGATATGGTAAGTAAAATTTATATTTTATAAAATTTGTTGATTTATATAAATATGTTTAAAAATTAAACAATATTTGATGTTATATCTTCCGCAAAAGTTTTTCTTCTCCGTTAATTGTATTTTAATTTCCGTTTTACATATAAACTGACAGTTCAAATATAACGGAGCGGACGGAACGGATCTATTCTGATTGAATTTTAAGGTGAATATAATATAATAAAAATAATATATCATAACTATGTAACGTAATAATCTAAAAAAAAATACTGGTTTTGTTACTTTTTCCGTTACAGTTAATATGAATTATATCGTTTCCGTTTTGGTTACGGTACGAAATTTAAATTCTGTTAAAATGTTAAATGACCCTGTTATGCTGCAAGTCAACAGTTTAACATTTTCTAACTGTATCCTGTATTTGAGCCTTGTAGTAACTGTGCGACGATGCGAGTTTTAAAATCACCCACATTTATATTTTACTGCAACGAGTTAATTCATCAAAGTATTTTCATCTTCCAGAAGTGCATAAGATGCATAAAGTGTGCTATACAGATGCATAAAGTGTGCTATCCTCAGCAAACTCATGAATGAGACAAACTGTTGAATTCAACAAGTTTGAACGAAAAATAGGAAATAAGGTAAAGAGTGGATGCTGCAAAATATGAGGGGTGGAATATCATGTTTTATACCATTGAATATGGTGTCATTTGAAAGCGTACTAAATTTAAATAACAGTGCAATTTTGTATGTAATTAAATAAACACAACTCCATCTTTGAGATGCGGTTCAAAATTGCAGTTTTTACACTCCTGCCATCAAATGAACATAGGTTTATGTCAGGAGTGGGGAGGAGTAAAATAAATTTTAAACCGCAATTAAGTTTTATTATTAGATGAATCACCTCGACCGAAGTAGTCCATGTAGCATTTTGGAAATATTTGCTTTGAATTTACATTGTAGAAGATTGTAGTATTAATATCCTACCATCAACAAAAAACTGACAAGCGATGAAATTCGCACTTCATCAACTTTTTACTGGAACTGAAACTGTTATTGCAGTTGAAATAAAATAGGAGTTTGGTAGACCACATGCTCTTTCTTTCACTTTGCTTAAGCGTAAAGAATAACTGCAAATCTTTATTTTTTATGTGAAGAGGGATCATGAACCAAATTTTCATAAAAAACCTCTGAGTTTGCATGAAGTACGTTATCGTTGTCAAACATAATTCATCAAGCCGTTAACGTTGTCACAATTCACAACGATTCACTACAGTGAAATTATATATTTTTATATGCTGATCAAACTAACAAATTAAAAAAAACAAATTAATCCACAGTTTCTGCAGCAAGAAACTATAAACAATTATATATACAAAACCACGCAAACACGTATTGCTCATAAAATTTAAGTTAAACCATAAACATTAATTCTATTATGTCAATTTGTAAAAATAAAACATTTTATTTTAAATTTTTAATTATGTAAACTAATTTGTAAAAATAAATTAGAAGAAAGTCAGTAGGTCGGTTTATCCATATGCTTCACATGGTGGCTATTTTTATGCCAACCTTTAAGTAACAAAGTGAATACTGACGTCATTAAAATCAATAAAATAAATATGGGCAATAATTGGAGTGAATTGATAATAATTAATCAATAAAAACACAAAAGATTCTGTTTAGGTTTGGACCTATAATATTTATTGATTTTTATTCACCTTCATACGTATTAAATAATAAATCAAAAAATAATCTAATATTAAAGATTTATTTTTTTCTTAATCATTTTTGTTATATTATAATAAATCCCTCTCTGGGAGATTTTCAATTTATTTTATTTTACTTTTCATTTTATATGAAAGAATCAAGAAAAATCAAAAAAAAAACAACGAAATTAAAAAGAAAATTCGAAAAAGTCAGTTTTTGTTATTCATTTATTTTTTTTATTTTCTTTTAAAATAGATTTTCATTTATATTAATGATTTTGAATTTTGACGGATGTTTAGAAAATGAAAATCATTTCTTTTTTTTTTTTTGAAAATATTTTGAAATGTTTTGTTTATAATTGAGATATGTATGTTCGTTAGTGAGAAAATGATGTAATTATTGTGATGGAGTCTAGAGTTATTGTGTGAAATCTAGAAGCGTTAAAACTTGAAGATATCGTAAAAAACATCGTGATGTTGTGAATTTTAGGGAGGTGATGTTGCCTTGACCAGGATTTGCTTCGGACCATAAAAAATATCGGCTTATAAACTATGAATTTTCGTGAACTATATTTTTAACAATGAATTTTAAAACAGAAACTTAAGCACGACACCAAATTACCAAATTACCAAAATAAAAATGAAATTTATTTAACGAAACACCCAATCTTTTAGGTTACTAAAACAGATGTTACTAGACCACCAGAAAAATTGAACATGAGAAAATAATTGCGAGTCAACAGGTATTGCATACTGCATACTTAATTATGGGGGAAAACAGAGGAAGGAAAATTAGAGATCTACTCGTAGTGCTAGTTTTTGAAAAATTATAAAGACTTGAGAAAAACTTTCATCTACTACTAAACATTTTCTCTTAACTGATGCACAGTTCTGGTCAATTTTTCTCATAAAAAAGTATCTTGAATTCAATAAATAAGTCTGGTGGTGGATTTTGTGTTCGCAAACTATTTTAAAAGGAAATCGATTTATGAAGGCCTCATTTTTATAAACTATTAAATTATTGAAGATTTACTCCAGATCAAAAATAACTATCAAACATCTAACAAAAATATCATGAAATAAAATAAGATAAACTTGTAAGCCATCACACTGAGTGAAAAAAAAAGTTTGGTAATTTTTGCACGTGTTATGTGTTAAGCAATTGTCCCTGAAATAATTTCTGGCATGTGTGGTGAATCGGTACTCTACCGATTTTATGCTGTCGAAAAAATTCTTATCGTTCGTTCTATCAATCACGCTTAATGGTTCTTTCTCTCATTTGTTTTGTGTGACACTTTTGTCAATTTTTTGACATATATACTTGTGCGGATATATAAATTTTGTAAATTAGTTCGTGAAGATCTTCAAGCATTTGAAGAACTATAAAATATATGGTTTGATTTTGTAATTCTAAACATATTGTAACGTTTCTTAGCCGAGTTACAATTATTTAGTTTGATCACTAAATCAGGAAATGAAAACAATGGATTTTCTAAACGCTATAATTTTATTCGTTCAAGATTTTATTATAAAAAAATATTTCTCCTACTACTATTCCTCTTAATTCTTCTTGTACCAACAATAATTCACCACTTATAATTCTATTACAATTGTTTACAATATCACTTTTAACTGTTCACTCACAACAATCTTTTTTTTTCTACTTATAACACTGTTAATTTAACTCGCCTATATCGCTGCTAAATTTATACTCAATTCTATCGCTGACAATTTTATACTATTTCTTATCCTTAAGACCTCTTATATATACTAGCTAGAAGAAATAATATCGAAATTTTAACTAGATTCTAGAACATAACCTATTTCCTTCCTTTATCAACATAATAAAACGATCTTCTAATTTTGACACAGATGTGCGATCTACTCTTTTTAATTTGTTTATTTATACCTATTCTCTAATAGATTGCGTTTACTTTCTTATAAAATAAACAAAAACTTTCTATTACGTGTTTACTTTGGTTATGTTGTTATCTTTTATTGATTTATGTATTTTTATATTTCTTTTGTGGAACTATTTTCTCTAAAGAGTATTTTCTCGAAAGATGTTCTATTGTGTTGTGTTCTATCGTATTCTATAATCGTCACAATATGTTGTGGAATTCATCCATTTTTTTTCTTTATTGAATAATTTGTAAAATTTTTAGATTAATTCATTAAAATTAAAATTTATAGTTCAATTTAAATAAACAAATAAATTTTTTAGTCAAAATTAGTTTGTATAAAAAAAGAGATTAGTGAAATTGAATGTTCCAGGTATTTTTTATGTATGTATCGAAATGATGACAAGTCCGCGTATTTTAATGTAAACAACAAAAATAAGAATTAATAAAAGAAAAATTTGTTAGAAAAAAACGAGTGTATTTTGCATTTTCTTATAGCAAATTATAGTTTTTATATGCCAAATCAAACATACAGCGAGTGAATTTACTATTAAAAAATATGGAGGGGCTAAAATCTCGCAGCTCTGAGATATCAAGACTTCGGTCTGGGTTAAAGATTTTGATATAGTTTTCGGCAAAAAACTTTTATGAGGACATGGTTTTTAGTTTTGGGCAGCGATGTATATCAAACATAACTCTTTGTTAAAGTACAAGTATTTTTTATCTCTGTTTAAAAATTTATTACAAAACTAACTAACTAACTAATTGCCGGAAAATTATAATCAAAATTCCAAAAATATTGTTAAATTAAATAAAATCAAATTTTTTCACAATTCCAAAAATATTCCAAAAATTAGAATAAAATCAAATATTTAAATATTATCTAAATTCCAATAATATTTCAAAAATTCTTAAAAATTTAAACTTTTTCCAAAATTCTAAAATTATTGCAAAAATTATTACAAAATCAAAAATTAAAACTTTTGCCAAAATTCTAAAAATATTGCAAAAATTATTACAAAATCAAAAATACAAACTTTTTCAAAATTCCAAAAATATTTCAAAAACTATAACAAATTCAAAAATTTCCATGTCCAATCTCATTTTAAATTACATTTACGTCATAAAACAGCTACATTTTTTTTCCCAAAAATTGGCTAAAAAATTAAATGAAATCATTTTTTGACACACTTGACATTATTTTTTGACAAACTTATAATGCCATAATTCTCTATAATAATAATAAAATATCACGTCATACGAACTATTAATTTTATTTTTTTCTAAGAAAATAGGGTAAAAAATAAATAAAAACCTTTCTTTTGACACACCTGACAACATTTTTTGACAAACTTATAATGCCATAATTCTCAATAATAATAATAAAATTTCATTTCAAACAAACAATTTTATTTTTTTCCAAAAAATTAGGTAAAAAACTAAATAAAAATCTTTTGACACACTTGACAACATTTTTTTGACAAACTTATAGTGCCATAATTCTCAATAATAATAATAAAACTTCATTTCAAACAAACAATTAATTTTATTTTTTTTTTTCAAAAAATTAGGTAAAAAATAAATAAAAATATGTCTTTTGACATACTTGACAACATTTTTTTGACAAACTTATAATGCAATAATCTAGTTTTTGATCTCACATACCAATCCCGACCATTAAGATTTCTCCAAATTTAATGTTCCTACTCGTAATCACTTAAAATGAACGTTTTTTAACTAAAAAATATGAAAATTTGCTTTTTTTGACACACATAATGATTTTTTTGACACACTTCCGGTACAGTTATCAAACACAGCGTCCTTTTGGACCTGTCTCTTGAGCATACCTAATTTTAGAAAAAAAAATTTTTGAAATCCGTCCAGCCGTTTTCCATGCAGCGTAGGCCTACAGACAGACACACATTTTTTTTTTGCCTTTTTAGAATAAGTAGGTCCTAAAACGTCGAGAAATGCCAAAAAAAGTGGGGTAAGAATTTCACTTTGAGCTCATGAATGTAATACTTAGGTCTTTCAGACCGAAGTAATAAACTAGTTTTTTCATATTTAAAAAAATCTAATTGCTCAATATTTCAAGGTGTAATTCTTTGTCTATGTCTATATAAATTTAACCTACGCGAATTACAAAGACATGGATCAGCATTTTTAATTCCATATTTTGTATTATTGTTATTAATTGGATTGCCAATTTTATAATTATTATTGTTCAGCAATCGCCTGTACCTTTATTGGTATTGGTATATATTGATATAATTATTATTGTTCAGCAATCGCCTGTACATATGGCGCAACGATAGATTTTTCGCCTGTACTGTTGGCGCAACGATTGACTTGCATTATTGTTTAGAAATCGCCTTCTTGGGAAATCGGCTTCTTGGGTCTTCAGAGTCCTTATTTTGTGCTCATTTGAGTCCGCCTTCTTGCGTGGAATTCAAAATTTGTGATGGACTGAGGAGACACATACAAACTCACGAACTGAGACTAGTTGGAATTATCTCAAGGCACGCGAATCCTCCTGTTTTTAATTATAATTTTCATCACCAGGAACTCACTGTTGTTCATTACACAAGGCAAAGATAAGTTTTTAATCAAAGAAATATCTCTGAGTCAACGGCCGCCGGTCCGTAGTTATAGAGAGATGTATTTCGACTATGTAATCACAATTTACGATGTTTTTGAAACTAGTATATCCAAATTATTCAGTTTTACCTGTCTGATCTAGCTGAGTTTTTTAAAACAAAATTATGCAAATCAAAATACATATGGTATATGAAAAGAAAGAGAGGCTGCTCTACCCTTTACAACGCCTCCACCACCAAATTCAACCAAAAGTATCGAAAAATAAGTAAATTGCTATTTTAAAATATGGTTTTTGCTTAACAGATTGTTAAAATCCCATTTCAATTTTCGCAGACTAGCTTGTATACCACCTTGGAGGCGTTCAGGCATAATCCAACGATCGTTGCTTCATACCACTGTTCTCTTGAACAATGTGGTGCAGGCGCAGTCATGCACGGTTAACTCACTCAGTTTTGATGTTTAATACACTATTTTTGTCCCGATGTTTTGTTAATAAACACTTGCGAATCGTCTTTAAATAAATTGAAACTATGACCATAGCAATACCGGTTTTGAGAAATTTAAGCTAGGTCTGGGGCTACAGGGAGTTTATGCTCCATATAGGAGCGTTGTCGAGCTAACCCGATTTGAATCTTCACCACAAATTCGTAACATCGGTGTAATTACCATGACAGTCGATTTTTTAAGGCCCGTATTACGTGCGTGTCCCATTCTAGTCGCGGTTTACAATGCGGCCGTGTAATGCCTGGGGTATCGTTATAGGTTTTCTTATTCAGGACGTAAGAACAAACAAACAGTTCATGTTTACGTTAAACACTTAGGACACTTACCCCATACTGCTATTAATATTATTAAAAAAATCGGTATTCAATTCTGCAACTGCTCTCTGTATAATCTCAACCAGCCATGAATAGGAATCATTTCAATGAATTAAGATCTGTATTAACGATATTGAATTAAAAAGAATACCGTTTTTAATATAAATCTAATATTTACTACGAACCGACTGAACAGCTCAATCTTGTTCCTCTATTCAACGTCAGGAAGCATCAATAACTTAGTAACTAAATTAATTAATTTATTTAAGAAGAGCTGAAGCTCGATTTTATGTTAAATAGAACGTCATTTTTAATTTTCTTTTTCTGGCGGAACGATCAACAAAATTTAATTGCAACCTTCAGTTTTTTTCCGGACAATTGAAAATTGATAATACAAATAATATTTATAAGCAAATAATATTTAAGTTGTATTTTAATCGTCTATGGATCGAGTTGTTAATGTTACCTGAAACCAACAGCAACCACAAATAACAGAATTGCAGAATTTTTCTGTTGAATGAAATAAAGCAAAAACGCATTAAAGAAACGTTTCTTATTTTTGCTACTAAGAAAAATATTATGTCTATTTTGAGTGAACCTATGCCAGATTAGCATCTGTTACTGATTGTGCCCCTAATATGTTGACTGATCTTCATTATTAAATTTATTGCCATTAAAGATACCAGAACTGGCAAGGTTATTTACCGAAGGTGATTAATTCATCAAAAGAGATTTTCGTGAAATTAATAATTTTTCACAAATATACACGTTTCAAAAGTACAATAAAATAGTATACTGTGAATTTCTTTTGGTATGTCAGATTTGCTCGAAAAAGATCTAGATTTTGGTGACCAAACCAACATGAAATCAGCTATTTTTGTAAATTTTGTTGTATGGGTAAAAAAATGGAATTTGTGACATGTGCTTTGTTAATAGTAAACCATTTTTACACACTTCACACACTTTTATTTAATTTAGAATTATTTATTCAATTTAATTTAGAAATAATAAACTCATTTAAAATTTGAAAAATCATATATTAAATAATAAAACGCATACAATTGACATATTTCAAATTTCACTTGCATTGGTATTAGTAAATCTTGCTAAAATCTCAGATCTGAAAAATAGATTTCAGATCAAAAAAAGATTAATCTTTTTTTGATCTGACATGCGAAACGAACAAAATTTAGCTGTCAGATCAAAAAAAAACCAATCTGTTTTTGATCTCACTTACGAAAAGAAATTCACATAAGTTGTCAATTTATCTTCATGTGCTAACAGAAGCGCCACGTTTACTTTCTGAATAAGGCGTATTTAAAAATGTTAGCAAAACTTAAGAACAAATAGTTCTATCTCGGTATTTCTTAACTCCGGATTTAACAAGAGTTAACAAGCATTTAAAATCTAAACAGTAAACATGCAAAGGTACAAATATTTTCAAGATCAACGTACACTAAAACAACAAACCACATGAGTCGTATGAAATATTTTTGGATCAGACCACAGTGTCGAAATCGTCAATTGATGTTGAAACGTTGCAACCCTCAATCAACATCACAATGTGAAATTCTTAATTATCATAAATTAGATTTACGCAAAGCTTGATAAGGTGCTATATTCCTCAGTTATTGCTCAAAGGGGTAGATTGTTGAAATACAATATAATTTCAGTGATTGTAAAAAAAGATACCAAAAACAATAATGAGATGAAGTTTAAAATGCAATAATGATCATAATCCTCAGACTACACTAACCCTAAAAACGTTCGAAACTATGTACTTTTAAAATAATGTGGCTCGATAAACTGAAGCAATATTTTAATTGCATTTTTTTGCATTTTAGTTGCATTTTATTCGCATTTTATTTGCGTTTTATTTGTACTTTATTTGCATTTAAATTGCATTTTATTTGAACTTTATTTGCATTTAGGTGCATTTTAGTTGCATTTTATTTGTATTTTATTTGAATTTTATTTGCATTTTATTGGCATTTTATTTGTATTTCATTTGCATTTATTTGCATTTTATTTGCACTTTATTTGCATTGGGTTTTATTTAATTTGCATTTTATTCGCATTTTACTTGTATTTTATTTGCACTTTATTTACATTTTATTTGCATTATATTTGCATTTTATTTACACTTTATTTGCATTTTAGTTGCATTTTATTTACACTTTATTTACACTTTATTTACATTTAAGTTGCATCTTATTTGCACTTCATTCGGATTGTATTTGCATTTTATTGGTTTTTAAGTTGCATTTTATTTGGATTTTATATGCATTTCATAGGCATTATATTTGTATTTTATTTACATTATAATTGTATTTTATTTTGATTTTTATTGTATTCTGTTGGCATTTTATTTGCATTTTATTTCCTTTTTATTTACACTTTATTTGCATTTTATTTGCATTTTTCTTGCGTTTAATTTGAACTTTATTTGAATTTTAATATAAAAAAATAAAATACAAATATAGTGCAAATGCTACTAAGATGCAAATAATTTGCAAAGTACAAATAAAATGCAAATAAAATACAAAAAATGCAAATAAAATGCAACTATATTAGAAAACATGTAAGATACAAAAAATCAAATAATTCACATTTATATTTTATCACTTAAATACATCAATAAAATATGGTTTAAATCATTGCTCTGATTTGCACTTATGGCATTGTTCTCGAAAAAATACATAAAATATAAAACTTAAATTTGTTTATGCTTCGACATATACTGATTTTTCCTATACTGATCTTTACTTCCTTTTGCATTTATGGTGTTTTATTTTGGAGCCTATCCATTTCATATACCAATCAAAGACTCTGTTCAGTATGAGCAATCAGTTGTCGTTGGGTTTTATAATAATATTAATTAAAGATACTACTATTACATTCACTACGACTTGAATCACGTTTTATTATTGTTATGCATTTATCAAGTGTAGAATTTTACTACTCATAAGTTATGTTAAAATTTAATTACAAATATCCTTCCCTCATCTCACATTAACATCTTGGAAATCATAAGAAACCAAATTAAACGACGTCGAATACTTTATGGCTTTCGAAATATTTTCAAATTCTTACTTCGAAACGCTACTGTCCCTTTGACCAAACCAAAAATAAAAAAAATATATCATTGATTTCATTTCATAAAAATCGAAAAAAAATCATTAAATTCGTCAATCATTAACTCAAATAATACAAAAAGCGACATGGTCCGCACATTTTTTTTATAATTATAAGACTTGGCAAACTTCAAACATAATCACGTGATCCTCATTTATTTTCTATTTTAATTTCTAACTTTTTTTCTGTTCTATTGAAGAACTAAAAAAACCAACAAGAATTCTATTGATAAACCAAAACTAACCATAAAAACAATACAAGGAACTCGTGAATTTGAAAATTTTGAAGAAAAACAGAGCAACAAGTTTGAGTAGATAACTTTTGACAAATTTCATAAGAAAATCATAAATTAAGAATATTTAAAAAAAATCTTATATAAAAAAAAAACACATAAATACCAACATAAATTCACTATTTATGACAGAACCGTAAAATCGCACACCTACACTTTATGCTAAGTTTTTTTTTGTATCTGGTTAACTTATGTTTAAATACCTTTAAAAGGCGCCTTCGCTTTAAACTTTGGTGAAAAACTAATCGGCGGTGGTGGTGGTGGCGGTAAATCTGCATTTATGTTATTGTTATTATTATCTGGAAACATGATAAACACAGAAAAGAGAAAAAAATATTGTTTTTGTATATAAAATCACTGAACTAAAATTTAACAATTTAGAAAAAACAACAAACACTAACCCTGTCCCAATTTCATTTCTCTTTTTTATTTCACTGTTTTATTTTTAATAAAATTTAAACAAATAAATATATATTTTTTAACTAAAAACTGAAAATAAATTGTATTTTATTATATAACTTTAAAAAAACTAAAAAAAAACACTTTGAAGTTTTGTTTCTTAATTTTTAAATAAGAAAACTAAAGAAAAACTCAAAACAACAACAACACTTTAAAGCATTTGTACGAAAAACTTTATTTTTTTTATTTTAAATGAAGAAATTTAATAACAAAATAGAAAATTGAAATTTTTTTTTCAATAAAACATTGAAAATTATTGAACAGAAAATAATTGAATTCACTTAAAGAAAACAAAAACAAAATTATAGTTAATTAGATAGAAGAAAACTAAAAGTTTTTCTTCGTTTTCTGAATATTTAGAATTTTTTTTGTATTTCGTTATTATAATAAAATAAACTTAATAATAAAAAAAAATAAATAAAAAAGATTAAGACAGAAATAAAAAACGGAGTGGCCGATATTTGCGCGACTAACAAAAAACTAAAATGAAAAAAAAATTATAAATAAGATTTAATTTTCATGTAACATTGAAGACAGAGGTGGGGGAGTTGGGAAAATTCGTTTAGAAAAATCAAGAAAATTAAGAATTAATTAAACGTCCGAAGTAAAAACCATAATAAATCCAAATTGAAAAAATGGGCAACGCTTAAAAAACAAATTTTGTAGTTTTTTTACAGTTTGGTTCTTTTACTGTGTTTTTAATTTTAATTTTGTAGCACCCACATGAGATGGGGCTGAGTGAGGATTTGCCGTGAGTAAGGGTTTCCGTAGCAAAACTAACCCAAACTTTTTAAACATTTTAATTTAATATTAGTTAAATTAATTTTATTTTGTTTTAACATGATTCTTCTGACTGCTAAATTTTTACAACAATAATAGGAGAAGAAACACAGCGTGGAAAACTAGAATCGCAAACAGATTAATTCTGTTGTGGAACGATGAATTGGTAAAAACTTTTCGCTTGACCATTTTGGAGTTAACCAATTCAGCAACAGAACAACAATAATAATATGAAAATCAATCAATGTTTGAAAATTCTCCTAAACATTACACTAATGATAAATTTAACGCGTTTAAAAAAGTACTCAGAACAAAACTGCCAACCGCAGTAATTTAAACGTAAACTTCGTCAAGGAGTTAAACTTAGAAGCTAGAAATTTTTTTTTATATGTAACTGTGAAGAGCATTGGACATCTTGCAATGCCGTTTCAAGTTTACAATATTGGCATATGACAGCTAACTGTCCAAACGCATTTTTTCTGAGTAGAATGCACCATGTATAAAGTAAAGAGAAATCCACAGAGCCATAAAGTTATAGGTAGCACTTGAAATTTTTAAGCATACAATAAAGAGCATAAAACTAAAACGCTCACAATAGTAGAAACACTGATACTGCAACAAAAACGAAACTAAGACTGAGACTTATTTAAACCACTATGCCCCATTCTATGCCGACAGTGCAACTCGACTAGCATTTTGTTCAGCCATACCCAATGGGCCGGTTTGATGAGTTACATTAGGGCCTGTTTAGAGTGCCTGATTTGGTTTCTATCAATGGTGCAGAAAGCTGTAACCGTGCAATCGTAGGTGGAGGTTTCATTATTGCTTTCTAAGTGTACTATGCAGTGTATTATGCAGAAAAGTTAAAAAGTTTTCAAAAATGCAAAAATGTAATTTTCTCAGACACCTCTTAAAAAGGTTCTTTTTGGTAAAAAAACTGGAGGATATTTTTCTACTTTTTTTTTAAATAAAGAATTAATAGTAAAATTAATTTTTTGATAAAATCGTAGATTTTTTAAAATATCTGAAGAAATAAGTTGATTTAAAAAAAAAATCTTTGAAACATTTTGGTTGGAAATTTAATTCTCTACGTAAAAGGTCCAATTTATTTTAGCCTAAAACGAATATTTCTAATGATATTTTGAAAATAAACTCGAAATTCTTTGTAACTCGCTAAAACAAATGACGAAAAGTTTGACATTTCTTTAAAAAATTTTTTTTTTTCTTTTCACGATAATTTTTTTCTTATTCTTTTTATTCCATGGCAGAAGAAGAAAATTAGTTTCTTTACGTCATCCTTATTATTTATGTTTTTTATGACTCACGAAAATTAACAATTTTTTTTCAAAATATCAACAGAAATATACATTTTAGGCAAAAAATAGACATGACGTTTTTTGTAGAGAATTGAATTTGCTACCAATATGTGTATATTGTTTTTGCTTATTTTATGAAACATTAAAAAATCTACGATTTTATCAAAATAATAATGAGAAGTTAATGAATTAATTAACGATGATTTTGCGGCACGTGTTCTTTTTCTTAAAAAAAAAATATCCTTGTGTTTTTTTAAACAAAACGAATTTTTTTAGAGGGCGTCTGAGAAAATTTAGTTTTTAACCATAGCCAATAGATACATTTTTTAAAAACTTTTTAACCCACCTTTCTGCATAATACACTTGGTAAGCAATAGTAAACCTGCAGGTACGATTGTTAGTAGAGTCGGGTATTTCCCGAGAAATTTTTATTTTTGAGACTCGGGTTGTCCCGAAATACTGAAAATTTCAAATCTTGAAATTCGGAATTTGCTCAAACAAATAATACTCGAGAATTCTCAAGATATCAAGAAATTTAAAAAAAAACTGTATAAAGTTCTAAAATCCGTGTAAAAGCAAAAAAAGGAAAAAAAAATATCTAATTAAAAAGGGAATTTAAAACAACACACACTGTCAATTTTCTGGGCCAAGATCAGAGGTATGCGATGGTCTTCTTGAATGTTTGTAGAAAAAAAACGAACAATGTCGTTTCGGCTTTTTTAACTAGTTCTGTTTATGAATCGGAGTCCGACAATTAACAGGTTGGCATGTTTGGGTTGTCGGACTCGACAATAGCAGATAAATTTTGGTCGAACAAGGTTACTCTCGTGTTCTAAAACAAATTTCAATCCCCCATAGTTAAAAAAAAAATTGTGGTTGCAAATTTACAAGATCCGAGGCAATAGGCATTTTTCGAAGCTTGCCGAACAAAAAAACGGCCGAATCGGGGAATATGGCCGAACAAAAGTTTTCGGACTCATCAAGGACAGGCGCTTTACGAAGTGTAAAGTATGTGGGATCATAAAATGAAATCTGCGTGGGCTCAGGGACTAGTGCCTATATGTAAAAAAATGCTGGCTTCCGAAAAATAGTAATTTGTGTTACTAGAACAAAAATTACTACATTTTCAGATGTCTCTGAACTTTTTCCAGAAAAGAGACAAGAACGAAAAAGCAATTTTTGGTCGAAGAACGCTCTATTTTTTTGTACAACTATCAGCATTTTCATGCAATCATTATCATTTTAAAATGTGCATTACGATATTTTCACCATGTTATAAAATTAAATTGTGGACATATTTATTTTTATATGCTATGTGGTTTCTCACTATTTATACAATATTTCTTAAGGAAACGGATTTTGTTTTTCTAACAGCTTAGAGCCTTGATTCATGTAAAAGAATTGTCTTACATAGAAAAATATATTCACAATGATTGGTTGAGGGGTAATAACAATATTTTTATCGTACGATAATATTTTTGATCGTACGGCAAAAAACTAGTTAAAACATTTTACTATTTCTGCTTAAGATTTATTTGTTTAAACAAATTAATTGAATTGTAGTTAAATAATCGGAAATACATTGATTATCGATAAAACTTTACAAACTTATTTTCCCAATATATTGTTGTGCAATTGACCTGTACAATATTTTATACCTTGAACAAAATTAGAACAATATTTAAAATATTATTTTTATCGTACGATCAAAAATATTATCGTACGATAAAAATTTGTTACCGCCCCTCAAACGATCAAAACCAATATTATTACGAAAAAAAATATATGCCATCGATTGCTACAAACTTTTTATTAATTTGATATTAAGAAAAAATACCAACTATTTGTGAAAGGTTAGGTAATAACAACTAGATGAGTTCCGAGTCGAACGGCTTTTTATTGATTATTTTGCAGCCATATTTGGGGTCGTAAAGTTTAACAATATTATTTAGTTGTACAGAAAAAATTCCATGGAACTGAAAAAAAGATCTTTCATATGACTTTAGGTCAAAAATAATTTTTTTTTTCAAAATTACCATTCTCCACTCGATTAGCTGAAAAAATGAAGAACGGTAACGGGAAAAAAGATTCACATTTTTAAAAATAAATGGAACACTGTGCAGTAGAAAATTACAAAAAATAATGCTAAGGAATAGAAACAAAATCACATTTCATATGAAACCCTACTCTTTAAGGTCATGAAGACTATAATCATCAATTTCATTCTTTTGTAATGTTTGAATATAAGGAAGATGAAGCATGAAGAAACCCCATGTTTTTGATAATAAATCAAAAACTAAGCAATCGATAATTCATAGAAAAACTTTTTTTGTCGCGAGTGGTTCTCCCTTTATGGGTAGTTTTTGAAAACCACGGGATTCATATATATTCAATTTAATGTATCTGAAGAACTACTTGGCGGATTTAGAAAAATTTTTTTGTTTAATGGTGAAAATAAGAATAATAACAGTTAGAATATTTGATAATTTACTATAAAAAACAGCTCTTTGTAGCAGGAGAACAACTTGCGACAAAAAAATTTCCTTCTACGAAGCGATTTATTTTATTCTCCCTTCCACAGTAAGAATTTGAATCAAATAAAAAATCGATGTAACGATTGTCTGGTTTTGACGTAAACACTGAAACCTGTTTTTTGTGCATTGCATATGAACCGCAAAAAATAAAACGCATAAAAAATTGCATGAATCGCATTAAAAAGAATCGCATCAAAAAGTTGCAAAAAAAAGAGCCCATACAAACAGCTTTGAGTGTATAGATATAATAAATATTATATAAATATTCTGGAAAAAAATCTATAAAATTGTTTGTGATTAATATAAAGAGCGATTATTAAACTCCGTTTCTTGAAGCAAAAAACAACTTTGTTGGTTCAATGAACAATTCATTAACATTACGAATGTTTTCGTAATAATAAACTGTTCATTGAGCCAACGAAAAACAGTTCAAAAATCGCTGTTTATTAATGCAACGTTCAATTTTATTGGATTTTTTTTTTCAGTTTCATTGAATTGTCAGCGTCATTGAACTTTGTCAGAGTAAGAGTAGTCAAGTGATTTTTTTGGTGTGGTAATATTGAGTCGTTTTGGAAGGTGGGGTTTTGATACATAAAATAAACGTAAATAAAGTCAACATAGGAAATGTTGCATTGTCATAATCGTCGGATGGAACAAAAGTGGAAAAAAACAAAACGATTTTTGTTACTTTTTGAAAATATACTTTTGTAGTTTCTGAAATTGACAGAATCAGCCTTAAATATGACACCGACATGAACAAACCGTTTGCCTGTTTTTATTCCGAAAACCATTTGCTTAATTATTGGGCAGATCTAGACCATCTGTCAGCTTCATCAGAACTGCAACATTATTGTAAACTTTTTCGACAATGGACACATAAAACCAAATTAAAACCCAAATCTAATAACAAATCAAACCCACTTTCTTAATTCATTATATTTTCAACATAAATGAATGGAGGCGCCCAGTTATCCATAGAAATTTTCATCACATAAAATCATGAAAATTTTTATATTCGTTATTTTTCTTCCATAAATCTTTTGAATGTTAATAATAGTAATGATGACGTTCGTAACTGTGATGACATTCACAAAAAATATTAGACAATATTAACGATAATAAAGAAAAGATAATAAATTCCCGTATTATGTATGTTTTTATCTAAAAGAAAGCAAAAACAAAAAAAAATGGAAAAGAAAATAATAAACAAACAACACAAAACATCTGTATTTAAGAAAGAAATTATGTTTTTCTTCTCATTTCGATGTTTCTTACGTTTTCGTTTGTTTTATAGAAATAGTGATTACTAGAAACATTATGGATTTTTTTTTGTTTTGGTTAATCTATAATTAGTTTCGGTTTAATATAAGTTTAAAGAATTATTATCGTATTTTAATAGAAACACAAGTCAGACATTAACTGTGTTGTTTGTTGAGAAAATCTGATTCATCCCACAAGTGTTAAAATATATATAACAGAAATGAATATAGACTGAAATGATTTTTACAACTATTTTTACAATAACAAAACGGATATAAGCAGTGACGGAGATATCGTTGGGCTAGAACGGATTTCCTAACTGAAATTAAAAAGGAGCACACGAGTAGAAAGTGACACATTTTTTTTAATGACATGTCGAAATTTGTTTGCGTATCACATATTAGCTGAAATTTAAAGAAACACAGAAACATGATATTTTGTGCAATTTCTTTTTTGTGTTTGGAAGAAAAACGGGCGTTGGTGTTTGGCTTATAAGGGAAACTAAAGTGCCGGCTGTTGCAGTAGTTTCTGGGTTTTTGTTATTAAGTGTAACTTTTGTATCTGCTGAGCTAATTAGTAAATTTTCTCGATTAACTCGCTATTATTGATGTCGCTTTAGGCAAGAAGTTTGATGCTCGGTGATATTTATTACGGAAATTTAGACTACACTAATACGAGAACAGTTCAAAACGGCAACAATATTGAACTCTTAGTTACTTAGTTTTTACAATAATTTTTATTTTTTTTTTAATTTTTGTTGGGAACTATTGTCCTATACTTTTGTCTGCTTAGATACTAGAATCTTAAATTCTCTTTCTCGAAAGTTGTTTTTTGCTTCTGCCTAATTGTCCGTGTTATAGGTATAGATAACGAATGTTTTTCAAGAAAAAATACCGCACTTTTGGTTCACTAGGTCAACCTCCATCATCATTGATATCTGGCTGGATTATGAACCATAAGTTGATGTGTGTTAAATACACAGCACATTTATTTAAAAAAATGTGGATCCCACTTTTAACACCAATGTGGTACCATTTACTTAAGATTATACCGTTAATTCTACCGCTTAACCGTTCACCATTAGCTACAGGTAGAGAAGTGTACTGTGTAGTGACTAGCGAAAATAATAATTATAAAGTGTAAACTAAAGATGAGTAAAACACATTTACTTAAGTAATAGCAGAAATATATAGAGAAAAGTAGTAGAATTATTTTTGAAATGTAGAAAATTAGACCAGCTGGCCAATATTATCTCGGATGTTGAAATGCCGATCAAATCGTCTAATCTTTAGTCAGAGTATGCTAATTTATCTGAAGGTATCAACTCTATTTTGAACCCCCTAAGATTTTGTGTTCTATTGTTCTACCACTGTGAATATTTTTGTCTTTAGTTCTTACTGAATTGGATCATAAATCTTTTTGAAAAAAAAAAACGCATCATTTATAAAACAAATGATCCATTAACGTAATTACCTAATTTTTGCATCAACGTTATATTATCATCTCTAATTTTGAAATCGTTACAGATGTAAATTTATCCAAATGATTCACTGAATTTTAATTTAATTTATCATTTCGTTGCTGTTGATGATATATTTCAATTTTCAGCTACGAATTTAACAATAATTTTATAGAGGTTTTGTTATTTTGTTTGTCTATAAATTATAACAATTATTATTATTGTTTATAAAATTAACGTTTTTTTTGTGTTTTTGAAAAATATGGATAGTTATTGCCATGATATTGTTTAATTTTATGTTGACATGAAAAAGATGAACGAGATCACGAGATTAGTTATTTTTGGAATTTGAATTTTAAGGTATAGTGGATAGGGGAAGTGTGATTTGTTGAATTTAATTATTAGTTTTATTGTATCAACAAATTAATTAATTAATTAATTAAATTAAATATGTTCGAGAAGTTCTTGCACCAGCATATATAAACGCTGACAAAGTGAACTTTTGTAGTGATTTGACTGCAACAGTCGAATAATCTAATGTTATTTAAAGCTATGCTATGTATTTTATAACAAATATTCTAAAAAGTTAGCCTCAGATATTTTTCGGGTTAAATTCGATTTAATTTTAATTGTAATAATTAGAGAGATAGCAGCGGATTATTATCTTTCAGTTTGTTGCTGGTGAGTATTGCTCTCTAGTTTATATAGATTTGTACATACTAGTTTACATAGATTTTGCACAGTTAGAAAAAATTAGGCAGCAAACACGATTTTCTCATTTCCTCAGTGAAACTACGAAATTCAAAAAAACGAGATAACTTAAGTTTCTAATTACATTTTGTTTATGTCAACTGGTAATAATCCTCATGCTGTTTACGCAAAGTTATCAGAAGTATTAGTCGAGTTTGCTTAATGTAGCTACCAAAGAAGAACTAATTTAAAATTAATATTGTTTTTATCTTATAGTTTGGTAAAATTATTTGGGTTCTTCGGTGTTAAAGTTGTTTTTATCTCCAAAACAAACTAAAAATTATTTTTACTATTTACCAACCACTGACAACATTATTGAGATATAAATAGGCATGTTGATATATAGTTGTGCTGAAAGTCGATAAATACTTAACGGTTGCACTCCCAATTTATGCCACGAATCATATTTATGAAAAGTTATCTATTCATAAATATGAATAGATAACTTGGAGATGTTAGCCAAATTAACCGAATATAGCAATGCAATACAACAGCAGTGGAGAGAAAAAACAATGCACTCACAATATAAAAACGACTCAACTTACAAACAAGGTGACAACATTGTTCTGATCCAGAACTGTGTTACAAAGCTGTTTTCTACTTAAAAATTCATTTATCTAAACAAATGATTATGCATGAATCAACGCGTGCAATACAACTTAACGTCTTTTGTTCAATTTTTTTTTCAACCATTTGCTATTTTATTTTGAATGGTGTTGGTTTATGAATTTTGTTTTTGATATTTACTTCGAAATTTGGTAATTTTTTGAACAGTCAATCGGAATTAAATCATCGGTACAGATCTAATTGATTATTTTGTTGTTGTCACAATAATAGATACAAATCTTTGACATTTTCTTCTATTGTTAGTAGTTTTTTTCCAAAATTTTTAATTAGATTGAATATAAATTGTGTTTTGAGTCGATTGGAATAAAATCAAGTGGATGGTTCGTGAATAAACTGGAGATTGAAAGGTGTGCAATTTGTTTTTTTTTGTTTTATAAAAAAAATAAGAATGCATGACTATTATTGTTGACAGTACATATTGTTTTTGGATAAGGAATTTTTCCTGAACTTAAATATTTAGAAAAGTTGTTTTTTGGTTAAGTTAACAGTAAAAAAATTAATTGATGTTACATTGTGAAAAGTAAAACTCGTCGTCGTTATCATTTGAAGGTATAACGGTTCATCAGTTAATATATTTCTACCAAATTTAACATTCGCGGTCATTAATTTTGTTATATCCGTTGAATATGGATATTATTATCAAATTCAACAACTGCATGTGTATGCGACAATATTTTACTACATCATTGAACATACAGCAAGCCATATTGGCGCATTTTATTTTATTAAAAAAAGCTAACGCAATATTATACTATTAATTGTTTTAATATATCAATCGTATGTTTAAGTTGGTGAAGATGATCTATAAATTAAGTTTTCGAAGGAACGAAGATTTAGATCCGGAACAATCATGACAATCATGGTGAGGGAATCATTTTTTTAAAGTTTTAAATGAAATAACCAGTGTTGCAAAACGAAAAAAAATTCGTAACGTTATGCGTTTCGTTTTTATAACATTATATTTATTTTTTCGGTACGTTATTTCGTTATGAAACAGAAAAATATTATGTTTCGTTATGTTATAACGTTATAATTACGTTATTTTGAAATTAAATGTTTTGTTTAAAACTAACCTATTTGAATGTACAAAAATCGAAAATCTCTAATGAACAGTTACTTTTTGTATGCAAAATTAGAAAACTATTAATATAAAATTAATATTTTTCAAATTTTGCATGCAAAAAGTAGTAAATCGTAGTAAAGTAAAATTAAATAATTAAATACATGAAAAAAATTTGCATCTAGCATAAAAATATTCCTTCTTAAAATTATTCAAAACACCTGTGATGCAGAAACGGCTAGTGCAGACTTGAAATTACTTCAAATATAAAGTTAAAATTTTACAAAATGCTCACTATTTTGTTACAAATATCAAACAATTTTATAATTACCAAAACCTTTAGTTCAAGCGTCCACAGATATTGAAAAAGAGCAGATAAGTTGGATTTTATAAAACCGATTTTTGCGCTTTTATTTCCATATAATTATACAAAAAGTATACCAAAAAAACGAAATAAATATTAACGTTATCGTTACGTTTTACGTTATTGTAACGCAATTTAATTTTTAAAACGTTATAAAAGTAATTATTACTAGTAACGCTATTTCATTTCGTTATTTCGTTTTTGCGTTACGTTTCGAGTAACGTTTTGCAACACTGGAAATAACTGTAGTCGTAGTGGTGTTGGTGTGATGCTCGCGGTTTCTTCGGTCATTGTGGTCATCAGAGTCCCTGCTTTTGTGTTTTGCTTATTTAATTCCGTTTAGACCGTCTTTTTGCGTGCATATTTGACTGAACTTTTGACTTTGTACTGAACTGGGGATATTACTGTTCGAACGCACATAGCTGAAGCTCGTCGGATTACAACTCTGCCAGGCATGCAGTCCTCCGATCGCTTCTTGTTATTGGGTGACTGTTCAGTGCAGGTTCAGTGTTCATTACAACTGTGTGTGAGTATATAAAACTTAGGTTTCGGGCTCAGAACTGTCCAGTATAAATTTCTTAAAGTAAGAAACAATGGTATCGCAAGACCTTAAATTTTTAACCAAAATAAATTGAATATTTAATTATTAATTAATAACTATGTAATGTAAAAACATTTCCATAATAAGGAGTCTAGTGACAGAGAAATTTAACATAGGTAAACAAATAAATTATGATGAAGTTTCAACTTCGAAACAGTCATTGTCTTGGTGGCGTAATTGATGCCGTGTCTGGGAACGGATTTGAACATGGAACTGACGAGTAAGGTTCGAATCCACCAGAAACACGTAAGGGAGATATGGAGTTTTCTCTGAGAAAAATGCCACCATACATTCGAATTCAAAAAACTTCAAATTATTTCCTTAATTGCTCATAAAAATCAACAACAGAATAGTGAAAATCTACCACACTTGGCACTACCTTCAAATTTTAAATCTTCGATGGTCACGAACAGTTAAATAATAAATAAGATATTAGTTATTTATAATAATATCAAATTTCGGAAGATTAAACTTAAACACTATAACCACGTTCAGCCAGCATGTAGCCATTTTCTAAAGGAAACCACATTTTTTTTTAGAGTTGGTAGAAGATTCTGTGGGGATTAACTACTTAAAACCAGTAAATTAGCTAGTTTTAATAGAACGATTCCCCCGGAACTGTAAACATTATACCTTACAATTCTTTTGCTGAAAATAATTTTTACGGTTTGAGCTGGGAGTCTACCTAGGAAAGAAGTGTCAGTCATAGCACTGTAGAAATTTTTAATGAGTTACTTATTCAGTAAGAATAATATTGAAGGTTTCAGAGGAGCAGTCTGGCACTTGCAAAATAAGCAACACACTTAATTATCGTTCTAGCCAAAAAAAAAACTTAGCTGAGAACAAAATATTGAAGAAAGAGCAAAAAAGGAACGGAAAGAGTATTCTCATATAAACATCCAATAAATAAAAGGGTCTGTTACCATTTAAAGGCCATCAGAAATCATATAGATTATACCTTAAATACTCTCTGCCTTCAGTTTCATAGACAGATTATTAGGACTTCTTAGATCGAACCTCATACATAAAGGAATAAATTCCCTAAATCCTTAAGATACTTCAAACTACAAAAGTTTGAAAAAAGTCATGCTGCCAGATCTAGTTTATAAAAAATATCTACGTGTTGATTGACACAAATTGTATTTCCTACTACACTAAAAAATCCGACTGCCTGGAGCCTTCTGGATTAAATTAGCGTTTAAACTAGCCTGTATATAATGCGGATCTCATTACAGTTAAACATTCTTTTATACGTATTTGATAAGACAAAAAAACAACTAAAAATTAATAAATTTGGAAAGTTTGAAGTAACAGTGTAGAAACCGGACTCAAGTAGCTCCAAACAAAAAGGTCCCATGCTTTGTTCCAAATTCGAGTAGGGTTTTAATCTTTAGCAATTTTCGTCATCCAGCTGATTCAGAAATATTAAAAAGCAATGTACCTACTATTTTATCAAAAAATTCGTTCTTTAAACGGAAAAATGTCTTATTTGGTTGTAAGAGATCCCCAGTAGACCAAGGGCTCGACAAAAATGCGAAAAATTTAGACCTAAGAGGCGTCCTTGAGATTAATCGTTTCAGCAATGAAAATATTGTGGATTCTAATTGGAAAATTGACTGAATGGAATATTCAATATGGTTATCGTTGTTATTAACAGAAATTTGCTTGCTCAGCTGACCAAATTTAATAGGGAGATTTATTACGGGCTAGAAACTATAATACTCCACAATGTCTATGGTAAGGACGCAGTCAAAACTTCACCTGCGAAAGCAGCTGATCCTGTTTTAACGAAGAATTTTTATCTGTTCGGATAGCGAACAAGAAGATGCTACATTACGTTGCTTGACTGCCCGTTAACCATCCAAAAACTCTATAAGCTACCTCTATATATATAATGTAAAATAAATAATGTAATTCAAAACAAGTGGTGATAGCGGTACTACAGTGGTATTGTTGGGGAAATCAATGCGCTGAAAGGGTACCATTAATATCCGATTCACGGCCTCTCAATGTTAAATCTTATAGGCTACCTCATGCAACAAAATACGAAGTTAACCGACAGGTAGAAAATATGTTACATAATGGCATTATTGAAGACAGCCATAGCCTATTCATTTCACCATTGCCGATTGTTCCAAAAAAATCGAAATATTGCAAAGTATACGACGGTGAGTTGTTGTTGATTTTAGGAAATTGTATGATACTATTATCAGTAATATATTTTTGTTGTCTAATATTGTTCACATATTAGACCAACTTGGTAGAAGGAACGATTTTCAACCCTAGATTTAGTCGACGGATATCATCAGGTTCCATTGAATTCGGATAATAAACACAAGATAGCATTTAGTACCAACCAGGGACATCATTTTATTCGCATGGCGTTTAGACTAAAGGAGAATCTGGCCACTTTTCAACGCATGATGAATGAAGTGCTCATTGGTTTAAATAGTGTCAAATGCCAAATTAATCTTCTCGTACATCGTGTTATTCAATGCAGTCAAAGAATTTAAACTATTCAAATCAGCATGTTCAATATTAGTAAAAAGTAAGCTATTCAGTGGAAACTCTGTATTTTGAATTCCATATTTTTGGAGTTATCAAAAATCTAAACAGAATACTTCAAACCAAACCCGATTTGATAGCTAAAATGAGTGATTCACGCAATGTTAATATCAACTCAAATAATGAGACTTAGTAATTATTTAACTTCTTCCACATTTCTTACATTCAAAAATATTTATTAAATACTCTCCCACACAAAAAAAATACAATCTCTTTGAATATATTCAAATTCCTCCTAAACAATAATAAATGTCGAATTTCCGTTCGTGTGGAAGAACATAACGTGTCATCTTCAATAATAAAAAAAACGATCATGTCCACATTTTTTCGCTTTTAATAAAAATAAACAAACATTTTACATCAAAACATAAAAATTAATTAATTTATATTTGGTTGATTTTGATATAATTTCTTTCTATTATTTATTTTGTTTTTCTTTGAGATCAGAAAAGTATTTTCTTAATTAAAATTTTTTCGGTTTTTTGTTTTTTTTGAACGGCTATTACAAATAAATTAACTTTTACAAATAGAAACGATTGTTATTAAAATTATATGAATAAAAATAATAAATTAAAAATTTATTTCATTTAAGAATGTTGTATTCTATTATACAGCATCAATGAGATCTAACGTTAACCTCAATGCGGCAAATTAGCTTCTATGGTCTGAATCTATAATTTTCGTTGTCAAGTGATGAATCAATCAAAACAAAACAAATAAGAAACGACATCAGACAGACCTACGGTTAGAAGCTAAAATTTCTAGTCGAGCTCAAAAAACCGTTCAATATTCTATATGTCACATTTTATTCTCAATGCTTTTTTAAAAGTTTTCGACCCAGTATCGTATCACATTGTACAATATAAGCTTTGACAACAATAATTGGAGGAGAAATGAAAACGCTTGTCTGTGTTTTTATTAAAGGAACAGAAATTGAATAACTTTCATTTGATTTTATAATTACACAATTTGATCGTTTGCTAGGTATCGAATGAAACCGTCTTACAAAAGGGGTACAAAAATATAGTGTATAATTGTTAGGTAAATTAATTATCAAGTAACTAGTGTTATAATTACTTACTTATAAATATTGTGTGTTGATTATTTTCATATTCCAAACATAATATATGGTGACCCCGACGTAATGTGCATACGAAACAAATATGTTATCAAACAAATATTTTACATGCGAATTTCGTAATTATAAAAACGATTAACGTTTTTTCAAACGGTGTACAATAGATATTTTCATTATATCTTAGTTTACTTTTGCTTAAATGGACTGTTTTTTTTATTTTTCTCAAAATAAAATGTGTAACCAGCTACGGGCTACAAGATTCAAATTAGTAATCACGACAAAGATATAGAAACATCAAAGCTTAAATCAAGACCAAACACGATCCGATGCGGCTTTAGGAAAACTATCCGTTGAAGCAATTAACCAATTTTTAAATCAAATACCAAATAAGAAAATACCAATCACCAAGCCAAAAGACCCCATGCACTCTTTAGATATTGGTCTTGTCGACAAAGTTGCAGCAGACCTTGAGGTAGATTTTTACTGGTAGCTTTTGCTGGTTGCACAAAAATTTGCACCAAGGGCAAAACGATGTGTCAGAGATTTTGATTACAAAGTTAACTAACTGAACCAATCACTAGAGTTTGCGTTTCAGTCAGCTTATGTCGACCTATTTTGAATTTAGTTCGAAACGAACTCAAAGTCTTTACAGTCACTAAGGAATCTTAGAACAACACGTATGGATCAAAATTACTGAACAGCCATTAAGAACTTCACAGAAAATTACGATACTCATTTGCCGTAATGTCAGTTAGTAACCCTTTTATATGTGCTTACAGGATAAAATTGAGTTACTCAATTCAACCACAAACTTAGTAGAACAACCACAAACTTAGTAAAAAATACTATATCATGTTTAGATAGCACATCACACTACGTTTTTTTAACGTTCAAGGATCTATAGCGAAATTCTTTTAGATTGCATATCTCTTACTGAGCAGTCAAACACACATTGTTACAAAAAATTTCTACTCTAGGACAACTGTCCTTTTTTGCGATCACAGAAACTAGAAGCTACTAACTTTTAAATAGCCAGAAATGAGTTTTCACTCATCTTCCAGCTGTGATTGATTAGGCCTTCCGCATCATGGATTTCATTTCCAATGCATTTAGGTCCCAAGAAATAACAAACTGACTGCAGATCGTTGGGTAATTATAGACGCTTGAACGATGTTACCATCCCAGTTCAATACACCATACTACAGATACAAAATTTTTTCATCTTAACAAATGTACTTGTTTTCCTCACAAAACTTCGATTTCCTTCGAATGCGCATTATAGTTTGAACAACTCATGTTAGACTTTTCAGCATTTAATGGAAAAAGTAGTCAAAGACGACAACGTTTTGGTGGCAAATAAATCCCGTGAGAAGTACCAAAAACATTTACACACACTTTTGCAAACATTCGCTAATTTTTATATTAAAAACAAAATCTTGAATCGTGCTTATTTAGTGCACAATTTCTTGATTTTTTTAACCATGAAATCACAAATGAGGGACACAAATGAAAACCCAGTCTCAGATCGAATTGTGGCTTTCCAAATTATCTCAGCCTACATCATGGTTCAATGGTTCAATGATTAGCAATGATGGAATGGTAAACTATTGTCATAAATTTATAACATACATACTCGAGTTAAAAGCTCCTTTTCATGATGTTTGTAAACTGCACTCTTGGCTCATCCGTTACTTGGCTCATCCGTGCTTGTAGCATGTAGCAATACTTGTAGCATCCGTTGTATCAAAATGGATTCTACAAGTACTGCAACAGGAGCAGTACTAGAACAACTAAATAAAAGATGTTAGACATTTTTGGGATTTTCTGAAAAGATCTCGCTATCAGAGCAAAACTAGGCAACTTTTGATCGCGAGTTATTGCCTATTTTTTAGGCTTTGGTAATATCCATCGAGACCGATATAAAAATCAACGGTTTAGTTGGAAACTCATAAATTGTAGGATATGAACAAATTTTATCACATCCGATGATTACACTAGTTTACAAGAAAAATATCCCTTAATAAAACCCAACTTTTCCTATAGATTTTGACCGGCTGAACACGAATATCATATTACTTTTAGGTTAGCTCTTGTTTTTGAGATATTCGCTGATATATTATTCGCCTACATATTTCATCATATTTCAACTATTTATTTTGTTGTCATAGCTACGTCCAAAAAAGTAAAAAGCAAGTTTAAATTCTATGAAAAATAAAAATTTTTATCAAAGCAACCCTCAAATTCAAAATTTCATTATCCAATTAAAATAATTGTTATCATTTGTTGTCATAGCTACACAATAATTTGGAAAATATATAAACATTTTGTCAAATGTTACTTGTTCCCCATATTTTTATTTTAACATTTATGAAAATTTATAATTTTAATTTAGAATAAACAACTTTTCTTAAAATATTTTGCTTGCGGCGAATAAAAAATAGTATATGATGCATGGACGTAAGCTATTTTGGACTTAATGTGGGTGCAAATCTCGCCTAGCGCCTCGATTTGCAAACTCCACATCCGTCCAAAATCTTTAGCTTTACGTCCTAGCATCATAATGTACTATTTTCGGTGAACAAAAAGGTTATTCCGGTTTTTGGATGGCATATTTTACAAAACAAACAAATTTAATATATTAATGGCAGAAGTACATAGTAAAGATACTAATAAATATTTTGAGCTATATTTTACAAAATTGATCAAGGATTCTGGAAGTTATACTCGAAAAAAGTTGAAAACAAATCAAAAATTTATGTTTTTTTTAAAAATTTTCTTTATTCAACGTCATAAATTTTGAACAAACAATGATTGTAAGATCTAGTCGGCTAGCCTTGATGAGAATGATATACTTTTTTAAAGTGTAATAAAAAGTTCTTATCGGTTCGAAACTAGATCGATCGACAATTTTGTGGATAGCAAAAAAATTTCATAAATTGCACACCATATTTTGTTAGATTCAGTCTTATTATTCATGATGGGATTATTTCCATCGGAGTGATGTAATATCACAAATAATTCATTGAATTAATGAATGTAAATTTTTTTAATTTCTTGGAGCCTACAGTTAATTCAATATCCTTTCTTTAAGTTAAAAATCGCTAGTTTTGGTGCAGGTTGTACCAAGTTATTCAGGTTTTCTAAAAAAAGTCAAAACTCAAAATTTGGAAAAAAAAAATTTTACTAAGAATAATTTAAATCCTGCAACATAATTGATTTATATATGAGTTGTTACACAGATTTTTGAGTTAAAATTGCGAGTTATGGTCAAAACCTGGTCGTAACACAGCGTTAAAACGTTAAATGAACATTTTCTCTATTGTACCATCTTGAATGTGTTAAGTTGCAGTTGGCATAACTATTTTTCAGCATCCATAGTTTATCTTCATTCAGTTTTATGCCAAAGTAATGAATATATGCAATTCTTATATATGAAGCGATTTTTTAGCAGGATGTATTATGCAAGTTCCACAAATAAAACAAAAAGAATTTGGACTATTTTTACCCTTGAAACTTCTTGAGAAGCCATTCTAATAAATTTAACTTTACAACTATTTTAAAAGAATTCTTAACTGATGTTTGAGAACGACTGAAATTCTAAAGTATTATTTACGATGCGGCACAAAGAAAAAAGAAAAAATACATAAACGCGGTTGAAATAAGGAAAACTCAATATGGCTCCCAGTTTTTATGCGAAAATCTGTAAAACAACTTAAATATAAATTAATTAGGTTGCAGAATTTAAATTATTCTTAGCAAAAAATTTTTTTTCCAAATTTTTAGTTTTGCCTTTTTTGGGAAAACCTGAATAACTTGGTGCAAACTGTACCAAAATTGGTGTTTTTAACTCAAAAGAAAGGGAATTGAATATACCACGGGCTCCAAGAAATTAAACTAATTTAAAATCATTGTTTGTTTAAAATTTATGGTGTTGAATTTGAAAAAAAATTTTCAACTTTTTCGAATGTAACTTCCAGAATCCTTGATGGATTTTTACAAAAATAGCTCAAAATGTTTGTTAGCATCTTTACTATGCACTTCTTTCATTAATACATTGAATTTGTTTGTTTTGTAAAATATGCAATCCAAAAACCGGAATAACCTTTTTTTTCACCGAAAAAATTGGTTTATCGCGAATATCTCAAAAACAAGAGCTAACCTAATATGATATTCGTGTTCAGCAGGTCAAAATCTACAAGAAAAGATGGGTTTTAGTCAGGGAGACAAAAAAAGATCAAAATTTGTAAACTAGTGTTACTCAACCACCCAACAAATCGATATGGTTGAGGACACAGATTAACGCATTACACCTATACAATTGCCAGTTGGAGTATTTGAGACGGACAGTTTTCAATTTTTCACACAATCTTTCACGTCCAGAAATAAGAACTTCATAAAAATGGTCGCAAAACCAAACAATACTTTTGATCTTTGATGCGAGCATGGATGTTGTATTTAGGTCACCCAGCCACAACCCACCCACGACAGAAAGTGTTAGTTTTTCCAACAATATCATTATATTCTGATAAGGATTGATCGTTTCGCCAGAAGGCCAGAGGTCATTCCCCTAGAAGATGGAAGAATGAATGGAATAAATGCAAAGAGGCCCCCATGATTGAATAGTAGCAGTATGAACCGAAATGAAAATGTTTGTGTGTATGTGTTTTTGGTGGAGGAGAAATTGAATATATTTAATTGAATATATTTATTTATATATTTATTTATTTTTTTTTTTTTATTTGAATATATTGAATACATAAGCATCATTTGAATATATAATTATTAGTCTCTGGGCCCACGCTGATTTCATGTGATGATTACCACATATTTTATACTTCGTGAGGCGCCTGTCCTTGATGAGTCCGACAACTTTTGTTCTGCTAATTTGATTTAGAACACGAAAGTAACCTTGTCTGGCAAAAGTTTGTCTGCTATTATCTAGTCCGACAACACAAACATACCAAAATATCAATTGTCGGACTCGACAACAGCGGACCAGCATGTTTGTTGGACAAGATTACCCTCGGGTTCGTAAACAAATGTCCACCACCCATAGTTAAAAAAAAGTTATGGTAGCAAATTTACAAGATCGCGGGCAATCGGCATTTTTCGGAGCTTAACGAACGGGAAAGCGGAGGAGTCGAGAAAAATGGCAGAACAAAAGTTTTCGGGCTCGTCAAGGACAGTCGCCTTACGAAGTATAAAATATGTGGTAATCATCAAATGAAATCGGCATGAGCCCAAGGACTATATGTAATTTAATCGATTTATAATTATCGGATTAAAACAGCCTTACATTCTAATTTGTATTACTATACAAATGTTTCGCCAGAAGGCGAAACTTGAAATTTGTGAATCCCCGAAGAGTGACCAAGTTGATTTCCCATGCCAATGATCCTCTGCACGTAGGAGCTGCAAAAAGTCTATATCATCCACATCTATTTTACTTTTGGCCCCGGATGGCAAAATAAGTCCAATGTTTCTGAATGTAACACCTGTAAAACCATCAAGATATTTAACACCGTGCTTCAATGATGACATCCCTACAATCGGAAAGACTCGGTCAACGATTATACATTAATACGGCCGCATAGCCGCCCGACTACATAGCAATTTTGTTTGCCTTAGACTACCTCACTAAGTTTCTGTTTCTTTTCCCTTTACGGAAACTTACCGCATTTTTTGGGTTGTCCCGAAACAATTGCTTTAGACAATGGGTCGCATTTTAAATCGAAATTGTTTTAAAATTTCCTTTCAAGTTATGGGGTTCACCATATCTTTACAGCCTTATACTCCCACAAGCTAGGACATCCGAGCAAGTAAACAGAAGTGTTATCGTGCGTATCTGACCGAAGACCATACTCAGTGGGACGTGCTTCTTAGCGTCATTGCTTGTGCTCTTCGATGTTCTGTACATCTAACTTTAGGTTGTTCTCCTTATTAAGCCTTCTTTGAGCTACCCATAATCACTCATGGTACGTTCTACTATTTACGCCGACGCTTTAATTGTTTGGACAAGAGTGAGAAAACAATTAATCGTCCAGATAAATTATCCAATATTCGCTCCCGAATTAAAAAACGAACCGCTGAAACCTTTGTGCAAAATGCGGCTCACCACATTCGAGATCGTTTTCCAGCGAAATTTTCGTTTTGAGTGTCCGAAGTGACTAAGGGCCGAATTAGCTCCCAAATTTATGTAAGCTAAAGATATCAGATTAGTTGTTTACGCATCATACGAACTGGAGGACGTTTTTGGTCGACGACGCGAAATATATCATTCCAAAGACATGCGTCAGTAGATTATGCTTCTCCTTTTATTTCATATTGGCGGCAAAGTCCTTCTAAATTTGTATATGTACTGGATCTCCCACCTTTATTCGGTCCTCGGCTTTAATTGTTTTGTGTGACCCAACAAGCTCAGTAGGTGGAGTCTGAGAGTCTTAATATCGGGGTTTGGGTTCGAGCCCGATTTCTATTTCGTTGTTTTGTTATGACTCTTATGACGAATGTAGTCAATTAATCTCTTCCTTTCGTCCTGTCCTGTAATGGACAAAATTCATATCAGTATTCATATAGTTATAATATTCATATAGTATTCATTCAGTATTCATATAGTAATATAATATAGTGTAATTCGAAATATACACATTTTCAAAACCTTTTCTACCCACTTGTGCAAAATCACATTTATGTCTTCTATTTTTTCTTCCATTTATTTTTCCACGATTATGTAAAAATTAAAAAGAATTACAGAAATACTAACCAAGGAATTTGATGAGAAAACCAAACTTGCTGACAATCATTTTTGGACTGAGAGGAGTTGGTTGTGGAATATTGAGTTGACCAGTTGGAGCTTAAGACTTGAGTCAGGCAGTCGCAATCGAATTTAGATTGGTTCATTTGAATTTAATGTTTAAAAATTTATTTCTGTTTATGTTTTAAATGATTATATGAGTTATAATATAATCTAAAGATAAAAAAGAAAAACAAAGTGAAAGAAAAAAAATTATGAAATAAGAGCCGTGTTCGATTTGACTGAAGCAACTGAATCAACTGAAAAATTTAATGCAATTGTTGTTGTTCTTTCAGTTGTTTCAATCAAATCGAACGCACCTAAGAATTGACTTGGGTAAAACGGGTTCAGATGACTCAACTGGGAAAAATAAAACACTTTGATGAATGAGTAGGCTAAGAGCAATATGATTAAGAAGATGATTAAAAATAGGGTCATGTGTACTAATTTTGGAGATTAATAAGAATTTGTCAACTAAACGCAAAATAGAAACTGGATTATTTGGTTGTTGAAATCGTGTTGGGATGAATGTCAATGTAAACTTAAGACTGATGATGGAATACAAAAACTGAAAGGATAAGAAAAGTAACACCGATAAGTTTATATTTTGTTTCTTGTCTAAATTAAATATAAAACATGAAAGACTAGCGCAAATATTTAGCGGAGAGTGGTGACATAGCATAGTTGTCCTTTCTGGAGAATCTGGATAGTGTTTTGAGGCACGCGTTTCGCTTTGTATTTTAAATTTTGAGGTTGTAAAGAGGGTGGTTGGAAGAACCCTTGCTCAAGTGAGCTAGCAGCAGGGTATATTTTGCATGTACGACCAAATGGTGGACCTTCACGGACCACCAGACATCTGACTGCAGTGTCTGAATTTTTTAGTCGAAGCGATGCTGAAGGACGATGCAAGGACGATAAGCACTTTTTGGTCGAGCATACTTTTATTTTTGGACAACTTGCAAACTATTTCATTCAATAATTATGAGTTTCAATAATTAACGTATTAACGTAAGTTACGTATTGTAATTTTTTCGCCATATTGTAAATTAAAATTGTCAATTTATTTTTATATGGTTTGCGTTTGTGGTTTTATTATTCGTTTTAAAACATTTGTTAAGATGGCCGAGTTTGTTCATTTGTATGAAATAGTTATTTGTTTCACTAGGACAAACAATGATGGATTTTGAGACGAGTAAAAAGGTTACTGTGCGACGCGATAGCGGAGTACTGCAATTTTGCAAGTTCCAAAATCCATTTTTAGTTCGAGTAAAACATTAAATTTTTTCTCCAACAGTTATTTAATCTATTATTTAATAAAATTTGCAAATACTCAACATTTAAATTATATTTAATTTTTATTTCAAACTAAATCCAAGCAACCATTTCAATTTTTTGTCAAAGAATAATAAAATTCCTATGCAAACTTTGATTTTTGTTTTGCATAGAAATCTAGATCTGTTTAATTTTTGTTCTAGGACAAAAAATAATAGTTTTTGGGATTGCTACCATGACAACTAGATGCAATACACAAATGACATATTTTTTGTAAAATACACCCAAACAAAAAGTGCAATTTTAGTTCGGTTGGAGAAACATTTTTTTTGTTTCAATTTTGAGAGAAAGAAAAAGCATTTATTATGGATTGCTATACATTTTTTTTAACAAATTGATATGAAAAAACACAAAATTGGAAATCACCAAATACTTCCACTCTCAAATAATAACCAAAATAGCACAAAGTCAACAGTAATCTTGCAATCATAAATCATGAAGTCCACATAACTTAAAAAGTACACTTTGCTTCACCATCATTAAAAACACTACTAGAAACTCATCTTGCCTCACGCAATGTTTCAAATATTTCTAGCGGGCGTTTACATTTTACGTAAATAAAATAAAAAAAACTAATACAACTTCAATTAATTCAATGAATTATTTGTGATATTACATCACTCCGATGGAAATAATCCCATCATGAATAATAAGACTGAATCTAACAAAATATGGTGTGCAATTTATGAAAATTTTTTGCTATCCACAAAATTGTCGATTGATCTAGTTTCGAACCGATAAGAACTTTTTATTACACTTTAAAAAAGTATATCATTCTCATCAGGGCTAGCCGACTAGATACACTACCAAAAAAATTTTTCGCTATATAAACCTAAAATAGGTCACTACTCTAGCGAAGTATAAGAAACCAAAAAACTTTCAAAAACATATGTTTATTAGATTCAGGTTTAGTCAATTTGTTTCTCTAGTTGATCACTATTGTTGTTATACTCTAACCAAGTTAGAATTGGATAACAAACTTGTATCGGTAAGAAGAAGATGACCATCTTCACTTGTGTCTATCGACACATTATCTACAATTAATTCAATGAATTATTTGTGATATTACATCACTCCGATGGAAATAATCCCATCATGAATAATAAGACTGAATCTAACAAAATATGGTGTGCAATTTATGAAAATTTTTTGCTATCCACAAAATTGTCGATTGATCTAGTTTCGAACCGATAAGAACTTTTTATTACACTTTAAAAAAGTATATCATTCTCATCAGGGCTAGCCGACTAGATACACTACCAAAAAAATTTTTCGCTATATAAACCTAAAATAGGTCACTACTCTAGCGAAGTATAAGAAACCAAAAAACTTTCAAAAACATATGTTTATTAGATTCAGGTTTAGTCAATTTGTTTCTCTAGTTGATCACTATTGTTGTTATACTCTAACCAAGTTAGAATTGGATAACAAACTTGTATCGGTAAGAAGAAGATGACCATCTTCACTTGTGTCTATCGACACATTATCTACAATTAATTCAATGAATTATTTGTGATATTACATCACTCCGATGGAAATAATCCCATCACGAATAATAAGACTGAATCTAACAAAATATGGTGTGCAATTTATGAAAATTTTTTGCTATCCACAAAATTGTCGATTGATCTAGTTTCGAACCGATAAGAACTTTTTATTACACTTTAAAAAAGTATATCATTCTCATCAGGGCTAGCCGACTAGATACACTACCAAAAAAATTTTTCGCTATATAAACCTAAAATAGGTCACTACTCTAGCGAAGTATAAGAAACCAAAAAACTTTCAAAAACATATGTTTATTAGATTCAGGTTTAGTCAATTTGTTTCTCTAGTTGATCACTATTGTTGTTATACTCTAACCAAGTTAGAATTGGATAACAAACTTGTATCGGTAAGAAGAAGATGACCATCTTCACTTGTGTCTATCGACACATTATCTACAATTAATTCAATGAATTATTTGTGATATTACATCACTCCGATGGAAATAATCCCATCATGAATAATAAGACTGAATCTAACAAAATATGGTGTGCAATTTATGAAAATTTTTTGCTATCCACAAAATTGTCGATTGATCTAGTTTCGAACCGATAAGAACTTTTTATTACACTTTAAAAAAGTATATCATTCTCATCAGGGCTAGCCGACTAGATACACTACCAAAAAAATTTTTCGCTATATAAACCTAAAATAGGTCACTACTCTAGCGAAGTATAAGAAACCAAAAAACTTTCAAAAACATATCAATCGACAATTTTGTGGATAGCAAAAAATTTTCATAAATTGCACACCATATTTTGTTAGATTCAGTCTTATTATTCATGATGGGATTATTTCCATCGGAGTGATGTAATATCACAAATAATTCATTGAATTAATTGTAGATAATGTGTCGATAGACACAAGTAAAGATGGTCATCTTCTTCTTACCGATACAAGTTTGTTATCCAATTCTAACTTGGTTAGAGTATAACAACAATAGTGATCAACTAGAGAAACAAATTGACTAAACCTGAATCTAATAAACATATGTTTTTGAAAGTTTTTTGGTTTCTTATACTTCGCTAGAGTAGTGACCTATTTTAGGTTTATATAGCGAAAAAAATTTTTTGGTAGTGTATCTAGTCGGCTAGCCCTGATGAGAATGATATACTTTTTTAAAGTGTAATAAAAAGTTCTTATCGGTTCGAAACTAGATCAATCGACAATTTTGTGGATAGCAAAAAATTTTCATAAATTGCACACCATATTTTGTTAGATTCAGTCTTATTATTCATGATGGGATTATTTCCATCGGAGTGATGTAATATCACAAATAATTCATTGAATTAATTGTAGATAATGTGTCGATAGACACAAGTGAAGATGGTCATCTTCTTCTTACCGATACAAGTTTGTTATCCAATTCTAACTTGGTTAGAGTATAACAACAATAGTGATCAACTAGAGAAACAAATTGACTAAACCTGAATCTAATAAACATATGTTTTTGAAAGTTTTTTGGTTTCTTATACTTCGCTAGAGTAGTGACCTATTTTAGGTTTATATAGCGAAAAATTTTTTTGGTAGTGTATCTAGTCGGCTAGCCCTGATGAGAATGATATACTTTTTTAAAGTGTAATAAAAAGTTCTTATCGGTTCGAAACTAGATCAATCGACAATTTTGTGGGTAGCAAAAAATTTTCATAAATTGCACACCATATTTTGTTAGATTCAGTCTTATTATTCATGATGGGATTATTTCCATCGGAGTGATGTAATATCACAAATAATTCATTGAATTAATTGTAGATAATGTGTCGATAGACACAAGTGAAGATGGTCATCTTCTTCTTACCGATACAAGTTTGTTATCCAATTCTAACTTGGTTAGAGTATAACAACAATAGTGATCAACTAGAGAAACAAATTGACTAAACCTGAATCTAATAAACATATGTTTTTGAAAGTTTTTTGGTTTCTTATACTTCGCTAGAGTAGTGACCTATTTTAGGTTTATATAGCGAAAAATTTTTTTGGTAGTGTATCTAGTCGGCTAGCCCTGATGAGAATGATATACTTTTTTAAAGTGTAATAAAAAGTTCTTATCGGTTCGAAACTAGATCAATCGACAATTTTGTGGATAGCAAAAAATTTTCATAAATTGCACACCATATTTTGTTAGATTCAGTCTTATTATTCATGATGGGATTATTTCCATCGGAGTGATGTAATATCACAAATAATTCATTGAATTAATTGTAGATAATGTGTCGATAGACACAAGTGAAGATGGTCATCTTCTTCTTACCGATACAAGTTTGTTATCCAATTCTAACTTGGTTAGAGTATAACAACAATAGTGATCAACTAGAGAAACAAATTGACTAAACCTGAATCTAATAAACATATGTTTTTGAAAGTTTTTTGGTTTCTTATACTTCGCTAGAGTAGTGACCTATTTTAGGTTTATATAGCGAAAAATTTTTTTGGTAGTGTATCTAGTCGGCTAGCCCTGATGAGAATGATATACTTTTTTAAAGTGTAATAAAAAGTTCTTATCGGTTCGAAACTAGATCAATCGACAATTTTGTGGATAGCAAAAAATTTTCATAAATTGCACACCATATTTTGTTAGATTCAGTCTTATTATTCATGATGGGATTATTTCCATCGGAGTGATGTAATATCACAAATAATTCATTGAATTAATTGTAGATAATGTGTAGATAGACACAAGTGAAGATGGTCATCTTCTTCTTACCGATACAAGTTTGTTATCCAATTCTAACTTGGTTAGAGTATAACAACAATAGTGATCAACTAGAGAAACAAATTGACTAAACCTGAATCTAATAAACATATGTTTTTGAAAGTTTTTTGGTTTCTTATACTTCGCTAGAGTAGTGACCTATTTTAGGTTTATATAGCGAAAAATTTTTTTGGTAGTGTATCTAGTCGGCTAGCCCTGATGAGAATGATATACTTTTTTAAAGTGTAATAAAAAGTTCTTATCGGTTCGAAACTAGATCAATCGACAATTTTGTGGATAGCAAAAAATTTTCATAAATTGCACACCATATTTTGTTAGATTCAGTCTTATAATACAACTTCATCAGGTAAAAACCTAATTAACGAAATTGAATACGATTCAGGCATAACAAAGCTTATTTGAAAGTATTAGTAAAGTTAATAAAAAGTATTTAAAAATGCATGAATAATCGAGTTACCTTAGATTATCTTCATGTAAAAATAAAATTTTTGCTGTTAATTGGTTTTTAGTAGTGATAACAATTTTTTATCGTATGACAACATTTTTGATCGTAGGACAAAAATAATATCTTAAACATTGTTCTATGCTTGTGAAAGATATAAAAACATAACCTAGAAAATTTTGCTTATGACTTGCATATTAAAAAAATATTGCGACGCTGATGCATAGGCTAACTTCACCACAGCTCTGGAAACAAAATGTTCTGGATATAAACTGAGCTAATATACATAAAATACTTTAATTAATGACTACCCAATGTTATAGATTTCACGTTGTTCTAATTATATAAACATTAAAGAAAGCTGTAGTAAAACAAATTTTGTGGTACGAGAAAAAGGAAAAAACGATTTTTACCGGAAGCGAAAAAACGAAAGTTGGGATGCAGAACTGTTATAAACCGTACTAAATGCTTATGTAAAAAGTTTCATCCAATCCGATAAGCAGGTGCAGATTTTATTGAGCCTTAAAAAAAACAGGTGCTCGAGAAACCCCCACCACTTTATTCAATATCGCTCAAAAACTAATCAGCTCCTTGCCATACATATTTCCATATTTTCCCAACCAAAGTGTCATCAAAATTCATTCACGAACGAATGTTGTATGTTGCCAACAAACATAAAAAACATAGTGAAAAAAACACATGTTGTATGGTGGCGTCTCTAACCCTGTGCACAATGTACCACAAAAGCTGATGAAATCTTTCTCATGTTGATTTCAACGTTTTACCAACGTTTGATGAAAATCGATCGTAGGGATAAACACATAAAAAAACTTTTGAACCGGAACTGACAAACCGAAGGTTGGTATGCAGAAATATTGGAATCAATACTAAAATCTTATATCCAAGTTTCAAAAAGATCTGAAGCCGGGATTAAAAGTTATTGAAGATTTAAACTTAGAGGTGTTCGGGAGACTCCCACCATTTTGAAAGGAATCCAGATTTTCAAGTGAACTCGGATCATTTACCAAAGTTTCGTCAATATCCTATGCAGGAATGTCACGAGACCACATACCCACCCACCCACAGACATACACCAACATTTTTATTGGCTATTTAGATATAGAGAATGGTCCAAAACAAAAGAAAAAACAAAATTTGGGGTATGTAGGATTTTTTTTCTCGATAAATTGCATTACTTCACACAATTTAAAATTGTGGTGAAGTAAACATGAATTTTAAAATTAGGGTTTATCGATCACTAATTACAATTAAATTAGTTTGTTTCCAATTAATCGAAATAGTATTTTGCTCTGGGTAGCTATTTAAGAATTAATTAAGCTGCAATAAATTACCAACAACTAGGATGGTGTTGATTATTTTTAGAAATAACTTCAATTGCATTACAGATCAATCACTTCGATATTCTGAACGACAATCCCTCTATTCCATGTGTTGTGAATCTTGTGCCATGTGCTGCAGAATAGGCCTTATGAATGATTGAAAAACCCTTTAATTCATCGAAAAACGAAGCTGTGACGGACTTTAATCAAATCTCTCGTGGGATACTAAAAGCAAACAGAAGGAGCAGATCTGCATTGAAATGCAGTTACAACAACATCAAATGTAACTATAAACTGCCATTCACCTCAAATAATAAAGCAGTAACAGTTCCATACCAAACTGACATTGGTGACAGATTACAGCGGTCATTGTTTGGTTCAGGTAGGTACCTCATCTGTAAATACACTTTCCAATGATTCTTCTACCATCATAGCTAATAACACTAGTTTACAAATTTTGAACTTTTTTTGTCTCCCTGAATAAAACCCAACTTTTCTTATGGATTTGGACCTTCTAAACACGAATATCAAATTCATTTTTTTGGTTAGCTCCTGTTTTTGAGATATTCACGAAAAACCAATTTTTTCGGTGATCAAAAATGTTGTTTCGGTTTTTGGGTCTCATATTTTACAAAACAAACAAATTAAATATATTAATAAACCAATTGCATAGTTAATATACCAACAAATATTTTGAGCTATATTTTGTAAAAATCCGTTAAGGATTCTGGAAGTTACAGTCGAAAAAAGTTAAAAAAATACGAAAAATTCAAGTTTTTTTTAAATTTTTCCATTTTCAACACCATAAATTTTGAACAAATAAAGACACTAATTTTTTTTAATTTCTTGGAACCTATAGTAGCTTCAATTTTCTTACTTTTAAGCTAAAAGATACGAATATTGGTGCAGTTTGCACCAAGTTATTCAAGTTTTCCCAAAGAAAGTCAAAACTCAAAATATGGAAAAAAAATTTAACTATAAGAATAATTTAAATTCTGCAACATAATTGATTTATATATAGGTTGTTTTCGTACTAGATCTAGCTCCTCCTCCTTCGGAATTATTTTAGGAGTTGGAAAATAACAGTTAGTTGATTATGAAATGTCTTTTTTTGACAAAAGTTGTATTTTATTTGTATATGATTTTTCTCGAAATTGAGATTTTTTTTGTGAAATTTTCTGACATGATCTAGCTCCTCCCACCTCGTTACGTTTTAAGAGTTTGAAAATATCAGTTAGTTGATTATGAAATGTCTTTTTTTTACAAAAGTTGTATTTTATTTTTATATGATTTTTCTCAAAATTGAGATTTTTTTTGTGAAGTTTTTTAACATGATCTAGCTCCTCCCACCTCCGATTTATTTTAGGAGTTGAAAAATATCAGCTTGTAATGAAGATAGGCAGTTCTTATAAATGGGGTGATTCTTTTAGCAGTATGTATTATGTTACTTCCACAAATAAAACAAAATGAATTTGGGCTATTTTTACACTTGAAACTTCTTGACGACGCCATTTAAATAAACTTGACCTTACACTTTACTAACAATTTATGTTGCTTTGCTTATAGCTGCCTATCACTATTGATTTATTGATTTTTAAAAACAATACACTATTTAAAATTTATATTTGTAATATTTTTTCTTTTTTAATTAATATTTTCACTTGAATGTTTGGAATTAAATTTATCCTCAGAGAGATTATATTTGCAACTAATCATACGATAACTATCTACTTAAAAATAAATTAAACTAATTAAACAAAAGTTGGCAAAACCGAAAAACTATTAAAAAGTCCAAGCGGCACGTATATCCGCTAGAAATAGGTAGATTTCGATCTAGGTAGATTTCGATCAGACAGTTTTGTGTGCCAGTAGAATCTGATGTATCAGATTAGTTTAAACAACACAACCTAATTTCAAACAGATATCGAACAAATTTTAAAAAGAAAATTAGCTACCTACAAGCAAAATTATATCTATCCAATTTTGCAACAAACAAATATCAAATCTACCACAGAACATGTGTGTGACAATTTATGACACAAACCTACTCTATATCATATGTCGTGCTGCTATTGCTGCAAAATATCAAAATAGTTTATTTCTAAGAAAAAAAAATTAATTTCTTCTATTCAAATCTTTTATTTTTTTGACTGTTATAAGGTTGACATTGACTGTTATAAGGTTTTTGGAAATTGTAGTTGGGGATTGTTGCAAACTTTTTTGTTGAAGCCAACAAGTCAAAAACCTCTAACTGCAGAGGTTTATGTTTATAAGAAACGGATTAAAATGTTTCCACAGATTCTAAATTTATGAAGATTTAAAAAATATTAGTATCCAAACGGCCGTTATAACGGATTAAAAAAAACAGTTTTTTTTCTAGTATAAAGCCTATATTTCCTTAACCATGTGTCAGATTTGTCTGATTTACGAACTTGTTTAAGATATGATTAAAACACACATTTTTAAGAAAGGTTTTTTGATCTGGTTCCACAAATGCAACCGTGAGAGCGCCGGTTGATTCAAACGCATTTTGTGTTTTACAAGCTTTTTTGTTGGAGCCGCTCACTCAGAAACCTCCAACTGCAGAGGTCTTTTTTTTGAAAGAAACTGATTAAAACGGCTTCAAAGATTCTAAATTTATGAAGTTTTTAAAAATATTAGAATCCACACGGCCGCTATAACGGATCTAAAAAACAGAGTTTTTTTCTAGTATAAAGCCTCTAGTTTCTTAACCATGTCTTGGATTGGGCTGATTTACGAACTTGTCCAAGATATTAATAAAATGCACATTTTTAGAAAAGGATTTTTGATCTGGTCTTATAAATGCGACCGTGAGAGTGCCGGTTGTTTAAAAAAAAAAAGTTTTTTTGCAAACTTTTTTGTTGGAGCCACTCACTCAGGAACCTCTAACTGCAGAGGTCTATTTTTAAAACAAATTGATAAAAAAGATTCTAAATTTGTTAAATTTTTTGAAATATTAGTATCCAAACGGCCGTTATAACGGTTTTAAAAAATCAATTTTTTTCAGAAAAAAGCCTCTAGTTTCTTAACCACGTGTCGGATTTTGCTGATTCACGAACTTGTTTAAGATATTATTAGAACACACAAGTACAGAAATTTTTTTTGATCTACCTCAACAAATGCGACCGTGAGAGTGCCGGTCGTTTTCGTTATATCTCATATCGTTTATATATATATATATATATATATATATATATATATATATATATATATATATATATATATATATATATATATATATATATATATATATATATATATATATATATATATATATATATATATATATATATATATATAAACTTTTTTTTTTTTGTTTTTTTGTCTCCGCTTATCATATATAGTCGTTTGGCACAAAATTTTTCCGAAATTCCGAGATGAAGCCCATTGCAATAGGTAGATTTTTATATGAAATCTACCTAAAAGGAGAAGTAATTGCTTTCTTAAATTAAACTTAAAATGATCATAAACGTAAGGAGTAACACAAGGGCGGTGATAGAAAAAAATTTACATTATCAAAAAACCAAAAACAGAAAAGAAACAAACCCCACAGGTATTAATAGACATAAATAGGGGCTTAACTTTATGGTGCTTGAACTAACTTAAATAGTTCTGATGTTATGATGTTTTGCCTCTCCTCACAATTCATTATCTTTTGTTTATATTTTTGTATATACGTCTCATATCGATCCAATTCCCAACTTCGAAAACAAAAATGGAAATTATACTTTACTATTTTAAAATAATTCTTTACTGATGTTTGAGAACGACTGAGCATTTAAAATTATTATTTATGGCACAATAAATTAAGTAAAAAACTATTTTTTCCAAATTTTGAGTTTTGACTTTCTTTGGGAAAACTTGAATAACTTGGTGCAAACTGCACCAATAATCGTGTCTTTTAGCTTAAAAGTAAGAAAATTAAAGCTGCTATAGGCTCCAAGAAATTAAAAAAAATTAGTGTCTTTATTTGTTCAAAATTTATGGCGTTGAAAATGGAAAAATTTAAAAAAAACTTGAATTTTTCGTATTTTTTCAACTTTTTTCGACTGTAACTTCCAGAATCCTTAACGGATTTTTACAAAATATAGCTCAAAATATTTGTTGGTATATTAACTATGCACTTGGTTTATTAATATATTTAATTTGTTTGTTTTGTAAAATATGAGACCCAAAAACCGAAACAACATTTTTGATCACCAAAAAAATTGGGTTTTCGTGAATATCTCAAAAACAGGAGCTAACCAAAAAAAAATGAATTTGATATTCGTGTTCAAGAGGTCCAAATCTATAAGAAAAGTTGGGTTTTATTTCGGGAGATTTTTCTTGTAAACTAGTGTAATCGGTGGTTAAACACTCTTAAAAAATTTCGAAAAAATTTCAAAATTGTGACCGTCACCGACGGCAAAGGGGTTGGCCAAAAAATCTAAAAAAATTACGAGATCGTATTCTAATGGAGTACTATCAATACCCAAAATTTGGGCAAAAACAAATTTTTAGTTGTTCCCGTTCACGTGGAATGCCTCATATATATATAATTACTTACAAAACGCTCATCGAAATTTTATTTTATTATTTACCCACTAAACATTATGATCTATTTTCTGAACGCATCTAACATTGAATAAATATCTAAGGAAGAGTAACTAGACATTTTGAGTGAAGCATCTAATTTTTAGTATTGGTGAAGTTTGATAGTGTTTGCATTTTAGCTGGGTGGTACAATTTGCATATTTGTATTTTCAAAACAAATAAAAGAAATAATAAATGTTATATATAAATTTAAAAGCCTAATATGTTTGGATAAAATATTTCCTTATATTTTCATATATCAATATTTTTAATTGTCCATAAAACACAAATTTTAATCATATTGAATTACTTTAAGAACACCTTATACTCGGCTGTGATTACGTTTGAAATATGGTTTGACAACGATGGATTAAGAAAAATTACATTTATGTAGGGTAATGGTGAGCAGAACCTGTCCAGGTTAGATCAACAGTACTTGGCTATATGTAAGAACAAAGCAAATCGTCACCGAATCCTGTAACATTTAGCCTATCTGCAAATTATATTTTCAGCAGCTGTGAGGTCTAAAAAGATGAGGAAGGGATTTTGTACTTGCTATGTACATGTGCTAAACTGTCTCATAAACGATAAATGAGCAGCAGCCAATTACGTAAATTTCATGAGAATTTTATCACGGCAAATATTGATTTCTACCTCACTGACTTGTTGAAACACTTTAAAGCTTTGCTTTTATTCGCAGCATATATTAATGAAGTTGATCATTCAAAAAGACCCATAAAATTACCATTATATTTTAGCATAGGTCTATGACAATATAAACTCAACAAAACACCACGCTTACTAGTCATCATCAAATAATACCCACAAAACAATTTGACGTTACAACATAATTTCATCTTTTATTTCATTATAAAGTCACGTAAACAAAAGAAAATGCATTTCCAATTTATTTCCATTTTCTCTAACTTTAAACTAACAATTTTCTAGCCAGATGTTTTAAAAAATTGTTTAATAAATAAAATATCTAAATAATTAAATTTTAACTCAAATTTCTACACCTGAAGACCGGATTTTTCTGACCATACTACGATAAAAAAAATTATTAAATCCCCTTAAATTAGGCAAAATTAAATGTTAAAAATGCATAATCTATAGGCGAATATTATTTTAAATATATTATTATTTAAGGCCAGTTCATCAAAATCAAATACACCTCAAAATGTATTTTTAAAGCTAAAAAAACAACAAATTTAAGAACAAACAATTCTTTTTCATTAAGTATTTATTTTTTCTCTTTAAAATAAACAGAAACGAATCATTTGTTTGACATTGATATATGTCTAAAAAGTCCAAAGTTCTTTTATTTTTCTCGTGAAATCCAACAACGTAGCAGCATAACAATTAAAAGAAAATAGTGAAAGAAAAAATTCGTAAAGAAAATGTTGATGAAAATTTTACAAGAAATTATTTATTTATAGATTTTTGGATGTCAACCAACTTTTTTTTTGTTTAGTATATAATTGCAAATTTATAAATTTTTTAATGAAAAAAATCTATGTTTCGAGAAAATTTTGTTATGAATATTAAGTTTTCTGTTGTCATAGATATTTTTGTTTGACATTAAATAGGTCAAGTTAATTGTGTAAGGCAAAGAAAGATTTGAATTAAAAACAGACACTTTTGAGTATTACCTGGAGTTTTTTTTAGATAATAGAAGACAAATTTAAAGTATAGTGAGAATATTTCATGATTTCATGGTAGTGCTTTATTAATGTTTCAAAATAACACCGTTAGTCCTAACATTAATAGGTCGTTTTGAACACCAAATAGGTACTAGTATCCGCATCCATTCATAATTGGTTAAGACTAATATTATAACAATTTAAAAATACCGATCCAAAAACCAAATTATTTCTAAAAATTAAATTGATGAAAAATGTTTCCGAAACATTTTCATATAAATGTTTGGAAACAAAAGTGGAAAGCTATGTGTATAATTTTGTTTTTTTTTTAACTACCAAACAATTGAAAATTGGTGAAGAAATGCAATCAGTATGAAAAATTTGGAAATCAAGAAATTTGATTTGGTCGTAATTTTAAAGAAGCATGAATTCAAATTAGTAATAAAAACATAGACTGTATCGTTTTCTAAGCACATGCTTGTGAGCGACAAGAATGAATCTTGACATTTTTTATGGCTCAGAACATCTGTAATTCATGTACAGTCAGCGTCAAAAATAAGTGTACAGCAAATAATTCAACGTTTACGAACTAATATATCTTAAAAGAAGAATGGAAACATAAAATACATTTCATTTTTAAAAAGTGTATTAAGTATTAGTTAATTTTAACAAAAACAAATAGTTATTTATTATACAAGGGAAAAAAGTAGTAGATGTTAGCTCGAGGTTGTGTTGTCTCCCGACGCGAAGCGGAGGGAGTCAAAAAACCGAGAGCTAAAATCTACAATTTTTCCCGTGTATAATACACTATTTTTTTCTGCGACTGGACAAATATTAATGTAATTATTGAAAAAATAATATTAAACAAATATTACAATATGTATATTCACCACACCATACGAATTTTTCTTGAATAAAAACTTAAAATTAAGTTTAATTTTATTTGTCAAAACCAGTTATTAACATCAAGAAGAAAACGGTATAATTTTCATTAACATTAAAATAGTCATAAATGTTCAAAAATATTCATAATATTCATCATTTATGTGTATATATGTATTTATATATATATTTTTATCTATTCGGGAAAAAAGTACATACTTTTTTCCCGGGAAAAAAGTATTTTATGAAAAGTAACATTTTTGCACCTGTCAGCAGAAGTAAAATGTTAAACTTTTTTCCCGTCGCAGAAAAAATAGTAGATTTTTATACAAGTGGTGAAAACGTCTCTTTTTGCGTGACTGAACGGTTTGTCATGAGACGCGATAGCGTCGAGTGGAATGAGTTCAGGAACGCAAAAACGTTTTTACCACGCGTAGAAAACGCTATTTTTTCTACGCTTGTAAATATAAATGATAATATTTACAAATTCATCTACTAAAAACTTACAAAACGACATATCTAAATTTGACTGTGTAAAAAATAAACAAGATCGCATTTTTACCAGTGTAAAATAATGTTATTATTGTGTTCGCCTACAGATGGAATAATAACAGACGAACACAATAATAAGGCGCGCTATACACCTGAGCTAAACTATGCGAAATATGCGAACTATGTTTTTAAAAAATAATGAATATAACGTAATTATAGAAAAAAACATTACGGAAAGAAAACATTTAAAAAAGAAAAGAAAAACTGAAATATTACATTTTTTCAAAAAGTTTTATTCGCATTAAAACATTACTTTTTTAAAAACATAGTTCCCATATTTCGCATAGTTTAGCTCAGGTGTATAGCCCGCCTAATACATTATTTTACACTGGTAAAATGCGATCTTCTTTATTTTTTACACAGTCAAATTTAGATATGTCGGTTTGTAAGTTTTTAGTAGATGAATTTGACAATATGAATAATGAAAATAGTTCTTATATTTTCTCTAAAAACTTTTACAGATATTACAGATATTTTTTTACCGACTGGAAGTCATCATTTAAAGTATAAATTTAAAAAACTGTAGGTAAATTAAAAACAAATAAAAATAAATTTTTTAATAAGATTTATTTATTTATTTAATAAATTCTTTTTAATTTTTTTTTGGCGGAAAGAACTCAGAATATATTTTATATCTGACAGTTAATTATCGGAGGAAAAAATTATACGATATATCTGATACAAATTTTATTTTATCGCTCTGATTTCTCCGATATAGTAAAAAAACACACTCATTATTAGTTTAATTAATTAATTACACACAAGTGATTTAATGATTAGTTTCGATTCGATTCGATCAAAATATTAAATCCCTTCAAAATACTGCGATATTGACAGAAATAAACCCAGCAACCGAAACAACAACAGAAACAGTAATTGAAATTCCATCACAAATATTCAATTCTTTAAATAACCACCAACTGTAGGCGACCACCGAAACTTATTTACTTTCAGTCCTAGTGACTGAAAACATTTTCAGTCACTACTTAGAAAAAGTTTCCCTTTCACATAGGTTTTACTATATATTAAAATGACATTTTCGTAGCTTGAAGTAGAAAAATTCATTTATTTGTTGTTATCCTTGTAATGTTAAAAAAATTGCAAAATGCTCTGATTTTACGCATCAAAAAAAAGTGCACGCTCGCATTGTTTGATTGTTTTTTGTTATAACGGTATTTTTCAACTAATTTCATTTTATTTTGTTGCATTGTCGATATCTTCGTGTCAAAGATCCGTGCAGTTATTATTATTCCAATAATAATAATTTCATATCATTTAACATGGCCAAACAAACTACAATAGAAACACGTAACTTAGTGGTAAAATTAGTATCTCAAGGCAAATCTCTGAGGGAAATTGCTAGTCTTATCGACAGAAGTCATAATACTGTGAAAAAAATACCATTCAAATTCAAACATTTGAGAAGTGAAGAAGATTTTCCACGTTCTGGCAGGCTGCCAATTTTGTCAGTTGTGGACAAAAGAGCGATAGCGCGAAGGGTTAGGGCTAATCCACCTGAAAGTTCAGTCAGAATAGCTGAGGAACTCACAAAAACATTAGGAGCAGAAATAAGTGCCAGTACCGTTCGTCGTGCTTTGCATGAAAATGGGTTACATGGTAGAACTCTGAGAAAAAAATCAATTGATGCTGTACAGAAAAGCAATACGCATGGACGTATCAGTTTTTAGTGATTTGTACATAAGTTTTCTTTTTTATTTTTGACCTATGGATGTGATAGTTCCGCGTACTCTAGTTCCTGCTATTGACATATAAGTTAATATGAGATATCACATAAAACTAGCAATAGCAGTGAGATATCACTTATCAAGGTGTTATTTTAGAGCACAAAAAAAAACAATATTTTAAATCGACAGAGGCACATCGATTTAACAAAGTAAAAAATTGCATATAAAATTGAGGAAATTGCCCTTAAATTAACAAAAATAAGAAAATGCTGCAAAAGTAGTTTTCCTTTTGATTTTAGTTAATTCTACAAAAGAGTATAGTGCGTAGAGTAGAGTATATGCTTGATATTCTAGATGTTTATAACAACAGCATTGACTGTCGAAAAACATTAAGTTTATTCATTTGACAGTTAAACTTTTGTGCATTTGTATTAAAAGTAGCGATACAATCGATTTAACCAAATAAAACGTCGGAGCCAAAACAATGTCATTTTATTCGAATTTACCTGCAATTTTGTCGAATCTACCACGATTATTTTTTTGGGTGAGGGACTGGCGCATGAACTCAATTAAGTCAATGGTAGTACCCTCAATCTTAGTTAAGGCATATTCCTTTATGATGGCACTATCTTGCTTGCTCAATGAAATGAAATTCTATATGACTCCATATCTGGGCTTTAATTATTCAAAAAGATAGTGCGTCACACGATTAAAGCAAGCCACTAGCTGGATTATTGGTAGCCCCATTTTGTTTCTGCAAATTTTTAAAATAATCGGTTTTCGACATCTTAAAAAACAAAATAAAATGTACATGGCACCTAGTTCTGAAAAGGTTTGTATGTGTTGTTGTGCTTAATGCAAAAGAACGTCGTGAAATACACGACGAATCTGAAAAAGTCCTAGCAATGATAAAACACAACAATACGAAACTGGCTTTGCTTACAACTGAAAGCTAAGCTTTCTGATACTATGATGAAAGGTGATCGAATCAATTCAGGTCCGGTGAGCTGAGACTGAAGGGCTTAATAAGCGTCGGTTTTAAGCTAAGCACTGGTTAGGTTTGAGGCGCATACATTTGTTGTGGATAACTCTTCTAAGATAGCAACCTCTGCTGAAGAATGATGCTTGATCGATACCATACCGTCTTAAACTGATTTTACCCATAGAAAGTCTCTGCAGATACGGAACTATTTCTATCAATGGAGATCGGAACGTCGGAAAAGATATTTCAGATGTCATCTTAGTCTAAGCACTATGTCTCTTCGATAACTGGGTCCTTGGACTCACGAGTCAAAATTACTATATGTTGTCTGGCAATATCCCAACATACATATTCCAAGAATAAGTCCGTAGAAACTGTCTTCCACTTCATTTGACTTTCAATTGAGAAATCTTTTGGTCGTAACTAATAGTTACTACTTCTGTGATACGAAAGAAGTTTTTAACAAAGTCAGTCATGTGACGGTTGCCAGATTAGTTTCAAATTTGTGTGGTGGAGTCACTGGTCAGTTGGTTCGACTTTTTGCTTAGAAAAAGCTTTACCTAGATTTCGTAAGAAGAGGCACATCGGTTTGGCACATGCTAGTCTGAGTGTCACAGATAAAATGATTGTTTTGACTGGAACTGGGGTGACTCCCAATTAGGCTAGAAAGCTAGTACCGTGTATTTTGATGTCACGGAGAGTTTGAAAGCTGATGAATTCGCTCGACCAGTAATTTATTGCAATATGACACAAAAGATTGTTGTCTGGAGACCACCACATGTATGATATTCAGGCAGATCTGGCCTTAATTGGACTGATCGAGGTCTGACAAACTTATATCAAGAATGTAGAACAAATCATGTTTAGTATATCAGCCAAGTGATCCTTTTTGCAAAAATGTTGTTCTTGTCACCAACAAATATTTGACACTTTAAAAATAAGTTACTTTTTGCCTATACATTGAACTGATATAATATCATCTCGTTCTACAACTTCGTCATTATATTTGTATCGATATTGTATTGTTTGCTATTACAATCGTTTCTTTGAAACAAATTAGTTTCTCAAGCCAGGGTTTGGGTAGATCACTTTTGGAACGCCAAAAACTTAAAAATAAGTAAAATCCAAACAGATTTTGTGCGAGGTAGTGTAGATAAAAGTTAATTTGAGTAAGTTCGATCTTCAATTGAACGCGCGCACCTCTTAAAATTAAAAGTGCGACACAATATAAACAGGTCAACTCCCTTTTAATAAAATAACTGTTGTAAATGAAGCATTACAACGTAAATCAAAATAAAATATTAATTATACACACATATATTTCAAAATAAAATAAATAAATAAATCCATACCAATTCAACCTATCTATACCAATTATAACTACTCATCTTTAGTTCCGGAATTTATAAAAGTTTTAATATTACAACAACTAAAATAATAAAATTGTGTTAGACAATCGTCACATATAATTTGTATATTGTATCCAACCGTTTTGGATGAGTGATCGGTGAATGAAATTGATTTTTAACTTAAAATTGGGAAATGTTTAGGAAGAACTATCGGAAGTTCTGTGTAATTACAAATTAAATTGCAATTTTACTATGATTTAAAATTGAAGATTAAAACCGGAAATATTAATGTTTAGAAATTTATTAGAGTTACTAGAGTACATAATTGTAATTTTATGGTTAAGCTAATTATGCGTAATAAATTAATTAATTATAGTTTTTTGTGTTTGCAATCAGTTGCCAAAGGCAGAATATGATGATCAAAATTATATCTACTCAGAGGTATGCATAGTTTGAATACATTTTATATATTATTTTAAATTAATTAAGAATAACAATAAAATGGAGAATCTTAAGTGATTTCGTTTTGTTTTTAATTTTAAATCTGAAAAGTTTTCGTTCGTTTTGTAACTAACTATTTGTATCGTTAAACGTCACATATAATGTATAAGTATGTATATTGTTGTTAGTTTCACTCTTTCAGTTTTTGGCAATCATATGAAACCACTAACACTGTTGACGTTTTGGTTTTAGTTTAAAATCTTTCTTTAATTACAATTGAGAAGCTGTTTGTGAGTAATCGAGAATTAAATAATTATGATTCAAAATATTGGCAAACATTTATGTTTTGTTTATTTATTTCCGTTGTGCCTTGTGGTGAAAGTAAAAATTGCTAAAGAACGATCCCAACGTGGTTTTGTATTAAAAATTGTTATATTGCCGCAATCTGCATGTTTAACTTATTTTAAACATTTGATGTGTTATTACAATAGTCTACTGACCGTCACGTAATCATTAATACATCTCCTTTTTAGTGACTGGCTCTGAAATTTATTTTAAACAGATTATTTAAGGCGAAATAAAGAGTTAAAGTGCTCATACACGTGAATCGTATACGCGTTGGAAGCGTCAAATTTACGACAAGCGCCGAGTGAATATACTACAGAGCGTAAAACTGTTTCGATGACAGCGCGTATTTATTAACGAGTCGACGGGTTTCGTGCATAAATACGCTTCTCGTGTAAATAATCTGAAAAGTTTACGCTTTGCGGGTAAAATATACAATTTGCGTATTTCGACATGTTGGTATCAAAATCACTGAAAAAACTTCAAAACAGTACTTACGTTTGTTTTGGAGTAACTATTGTTTAGAAGTTTTTTTCAGTCATTTTTATAATAATAAACTACAATTGTTGTGTGCTGAAATTATTATTTTTTGTGAAAAATAACTGAAAAACTAATTGACAACACACAAAAATATATACTCTTGACAGCTAAAAACGTTGTCGTAAAACGACGAAGTACAAGTGAAGTGAAAACGACGAGTACATGATATACGCGTTCACAAAATCCACGTCGACTGCCATATTTTATGTTTCAGAATCGTAAAAATATACGTATAAATAGTCAACAGCTTTACGTTGTGCGGGTAAAAAGTACGCTTTACGTGTTACGATTTACGATTTACGTGTATGAGCACTTTTAAAGTTTATTTAAGGAATCGAGTTTGGTTTAAAAATTTCGAGATATTTCAAAAAAAGGCCGATAATTCAATGAATTTTTGTCTACTTATAGTTTTTAAGTTATTGCCAAAAACGTGCATTTTTCTGCTCTCCCCTTCCTTAATTTTAAACATTACAAAAGGAAAAACTTGAAAAAATGCACAGTTGTAGGAAATATTGTAAAGATTGAACAAATATTATAGCGGTCGGCGGTTCTTTTAAAACGTTATTTGAAAGGGGGTTATTTTTGTTATTTTGGAAATGTTATTTTGGATATGTCAAGTAGGGTGTCATATGAAATGTGGTTTTTTTTGTAGTTCAAAACAATGATTTATATAACGTTGATTTATATAATTTGCGAAAGCACAGTTTTCGACATATTTTGTTTTGTTCTCCTTAACTACGAACATTTAAAAAAAAATTTGAAAAAACTCATCGATGTAGGAATTTTGCATAAAAAAACGAAAGTTTTTTTTCGGTAGTTTCAAACGTTCTGTTTTTTTTCTTTTTTTCTGTTCTTAGAGTAGGAATTTCGAAAAAAATAGTTTTGATCTTGTCAAATGGGGTGTCATATGAAAGTTTAATTCTTTTGCAGTTCAAAACAACTTTTTTTTAATTTTCAAAGGAACAATTTTCAGCTTATTTTGAAAATGTGATATTTTGTTTTTCTCCTCGCCCATTTATTTACGAACGTTACAAATGAAAGTATTTCTAAAAAATTTAAGGTTGTAGGAATTTTGCACAACAAAATGAAAATTTTGATATTTCGTATCACATCTCACTTGACAAGTGGGAGTGTCGTATGAAAGGTGATTTTTTTGTAATTCAACACAAGTTTTTGTAATTTTCGAGAATACAGTTTTCGACTTATTTTCATAAAAGTGAATTTTTTTGTCCCCCCTTACAGAAGCGAAAAATTGAAAAAAATCAAGGTTATAGGTAATGTTGTAAAGACTGAACGAAAACTAAAGCGGATCGCTCATCATTTCAAATATTCTTCAGAAGGGGTGAGAGTAGAAATTTCGAAAAAAAATTATTTTTGATTTTTTTTTTCAAGAATTCCAAAACATTTTTTCCAAAACAAGTCCAAAACATTTGTTTTATAATTTGCGAAAGTGCCGTTTTTGAATAAAGATTTGGCAGAGGCATGAGGTGTGCTATCAACAGCAAAACTAAGGATCGGATTAACCATTGAATCTAAAAAGTCATCGATTTAGAGAAGAAAAAGAGAAGGTGATAAATCGGAACCTCGTGGAACACCAGCATTTGTTGAAAAGGTGTCTGATGACTACCACACCATCAAAGATAACGTGAGATTTACGCTCAAGTATGAAGCTCTGTAACCAAGAACTAAGTTGACCGTCTAAGACGTAGCATCTCAATTTGCATATAAGATTGTTGTGTCGTACTTTGTCAATATCAACAGCAACACCGAAAGATTCACCATGGTTTTCAAGCGACTTGTTCCAGGCATGCGTGACAATAGAAAGTATAAATCTACAGTCGCTCTTCCTTTACGGAATCCGTATTGACTTTCATTAAGTAATTTTTACGACCCTAAGAAGATCATAATATTAAAATTAACGTATTACTTCGGTTTTGAAAAAACCATTACTTTGGTTTCGAAAAAACTAAAGTATTGAATTCATGAGCCAAAAGTGAAATTCCTACCCCCACTTTTTTGGCATTTTTCGACGTTTTAGGACCTACTGATTCTAAAAAAGCAACAAAAAAAATGTATGTCTGTCTGCCGGCCGGCCGTGACAACCGACGAAATCAAGAAGACCGCTGAACGGATTTAAAAAAATTTTCGTACGGATTTTTCTAAAAATAGGTTTACTCAATGGGAAAAGCCGAAAGGACGATGTGTTCGATAACTGTACCGGAAGTGTGTCAAAAAAATCGTTATGTGTGTCAAAACAATGAAATTTGCATACTTTTTGCTTAAAAAACGTTCATTTTAAGTGATTACGAATAGAAACATTAAATTTGAAGAAATCTTGATGGTCGGGATTGGTATGTGAGACCAAAAACTAGATTATTGCATTATAAGTTTGTCAAAAAAACGTTGTCAAGTGTGTCAAAAGAAAGATTTTTATTTATTATTTTTCCCGATTTTTTGGAAAAAAAGAAAATTAATTATTTGTATGACATGAAATTTTATTATTATTATAGAGAATTATGTGGCATTATAAGTTTGGCAAAAAATAATGTCAAGTGGGTCAAAAGAATGATTTTCATTTCTTTTTTTAGAAAACAATAAAATTAGTTATTTGTATAAAATAAAATGTAATGAACATGATATTAATATTATTGAAAATTTTATTGCATTATAAGTTTGTCATAAAAATATTGTCAAGTATGCCAAAAAATTATTTCATTTATTTTTAGGCAATTTTTTGGAAAAAAATTTAGCAATTTGTATGTACTTTGAAAAATTTAGCAATTTGTGATTTTTAGAACTTTGAAAAAAGTTTCAATTTTTGATTTTGTAAGAATTTTTGGAAATTTTTAGAATTTTGAAAAATTTAAAATTTTTGATTTTATTATAATTTTCGGAATTTTGACAAAAAGTTTCAATTTTTGATATTGTTATAATTTTTGCAATATTTTTAAAATTTTGGAAAAAGTTTTAATTTGTAAGAATTTTTGGAATATTTTTGGAATTTAGAAAAAGTTTAAATATTTGATTTTTTTCTAATTTTTGGAATTTTGAAAAGCTACAATTTTTGATTTTGTTATAATTTTTCAGAATTTTTGAAAAGAGTTTAATCTTTGATTTTGTAGTAATTTTTGGAATATTTTTAGAATTTTGAAAAAAGTTTTTTTTTTTTGGAATTTTGAAAGAAATATGAATTTGTGATTTTGTTATATTTTCTCGAAACGCTAAATGGAGAGGTTTTTGAGTAGTTTGCAGATTGTATCATCTTTTCACTAAATTATGATAATTTATGATCTGTTATAATTTTTCGGCAACGTATTGATGTTTCGTGTTAGTTTTGTAATAAATTTCTAAACAGAGATAAAAAAATACATGTACTTGAACAAAGAGTTACGTTTGATATACATAAAGACCAAGTTATTTGAAGACCATATGCATTGAAGTTATAATCTGTTAGTCCTCATTGAGGTTTCGTGAAAGTTCCGCACTTGTCTCGATTCAGTCAATCGTAAATATATCGCATTCCACATTTTCATTCGAATATAAATAAATAAAATTTATTATTTTGTACTTTTAGTAGAATCTTTTGTTTTAATACCAAGGTGAAGTTTCTTTTTATTAAAATTTCTAATCCGAGTGACAAAGGAAGTATTTCAAATTATGTAGAACACCTAATTATGTATATGAAAATGTGTTGTTTTACGCTCGTTTCTGTTTGATACTGGATATCACTCGTTTTTGTGAGTAGATAGTTTTTCACGAACTAAAATTTACATTTTTTGATGTTTTTCTTCCATAATGTCACAATTTTTTGTATTTAGAAAATAATAAATATTATGAGCTTAAATTATAATTAAATTTATCACAACATTGATAATAGATAATGATTTCATTTTGAAATAAGTAATATGATTTACTGTCATCGATTAATTTTATACTTTGTGGGAATAACTAAAATTGATCGTATGTAAAAAAGGTAATAACCGAGTTTTTATTAGGCAACGACTAATATAGCCCGATTCTTGTTATTAAAAATAAACAACTGAATTGTTAATTCTACAAGTTCTTCTATTCTCATTTAATATAACCATTTGGTATCATCCACTATCTGCAATTGTATTGAGAGTAAAAGTGGGGTACATTTTGTGTGATTATAACTCATAAACAAATAATCGTATATCAATAAACTTAAAGATGACGCACAAAATGCCAGTGAGATTGTTTTGTGTTATTTTGAGGAATTTTTATATTGTTGAGTTATTATTATTATTGCGATAAACATTAGTTATTAATTATGGATTGACAATTCTTGTTACATACAGCAATTAATGTTTTTGTCATTAAAATAAAAAGATTAAGATAATATAGTTCGATTCGCTGATTCCTACGGTGAATCACAAAAAAAGTAATAAATATTACCATCATAAATATAAATAAAAACTTAACCGTATCGTTAATATTCGTTACAATACATCGTTACATCGTTAATATTCGTTTATTATTTAGACATCTCAAATTATGGTGTGTTAATTTCTAAAATTTAACATTTTAGAAAATTGATTTCATACCCTGAAACATAATATATAAGGCTCTAAATAATACACTCATATCTTTTGCTATGGGGTCTTATCATTGGCAAATTACAGGGTAGTTTTTTAATCGAATTTAATTTAATGTAGATTCCGAAAATTTTTGGAAACGTAATAAGATCTAAATTTCAAAAAATATATGAAAACACATAATATTTCGATTCATTTATTCGTAGTCAAATTAAATATTGTTTTTATGATAACCTACCTAAACCTAAACGCAATCATTTAAAAAAAAATTGTCGTAGCAAGCAAAGACCTTTTACGCAGAATCAGAGTTAAATTTAAGAAAAAGTAGGTGAAACCCGGGAAAAAAATTATTTAGGACAAACACGCAAAATAATACACCCGGATCTTTTGTTGTAGGGGTCTAGTGATCGGCACACTTCGGTATAGTTTTTTAAAGTGGATCCCAAAAAGTTTTGGCAATATTCAGTCATTTGCAGTAGAAAAACCTGCACACGTTTAAACAACATTTCTATCTAAAAAAATTGTCTTAGCTAAAATCTTTTATGCAGAATCAGAGTTAAATTGCAAACGCGTAAAAAATTATTTGGAACAAATACGCTAAATAATATACCATTATTCAAACAAAGAAAAAATACTTGCAATCAATTTCACGGTGATTTTAACAACTACAGGTATACATTTTCGTGGCAACAGAATGGGGTTTATTTCAAATGTAAATTGTTACATGCAATATAACAGTAGTTAAATAAAGTTAATAACTATTTACATGAAAGAAATTAACTTTGGCCTTATATAATGAATTTTGAATTTCAAAATACAAGTAATTGAAATTAATAGAAATATATTGAAATTTTTACATAAAAATAACGTGCGGTTGCCTCAACTACACCGTTCTGTACCTGTACAACTGTTGAATCAACTTGAGGTTTCTGTATGACATATCCGCTCTCGCGGCGAGGTTGAGACAAAAAAAATTAGAATAATGTTTTTTGACAACCTACACACCTTAACCTAAATACATTCCTTTTTAAAAAATTTGTCTTAGCTAAGACAAATTTTTTAGGCAAAATCAGAGTTAAATCAAATTTATTTTTTATATTTGTGTAGACAAATCTGCTAAAAAAACGACTATAGATGGATGGATTCAAGTCTGTCTCAAATCAGATAAAAGGTATTAAATTGTTTGAAGAAACTTTCTTAACATGAATTTTCATAATTCTTAAATCGTTTTCAAAATTTTATGTTTCGAAAAATTTGTTTAATGTGTATTGTTTAAAATTCATTTCATATTAAAATTTAAAGGTGAGTTTAAGTTAATAACTACCGTCTTCCCCCGAAAACAACGCCTAGGCGTTGTGTTCGAGGGTGAGCAATTTTTCGACTTTTTTAAAAAGTGATATAATTATTCGAATAGAACGCTGTTTCAAATAGAACGCTATCTCGAATAGAACGCCACTTTTCGAGTAAGCGATTTTTTAAAAAATTTAAATTTAATTAAAACTTTTGTTGTAAATAAAACATAAGTTAGTAGTTCAGGTAATATGTATATGGTTATATGATTTTGTATGTGTTGTACATTGCCATTTTATTCTGTATCCAATTTTAAGCCGAAAAATTTATTCAATTTTAATAAAGAGTTTGTGCCGGTGTTATTAGACACCTCCAATCGATTGAATTGCTGAAGGAATTGATTGTAGCCAATTGGTCTAATATTCAGTAAATCGTCAAAAGTAGAGTCAAAACAACAGAAAAAGCATTTTTTTCGACATTTAAAAAATACATAATCAAAATCGAAAATTTAAACACAATCAAATATGTGCAGATTTAATTTTTTATTATTTTTAACGTTTGACCACAAACCGCAAATAACAAAATATGCATATGTTGAACTGATGAATCTATTTTTCATTCACTTTATTCAATTCTGTAGTAGCTCAATTTACGTCCAGTGTGAACTGAATATTACCATTGGATTTTGGAACATGCAAATTCCGGAATACAATTCAGTTTAAGTGAATGATTCAGCAATTCACTTGATTGTAAAGCGGCTAACGTATAGGAAGCATTCTTTTACAAATCGAACAAATTTAGACGAAATTTGACCGACACATTTTTGAGTTGGCTGAAATTTTTTTAGGTATTTTATTTCGAATTTTTTTTTGTTTTTGGAAAATAGAACGGTTCTAAATTTTAAGAATTTCGTGCTTTTTGACTTGAAGACTTATTTTCAAAAATTCATAGCTTCGGTTTTATTAAAGATAGAAAATTCTAGATTTTTTTATTTTAAAGTTAAAAGATGCTATTTTAAAAAAATAAAGTCATTAAGAATTATTAACAAATTACTATTTTTATTAGCAAATAATATGTTAAAATCGTTTTTAGTCAGTGTCCAACAAAAATAAAGAATTTTGGAATAACCATCGTATTCAAGGTTAGATTTCCTATAAAAAGCTGATTTTTATTAATAGAGAAACGATTTTTATCCACGACTACTAAGGAATATATACTTTCCATGCGTGTATCTTTCATTGTAATTGTATTCATTCCACTTTATATATTAAATTCCACTTTATTTATTTCATTCCACTTTATTTATTAAATATTCCCCTAACCAATTAAAAACTTGATTTGTTGGTATAGTAGTATAAACAAGTTCAAACAAGAACAATACATATATAAAATCTAAAATAAACAACAAATTTGTTTTGTTTTTCTTGTTATCTTTGATGAATTAATTTCAATATGGCGATATAAACTTTTACAGGAAAACTGGAAATTATTTGAAATATTTTAAAGTCGTGGATAAAATAGGATCTTGTATTCGCTTAAGATGAAGGCAATTCTTCACTCGGATGATTCCCTCCACTCACTACGCTCGTTCCGGGAAACTTCATCCTCGTGGAGAATTGTTTTCGGATGATTACCTCCACTCGCTACGCTCGTTCCGGGAAACTTCATCCTCGTGAAGAATTACCTTCATTCTAAGCTTATAAAAGAATCTACTATTACTGTTAGAAGTAAATTAATTTATTGAGCGCGGAACGACAAAAATTTTCATAAATTTTTGTCGTCCCGCGCTGTAAAAATTAATTTATTTCTAACAGTAAAACTCATTTCTCCATTAACTAAATATACGTTTTAATAGAAAATTTTTTCGATATAAAGCCCCTACGAAAAATTTCAACCAAATCAAAAATGTGTCGGTCAGAAAGGTGTCCGGTTTGTAAAAGAATGACTCATAAACATTAATCGATCATTATACAATTGTTGTCCACTTCCACAACAGTAATGTTGACATCTTTTAGTTTGCAAAAAGCTACAATCTCCATACCACCTGATGTCGAATACCCTTTATGGAGCTTGGCCTTGTCGTTCTCGTCGATAAGATCATTTAGATTGGCTTCAATTTCTAGGATGATATCGCTTATAATACTTCTTAGCCACGTACCGAACGGTTCGAAACTGATTTTGAAGTTTTTGAAATAGTCAAAAAGAGATTTCGAGTTTTCCTCTGCCAAAAATCAATTGCTTTCATGTAAAAATCAAAATACGTATGGTATTATTTATCGTACATGTAGTAAATGCCTTAAAAAAATTAGTTTGTATTCATAATTCAATACATAACGCCTAGGCGTTATATTTGAATAAAACGCAGGGTAGGCGTTCTATTTGTTTACAACGCCTAGGCGTTTTTTTCGGGGGAAGACGGTAGTCATAAGTTTATATTATATGGGACAAAATTTGATCAACATTTTTTTTCGGTTATGTCTACTAGGTTCAGAGTAAATAAGGAAGTGGAAATCGTTATTTTCACAAACAGCATCGTTTTGACGTATCAAATACTTTTATTATAAAATGTTGCCCATTTTTATTTTAAATACGCAGTAGCAATTCAGTGATCGAACGCAACGCCCTTTGGCTTCGCATTAAGTCAACAAATATTAAGAAACAAACATTTTTGAAATCGGTTGGTTTTGAACGCTATCGACAATTGAACAAAATAAAGTTCCTCTAACCGTTTTAGTTTTTAATTAAATACCTCATTTTTATTAATAAAATTTTGTGTTTAACACGAGACCAAAATTACGTTAAAGCTTTCGATCGGTTGTTACCTGTTAAGAAAAAAAAAGAATAATTTTCCACTCTGGTCAAACAATCTACTATTTACTGTTTTATATTAACGGTTTAAAAAATTAAGTAAGGTATTGTTTTGAATAAAATTTTATCTATTTTAGTATCAGTATGTTTAGCAGATTAGTATTCAGAACCTGGTTTATAATATTTTTCAAAAGTAGTTACAATATGGAAAATTAAACCAATCACAACCAAAAAGTGATGTGAAAGACATGAACATTGAAAGACTAACTTATGATCGTCGTTTTTCATTATCAGTAATAATAATTAATCCTCTATCAGTAATTAGATATAAATCTCTTGTAAAAAGTGAAAGTCTATACAACTCGACCTTGATAAAAAAAAATAATTTACAATTCTATATCAAAAAAATAAATATAAAAAATAAATTTGAAAAAAAAATAAATAAATATTTTTAAAATTTAATAATATCAAACCTGCGTCACCATCCACTAGAGTCTCTGTATAAATTTATTTATTATAATAAGTATTGGTGAACTTTTCATATCAAAATCTTGTCAAGTAAAAAATTTTAATTAAAAATAATATGTATAATAATATAATTACAGTTTGAATATAGTTTTAAGCAAGCAACAAGGTTTATCTTATCAATTAACAAAAGCAATAAACGAAAAAAAAAATAATTATACGATAAATAATAATATTTTTTTGTTTTGGTATCTTAAAACAAAAAAGAAAAATTCGGACATAAATAAAACGAAAGAACACAAATTGTATAAACAAACATCTACAGCAAATATTTTTTTAAATTTTCATGCAAATATGTGTTTTAAGGATAGGAAAATTTAATAACAAAATTAAGTTTGCACATAACAAAATGTTGGGAGTAAGAATGTGACTAGGTAGTCATACTTAAATTTTGTATCCAAATAAATTCAGTGAGCCTGAAGTTTTAGAATTAGTTTTAGTTTTGCATATATATCACTTTGTTTATGCGAGTCGACCAAATAGTTTTTTCTTTAAAATATTAACAAAAATTAGCTCGAGATTAAAATATTCAAAATAAATATTCAGAGGAACAGGAATTGAAACAGACGAGAGGTTTAGTAGAATCGAAACATCATTTCAATAAATAAAGTGGGCATAGGGACTTTCGGTAAATAAAGTACCATATCCAATTAACCAACGATTAACAATCGAACAACTATACACAAAATTTTGGATTCTGAAACAGAAACTTCGTTATACAGAAACAAAACTTCAAATGTTAAGTGGCGCCCATTTTTGTATTATTTAACACAGTGTCCTCTTAATCTGCAACTAGGAAAAGCTAAGGTTTTTGTAGGATACGTAAAACAGATCGGAATTTCGGACAGGAAAGTTAAACAGTTCGATATTACTGCATAATCTGAGGAAACAGAGTTTCATGAACAGAGCTGTGTTTTTGATTTGAAATCAAAGTTATTGTAAGAACTCCACAAATTAAAATATCTGTAAAAAGTTTGAAACGCTTAAATGCTAATTTACTGAAACCCTTGGCAACATATTTGGGCAGGTTGAGAATTTAACACGTATTTGCAAAATCTGTAATTCTTTAAGTCGATCGAAAACATCTCCTTGTTTCAATTTCGCGGAACATTTTAATTTCGCGCGATTTTTAATATTTTTTTTAAAACAAACTGGTAGAACATTTAAAAAATGTTATAAAGAACACATAAATATCTTTAATTAAAATGCGCCCAACATGTAAAAAATTAAAACCGTCAACAATGTTTAAAGAGGGTTATTATTGATTGGTTGATACTATGGGACTGAAAATGAATGAAATAACCCGACGATATTTTGCTAGCAGGCAATCGAATAGAGAACATACCTTTTTACAATTTCGTATCTTGAAAAAAATGGTGTCATGATCAATCTAGGATATAGATGTAGGCACATGTCAAATTTTTAACATGCTGAATGTTGTTATTTCTTTTTTTGAACATATTTTGAAAATGATACTTTCGTTTTCAATCGTGATCAAAACTTTTAGATCATAAAAGAGTTTTGATCACGATTGAGAACAAAAGTATAATTTTCAAAATATGTTAAAAAAAAGAAATAACAAGAAAAGAAATAAACTTTTAAAATCATAACAACCCCATGGACCTGTGATGGGACGCAGTGATGGGACTCAGTAGACTCAATGATCTTACCCATGCCGTTAGGTTCTCGGAGAGAATCGAAGTCAAGATCAAGTCCAAAACCCAAAGCTAAGGTAGACAAATACTTTGGTGGGCTATCATGGTCAAGAGGGTGTTGGATCGCTGGTACGGAACTCTGGATACCGGGCGTCCTCCAGTGTTAATATAGCTTTACCACAACACAGTTTTCTGTTGTGACGTACCGCTAAATAATTCAAATTTGTGTTCGCCAGGTTGAGAATTTAACACGTATTTGCAAAATCTGTAATTCTTTAAGTCGATCGAAAACATCTCCTTGTTACAATTTCGCGGAACATTTTAATTTCGCGCGATTTTTAATATTTTTTTTAAAACAAACTGGTAGAACATTTAAAAAATGTTATAAAGAACACATAAATATCTTTAATTAAAATGCGCCCAACATGTAAAAAATTAAAACCGTCAACAATGTTTAAAGAGGGTTATTATTGATTGGTTGATACTATGGGACTGAAAATGAATGAAATAACCCGACGATATTTTGCTAGCAGGCAATCGAATAGAGAACATACCTTTTTACAATTTCGTATCTTGAAAAAAATGGTGTCATGATCAATCTGGCAATATCAATCTGTTCGAAATTACCACGACCGAGATTCAATCCACGTCAGACCGTATAATAGCCGTCGAATATTCCCAAACACTACAATATAATAATCGGGTGAGAAAATTCATTCTCACCTATCCAATGTTTGCGATACAAACATGAAGAAGAAATTCCTGATGTCAATGTTCTGAGAAATGCACTTGGAACGTCAGAGAAACAAAAACTTCACCATCCGTTTTCACTCTCCTCGTTCACCTAAACGATTTCAGATAATGCTTTGTATATCGCAGATGGTGCTATAATAATTTTGAAATTCTAATATTCGGTTTTTAATTAAAAGAATTGAGTTGTTGTAATAAATATTTTGTGAAAAGATCTAACTCTTCTTCAACTATGATTTCAGAAAACTTCTTTATGATGTTTTAACTACAAATAACGACTGAAAAATTTCGATCTAATCCAAATAATCCTGCATCGTTCTTTTACTTAGGCGTAGTTTGATTTCGAATTCATTTTGTTATGTAATTTATGTGTTTTTATTTCCCTTTACAATTTAGGACAACAACACTGAAATATAAATTTTGAAATTTTTAAAAGAAATTAGGAATTCAAAATCTTATTTAAAGCTCCTAGATTCGACAATAGGCTTAACTTCAATCATTTTGTCAGAACGCAAATAGTGTGTCACAAGTAGAATAAATCGAAGTTTAAAACCGTAAATCAACAGGTTACATTGCAGAATAAATCATAATATTATTGTGGTATTGATTTAAGGTGGCTGATATTAGGAGAATATGACAACATGAGATCTCTACAGTATGGCTGTTTGTACTAAACATAGAAAAACATTTATTCTATGCTGCATCTGATGCAATGTTGCAGATGATATTTAAAAAAAACAACGATTTAAAAATAGCCAAGATAGAAACAGGAATAATCCTAAGCAAACCCATTAAATTTTTGTGTGCTCCATTTTTATGTTCCTCGTCATATTTTGTAAACACAATCTCAGTTCGCCCCAGTCAAAATATTAAACATACATAGAAAGTTTACAAATATCAACAGTAACGTTAATGTAGTTAAAGAATGAGCCGTTTCTGCTCGGCTTTCAAGGAGGACAAATAATAGAGAGATAGAATATAGGACAAGAGAGCTACATTTTTTTCTTTTCTAGCATAAGAAATATAAATGTAAGTCTTTTATAAGATGACATATTTACTATTTTATATATTGACTATCTTTTAAATAAAAGATCACAAGATATTTTCAAATGGATTAGGTCCAAAGGTTAGCTAAACAAAATGTTACTTTGGCTCATAATTTTGAACGGTGAAATTATTTAAGAAAGAAATATGCAAAAAAGGACAATATTAGGTGCAAACTCAACGCTAGGTGCTTAAACTTAATTAAAATATTTTATTCATATGTTCTGATGACGCGTAGTTATACAGTTTTTACTATGTTTTTTTTTGAAAATGGAAATTTATTTATTTTTAGGACGATCTTATTTAAAGTTTAACGAGAAATACATTTTCATGTTCATGTTTATTAAACGAAGTGTCACACAATCCGATTGGATTTAATTGCTTCAAATCCAACGAATTGTGTCGTAAGCTACAAATTCCAATATATAAGTGTTTTTTGAGGTACAGTTCAAAAGCTCTCAAATTTACATGTAAAATCTCTACGTAAATCAACGTGCTTAATTTACGTTAGTAAGAGGTTGATCCATTCACAATTGCTTGTAGAATTGTTCCGAAAAAAGTCGATTTAAAACATTTTCTCCCAAAGATCTAATTTAAACGAAAAACTAAACCAATGTATTGACAGTTACAAACTCGTTCCAAGCTGCTTTATGGGTGAGTCATGTTCCTCATCCAAGAAATTTTGTTGGCCTTAGAAGATCGCTTTTTGAGTTGAACAGAATATAGAAGCACCGGGTTTGAGCCAAATCCACCGGGTAGAGCGCCTAAATATAAATACATGCTTCAAAAAGAAAAAAAATTACAAAAAATGGAGAAGCTAATTTATTGATAAATATAGAAGGCCAAGATTTAAAGCTATCAAAGTTTACACACATGCCTTTGTGTTCAGATGTGGATTCAATTGTGTTTAAATCGTAAAACAAAATCAAATTTAGGGTAAGTACGCTTACGTATTCAATATATATGATAACTTCAATTAATTAAAGATAATATTAGAAACATGTTTGAACTTCAATTCTTTTAACGATTACAGTAGTCTAAGATAATTTTCACTACATGTAATAAATTTTAATCAAAAATCGCAAATAATAAAATTGCAACGATGATATTGTGTGTATATTCGTTTCCATGTCACATTCTTACATAATAATTCCCCAAAACAAAACAAATACAAAGGACAAACAAAACCATAACAAAACAATAACAAATAAAAACAAAATGTTTCTTCCTACCACGTGAAAATAGGAATCCTTTTGCTTCAATTAAACATCGATCAATTTCATATAATAAATCATTTTCACTTAAACTCCGACGACGATATTGTTTTTCATGAAAATCACTTTGATTCTCATTTCCTTCAATAATTTTATTATTTCCACTAAATTTCACTAATTTTTTTGTTCTTAATTTAACTTTATCGATATTCTTGTTTCGTATAAATTTTTTTGGCGAAAATTGTTGTTGTTCCTGAGATGATTGTTGTTGTTTTGAAGATTGTGGCAAGGGCGGTGGTTTTGTTGTACAATGAATTTCTTAATATTTTTATTATTTTATTATGTATGAGCAAACGAAAGTTGTTATTATTTTTTTATTATAATTGTTGAAATTGAACGAAAAAAAAAAATATTTGTAAAACAAATACAGAACAGCAGTAACAGCAATAGCAGCAACAGCATTAATAACGAACCAGCAAAAGATATAAAAATAAAATCAAGCAAATAACAAATTTTAAATAAATAAAAATAAATTTAATTAAATTAAAATAAGAAAAACAAAAAAACAAAACCTTTAATGTAACAAAATGAGCAGATTCTTATGTTTTTTTTTAGTTATACTTTTCGAATTTTAGATCAAAGTGGAATAAAACGAAAATCGTTTTTTCTTCTATTGCATGCTGATTAGTCAAAAACATATGTTTCTTGTAAATTTTAATATGATTTTTTTTTTGTTGGAATTTTAAAGATTGCGATCTCTTCGTTAAATCTGGAATGTATAGTAAAGAATAATCGTTGACTTTTGGAATTTTGTTTCATGTGGCTCTTGACAGATTTATGATATTGTTTTGTTTATTAAAAAAAAATTCGTATACCAGATTTAGATTTTGAGTCAGTTTTTACTTAGAAGAGCTTGGTCATACTTTGGTTGTAGTTCTTAAGTAAATAAATGCCACACCCTGTCGTCCAAACTCGTACAAATAACTTTGTGTAACGTTGTGTAATAACAATGATACCAAATATTTGGTGGCCGTACCAAAATTGGAGTGATGCTAAGAGAATGAATTAATTTTGATTAAGAGGTATGAAAAATGTAAATGGTCTGTTGGTGAAATCATTCAAATTCACATAGCGGAAGAGAATATTGTGGAGATTCAACAGAAAAACCTCGGTACAACACTACATCGTTCATAAAATAAACTGTGTGTGTCAGCCTAATAATTTAAATTGTATGCGGCGGTGAGCTAGTCGATAGTCGTATCATCCATCATTAAGCACATTAATCGATCCCATAGTAAAGGATAATAATTATAGTCAACCTCTGTTGTTGTCAGTATAACATTTTGTTAACATATATTTTTATATGCAATTTAGTAATTATTACCAATCTCATATGATTTTTTATGTTTAATTAGTGCGAGGATATAGATGTAGGCACATGTCAAATTTTTAACATGCTGAATGTTGTTATTTCTTTTTTTGAACATATTTTGAAAATGATACTTTCGTTTTCAATCGTGATCAAAACTTTTAGATCATAAAAGAGTTTTGATCACGATTGAGAACAAAAGTATAATTTTCAAAATATGTTAAAAAAAAGAAATAACAAGAAAAGAAATAAACTTTTAAAATCATAACAACCCCATGGACCTGTGATGGGACGCAGTGATGGGACTCAGTAGACTCAATGATCTTACCCATGCCGTTAGGTTCGCGGAGAGAATCGAAGTCAAGATCAAGTCCAAAACCCAAAGCTAAGGTAGACAAATACTTTGGTGGGCTATCATGGTCAAGAGGGTGTTGGATCGCTGGTACGGAACTCTGGATACCGGGCGTCCTCCAGTGTTAATATAGCTTTACCACAACACAGTTTTCTGTTGTGACGTACCGCTAAATAATTCAAATTTGTGTTCGCCGGACTAAAAGATCGATTAGATTTATCAGCACATGCTCGTTCGGGTAACACAAGTATTAAGGTTGAAGAAAGTAAACCTCTTTCACCAAGCTCTAAGGTTATATCGTACCGTAAACCAACCACAAAAGAGTGCTCTGGCACGTCTCACCTGTCGAAAGAAAAAGATCATCATTTCGCAAACCATTCCGATTCCACTGTGGAATCGACAATCGGGACGGAATGTGACTCAGAACCCAACCTTTAGCAGTAACCATGATGTACACCGAAAGGTAGCTAATATCCACGTATCTAATATAGTCGGATTAAGTGACACGGAACCGGACGATCCTTGATCTGACAATCAACCCACTACCTTCTTGCCACAAAAAAAATCACAAGAGAGCACTAGTAAATAAAGGCCTCTCTCTAGAGGAAGCCAGAAAAGTTTGTGCCCCTTACCTAAGGAGCTATATCTAGATACCTAAGGAGCTATCTCTGAATGTAGTATATAGACGGAAGGATACAAGTACAAAAAATAGCAAGAGGGTTCAATCTGAGGCATCCCAGGACTCTCCCCGGAAAAATACATCTGGCACCAAACGACCACAACCTGGACTTAACACATTGCACCGCAAGCAATTTTGAGAGTACATTCATACCTCCAACATTCAGCAATTTCGCAAAGCGCATCAACGTGTACATCGCTGCTGAAGACTTTCGAACCACCCTCCTGAGTTCTGAGCAGCCCAGCAATGGGCTGGTTAAAAGTGGCATACCAAAGGAGCTATCTCTGAGGAAAATAGATAGATGGAAGGACACAAGTACCAAAAGTAGCAAGAGGGACTGAATGCCTCCAATCCGAGGCATCGCAGAACTCTCCATATTCAGCGATGTCGCCAAGCGCATCAAGCTGTACATCGCTGCTGAAAACTTTCCATTCACCTTCCTGAGTTCTCAGCAGTCCAGCGAGGTAAAAATACAACTAATGGATTTAGTAGGATGGACGTAGTAGAGCAAGAATTCGAAGTTATTAAACCTCACTTCGTAGGTTGCTACCAAGAAAATGGTTGGTTGCTGCTTAACTGTGCTGATAATGCTTCGGCAATGTGGGTTGCAAATGCAGTACCGAGAATAATGATTGGAAATGTACAAGTACGTATGCTAAAAGAAGACGAGTTTCATCGACCTCTTAGGCTCATAGCTTATCTTTTAAGGCAACTCGGGGCTCAAAATTCAGATATTAGGCTATCTTGAACCACACATGTTGAGCATGATCTCACAATGCTGGTGTTCATTTTTAACCTAGCATCCGAGAAACATCCTAAAAGTTACTAATTCAGGTTTAACAAGATGTTCGGTGCGATTCATGCTCGAATCGCAAAGTTCACCAAGCCAAACCAGCCTACAACTACGATATCGGAAGAAGTAGTACCCAGTTTTACCAAGAACGCGTCAGCAACTGGTAGCACTACGTCGGTCGCAAGTGAGGGACCATCCACATTTGCTTCTGCAAGGAGCAATTCTAGCACGGTGTCTGCTAACCTGCAAACATCGACAACTAAATCGGCCTTAATCACAACAATCACGTGTCAAAATCACCAACCTAACCCAATTTATCTGTCAGCAATAGTCTTAGAAAATTTGAACTGCTTTATCTAACAGAATGCTCAAGATATTGTGTTCGTAAAGGACCCATGAGAAGACAGTAAAAAAATGGTCAATCGTCCAACAAAAACATACAACTGATACACTTCACAGGGCAGGAGAGACCCAAAACTGCGGTTCTCTTTAACAAACGCGTAAAAGTATTTTCCTTAACCAGATTGAAATCTCTCTTCCACACAACGCGTAATTTCCGCAGAAGGAAATACCGTCTGATAAGGTAGGCACGCTAATTTAGCCTTACAAGGACAAACACTACAACCTAATAATTGCGTGCGATGCCACTGCTCGTCACAACGTGGGGTAGTAGCAACATCAACACAAAAGGTGAGTCTCTGCTCCAATACCTTTATACAAATAAAATATTTATAGCTGACAAATGCAGCATACACACTTTTCGAAACGCAATCAGAAATGAGGTCCTGGACCTAACTCTGGGCAACAACATCATGGAGAATTTAATCAGTAACTGGTATTTCTCAGATGTAGCTTCTATGTCGGAATACGCATACATATGCTTCTACATAGAACACTAATCGGAGAGTACTCTCCACTTTAGGAACCCCACGAAGACCAATTGGGAACTCCTTAAAGTAAACCTTGTGGATAATGTAGGTTATTGAGCAGGATCAACTCCACTATGGAGCTCGATTATGCTGCAAACCACCTGCAGGATATTATTACCGAAGCAAACTACCGCAATTCTCGAATTGTAACATTTAAAGGACCAGAGTTCTGCCTTGGTGGAACGGCTATTTGGAGAGGATAAGTAACAAACTTCGCAAGTTATTTAACGAAACAAAAGAAACAAAAACCAAGAGGAATACCAACTGGCTCTTACTAACTATAACTAACAAAGAACTCAGATGACCAAAAAGGGAGAGTTGCAGAGAGTTTTGGGGAACGATTGATAGTCTAATGGCCGCAGTTCGACTCCAAAAATTGCTTGCGTCTGACCCCACAAATTCTCTGGGTTCAATCTACAGATTGGACACCAAAATCTGGATCCTGAAACTAGGAAGGTTTCAGATCAACTAGGCAACAGAATATTCCTCCCCAACAGGACGATTTGGACAATCAAATCGTTCGGACCGTTAAAATTATCAGTAGGCGATGTAATATTTAACCGGTTTAACTGAGATTCTCCCATCCCTCGTGCTTCTATTGATAGCATGCTTTAGTATTGCGTACATGTTTGGAGAGAAGCGCTAGAGGACCGGTTATCTAACGACATTATCGAAACTGCAGAACGAAGTGGATACATACCATATTTCGGACTGTATGCCAAATATCGATGATCTAGATAGACGGTTGACTATATTGTCAAAATAAGGCCAGGGAAGGGATTAAGAGCTACTTACAAGCATTACCAACATCCAATAACAACATCTGGTATACGGATGGATCCCAACCCAATGATGGCACTGGTGCATGGTTGTTTGGGCCAAGGGCTGGGAAGCCAGTCAGCCAGCACTGGGAATCTGTGCAACAGTACTTCAAGCCGAAACCTTTGCCATAAGCTACTGTATAATACTGTGTGCCGAAACAGAATACAGCAACACCGACACATAGATTATTTCAGAGAGTCAAGTAACGCTATTGGCTATAAATTTGATGCGCTTCAATTCAAAGCTGGTATGGGAATGCTACCAAAATCTATCGAAAATTGCAGAAACTAACCGCGATACACTTGTGTCGGTACCTGGTCACACAGGAGTACACGGCAATGTAATAGCTGACTTGCTAGCCGAAAAGGGCCACTCCAAAGTTTAATTGGTCCAGAACCGTGCTTTAGACTGGCCCTCCCTCTACCACAAAATATTATTAGTCCAATCAGGTAATTAGCTATGTTAAGGGGCTCGGCTTCGACCACATTTCACATTCCGTAATGATATCACTGACATCTGCAGTATTACATTAAGGTTAAGCACAATAGATCCTTAGGTCGCAATGCTATTCGAACTAGCTAACTAATTAGTTCAGCTTCGAGACCACCCGATAAAAAAATCATAACAAACAAGAACATTTTGTGCTGGTGCATATTCTTAACCTGATTTAAAATTACAAAGAAACTTAGCAGGTTGGATTACAATTTCTATAATTTAACGCGTTAATGGAATAAAATACACAAATCCAAACCGGCAATAGGTGGGTGTGATGGTCTCATCTCTTTAACCGACTTATAGTCAAATATAATCTTAATCGGCGTACATGAAATACGGCTTGACACGAAAAACCCTTTCTGGAGCAAATCGTGGGCACCATCCACTTCAGCACGATGAAATGAAAGATGAAAAATGCCATTTAAAAATTGATCATGGAGCATTTATGTGGCTACTTCAATTTAATAACAAGTGGTACGACCGTCTGAACAAATAAACAATTTTCTTATCTTACCATCAAAGCGAAGTCAATTAAAACGGAAAAGTTAATATCAATATGAAAAAAAAAAGAAAACATAGAGTAAATTTTTTTTTAAATAAATCCAAAATTATTTATAGCTACCAAAAACCTAAAGCACATGCTTAAAACTTGAAATTGTACAAACCCTTTTTAAAATTAAACCTAACTTCAAATCATTAAATTTCACCATCTAACAATAAACAATTAACAAATTTGTTCCACTCTGAATATAAATTTTTCACATATTATCCAGATGTATTGAAAAAATATTAACAAATTTACCAAAATAACTAATTATAACTTAAAACAACAACAAAACAAACAGACAACACAATAATTTAATTTTCGACAATCAAATCGAACAAAAAAAAACAAGCGATGAGATTTTCTCAACACAAATTATAATTAAATTTAAATTAAATAAAAAACAAATCAATTTTTTTAAAATTATTATTATTATTATTATTAACGTTATAAATATAAATAAACAAAAATAAAAACAAATCTTTGGTTTTAAGTATTAATAGTTATTTATTTATGAATGGAATCGGTTAAAAATTCATCATCATCGGTTAGTAAAAAAAGCACGACAAATTGTCCAGCCAATAACTGTTACAGCACAAATGAGTCCAAAAAATGTAACATTAATTTTCTCTTGTTTTTCTAACTCACCATCATCGTTTATAGTCGTCTTCTTCTGAGTTTCCATCGTTTCCGATTGCAGTTCTAAAAACTCTCGTAAATGTTTCGGAATTTTATTCGTATCTTCAATCACTTTTTCACCTTCAACTAATTTCACTTCAATCAAATGTTCTTTTGGTTTTTCTTTTTCAACCGGTTGAGATTCAGCACCACTTTCCCAATCACTATCCGATGGCATATTTAATTTTGATCGACGTTCTTTAACTTTATTTAAAAATTCAAAACCAAGATCGTTACCGATTGAATGACGATGTTCGTGTTGAGTTTCATCGATTGATTTGGAAATTTTGACAATTTTTTGAAGACGACGTTCTTCACGTTCGGCTACTTTATCCAACCACTCATCATGCATTTTTTGTCGAAATAAATCATTTTCGTGTATTTTGTTTATATTTGCAAAGGATGAAGATGTTGTTTGGTGATCAGTTGATGTTGTTTCTAAATTTTCCCTCCATTCTTTCATTTCATCTTCCAATTTTTTTCGTTCTTTTTCTAATCGTTCAAACTCCATTTTTAGCTCTGATTCTTTTTGTCGAATGTAACTTAATTGTTTATCGTGGATCTCTCTTGGTAATGATGTTCGACGTCGCGGTAATGTTTGTGATACATGTGTTGTTATAGGTGTTTGATCAATCATCGATTGACGGGTTTCTAAATTTCGTTTCGATAAAATATCATAATGACGATCAATCAATATATCGTTCGAATGTTCTTCATTTTCATGAAGTCGGGGAGCACGTATCTCCATTGTACTAAACGATCGTCCGTTTCGTATTAAACTATCTTCCCGCAGAATTGGTTTCACAATATTCTCAGATTTTGTATTAATTTCACTACTCTGACGAGCATATTTCAACCAATCATTGAAATTATTTGAATTTAATCGCATCGTATCGTTGTGATATGATGTTGGTCGTACATTCTCATCTTTCCGGGGTGTTGTGTTCATTAGATTTGTTTCAAATTTCCGTTTAAATTCTTCATTAATCTCATCAAACCATTTCGCTGACGATAAATTATTTGTGTCAAAAAAATCACTATGCGATTTACTCTTTATATCAATATTTTTCTTCTTCTCAAATTCGGGAATAATTCTTGGAACAAAATCAAATTCTTTAAAAATAAAAGAATTATTTTTAGTTAGATGATCTTGATCATGATCACTTTTATTTAATTTTTTATTAATTTCACTTTCATTAATTTCTTCGATCACTTTTCCATCAACGGTTTTTGATTTTTGCAAAGTTTTGTCGGAGAACTCAAACGAAACGTTACCGTTTTCAATTATTTTCTTTGATGTTTCAACTGTTGACGATTTTGATGATTGTGTTGATGAATGATGATGATCGGTTTTCATTTTATTGTTATCACTTATTTTATCACTTTTGTTTTCACTATTTTCGGTTTCTTGAATTATTTCAAGTAAACGATTTTTTCTGTTTTTATTCTCTTCGTCGTGTTGTTGTGATCCCGAACGATCGTTTTCATCTAGTAACATCGATGTATTTTTATCTTCCGTAATATTTGTCGTTAATTTACTATTTAACGTTGAGCTAAGACTAAAGTTATTTTCTTCGTTTAATAAATTCATTTGATGTTTTGTTGTTGTTGATAATGATGATGATGGTTGTGATGTTGATGATGATGAAGTTATTATATCAATCGGTGTGGGTTGTTTTATAATATCTTTTTCTTGTTTTATATTTTTATATATATCATCGAAATTCGGATGGTCTGGTATTGGAGGTGGTGGTGGTGAAGGTATTGGTGGTGGTGTTTTAGATTTTTCTCTTTTATTTCTATGACGTACGGGTGGATTTGGTGGTGTTGTTATAATTTTATCACGTAACTGTTTTTCTTTGTCACATGTTAAATGACTTAATGATTTTGAAACGTTTGCAAGTTCTTCTAAAACTGCACCACCGTATGGCATATCAGCTAGACGCTCGACACAAATTTGACGTAATGTTTTCATGTCTTGATTAGAATCTGAAAGATTAGATAGATCAGATAATTCAATATATTTTGCTGTTGATTGACTATGATTTGATGAGCAAACACTATCAAAGCTATCTTGTCGGTTTAATGATTCTAAATTGTTATGATTATTATGATTTGGATTAGTACTGTTAGAAAGTAATGAGTCAGGACAAGGATTAATATTATTATGTTGTTGTGTTTCTGGTGTTGTCTCTTTTGAAAATAAACTTTCAATGTCACTGTTATCAATAAACTTAAATTCATTATGCATATCACCACCAATAACAGGCGTTTCAATACGTATTTCTGATTCACTTAATTCTTCATCAGCATCAGCTGTGTAATCTAAATCCATAACATCACTATTTGATGTTGTATCACTATTCGAATCAAGAAAAACCATTTCAACTGGACTATCATTCGGAATCTCAATATGTTCATTGATCCAATTCGTTGTACAACCTTCTTCAACCAAATTAATCGGTTCCAATAATTTTGTATCAACAATCATCAGTTGTGGTTCTTCTCGAATCACATCTTTTTGTTTTTTATTCAAAATCACATTCCGATTGATTCCCGTTCTCGGAAATATCGTATTCAATTTTGTTTTGATATTTTTTGTTTTATCAATAAAAACATCATCATCCGGATCAAAATCGTTTAAATCTTTTTCATCAAATTGATTCGATTTCCGATGATAACTTTCAATATCACTTGTATCACTTCCTTCCTCTTTTATAATATCCAAATAACGTGGATTTGTCATTAATGGTAAAAAATGTGATTCGATTTCAGCACGTTTACGAGCTCGTCGAATTTTCAATTCATTGATTTCGTTTTTAGATTGTTGTGATCCGGTTACACTTATCGATGGAATATCATTTTCATTTGTTGGTGACAATGGTGGAGGTGTTGTTGATATATTTTCATTTCCAATTTCATCAATATTTAGAGATCGCAAAAAGCCGCGTAACCGTTTTTCTTCCTCCTCGGACATAGCACCATTCGGAGATAAAATTCCTTCACTTAGCCTCACTATCACTCGCCTCACAAATGATCGGATCGTTGATGTTACCTATCGACGTTGCACTTGAATTCTCACTTATCTCTTGAATCACAATTTCGTTATCATCTAAACTTCGACTTTTTCTAACATCAATTAATTTACTTTTATTAACATTAACTAAATTGGTTTCACTTATATTATTTTTATTATTATTATTAATCAACTCGGGAGAATCAACACGATAAACACTTGATTCTGATAGAGCAGATTTATCGTTTTTTATCACACTTTCTTTATTATTTAATAAATGATTTTCTAATTTAACTGTTTTCACAAGAACAACAACAGTTTTTCCTTTTTGTTGTGATTCCGTCGATGATTGTAGGTCACTCGAACTATTTTCATGATCATTTATAATATTTTGTATTGAGGTTGTTGTTCCGGTTGATATTGGTGTTGGTGGCGGACTAATACTATTACTACTACTATTCCCTTTACTAATCGGAAAACATGATAATAAATTTGATTTCTCGTCATTACTTGAATCAGGTGTTGTTTCCTTTTCATTTTCTGTAACTATTAAATTATATATTTCACATAAATTAAATTTATTTTAATTTTATTATATTATTATTACATTTATTACTATTTGTTGGATCATCTTGACTATTTGATCGACTAACACCTTTTTTTTTATTATTTTTATTTTTTCGATTACGTTTATTTCTCGGCATTTTGAATTATTTTTATTATTTATAGTTTTAATTATCACTTCATTGAATTATAAAAAAAAATAATAAAATACAACAAAAAACAAAAATTAAAATAAGTTAAATAATAGAACGGGGAAAAATGACTCCGCTGAAAAAACTAACCGAAATATTTATGAATAAAAAAAAAACACTGTGCCTCAAAACGACTGTCTTTCTCTCTCTCTCCGTTTTTCTTTAATTTTATTTTTGGTTTCAAATTCTCAATTTTGAAAAATATAAGAAAAAAAATTTTTTAATTAAAAAACGAAAACACAAAAAAAATTTATTTTTAGTTTTTTTTAATTTTTTTTTCTCTATGCTGAAGTTGTGCGGCACTAATGTATACTAAAAAAAATGATATACTTAATATTGTTGTTTTGTTTCGTTGATTTTGATTAAAAAAAATTATTACAAATAGAAAGAAATGAAAACAAAATCGCATTCACTTAACGAGCCGCGAAAAAAAAAATAAATATTGAATAACAAATAAAAAAAAAACAAAATAAATGTAATAGTGCACTACTCACTATTAGAGTAGATTTGTGATTTTTTTCGTTTATATTTTATTTTTTTGTGGTTTTTGATTAAGGTGAGTTGATTGAGATTGGTAGTCGATTCATTTGGAGACGAAATAATTTTCGGTTTTGCTTATGCGGAATTGGTCATTTTGATAGTGTAGGAGGGAGGGATGGATGTTGGGTGGCAAATGCTGAAATTCTACTTCCACGCTACCTAGTGCTAATATAGGCTGGGGCCGTTATGGATTTTTATAGCTGAAATAAAAAAAATTAGTAGCAGGTAACGGCCGGCTGGAATATATAGTTGAGGTCATAAACAATGAAAAAAAAACTTTCGAACTTGAGATGAAGGGAAGTAGTGAAATGGGGTGATGTGTAAGTGTATTTACATATTCCTTCAAAATCGTTAGCTTTCTGTAGCCAAAGGTTTTACTTTATAACAAAATTCGGTTCAGTCATTTTATTTTAATAATTAATAATAATTAATAATTCTAAGAACAGGTACTTTGTAACAAAAGTTATTTAAAAAAACAGAGGTTTAACGGTGGGTTTATTTCAAAATTTAAACAATGGTGGTTTACAACCTGAATAAATCGTGCAATAAAGCATCGATATTCACATATTTTAGCAATGTAAATTATTTGCTATTGTTACTAACCTTTCGACATAAAGTTAAATAATCAGTTACAATTTTAATATAAGTAAAGATGCAATAACAATTACTTATTTTGCTAGCGCGTTTATTGAGAGAAATAGGAAGAAAAAAAATCTATTTTTTTCAGTGTAAGATATTGTATTACAGTTTGCCTAAAGTAGGACATTTTTATAGTAAAGGAGGACGTAGGACATTCTTGCTCCAAAGTAGGACTGTCCTACCGAAAGTAGGACACGTGGCAACCGTATAGTATGCTGTTAAATTTTAAACTTTGTAAATTTTTTTCTGTTTGAATACGTAATAGCATTTTTTTTATTTTTTACTTTATTCAAATTTTAGCGTTGTTTCCAATAAGTAAATTCATTTAACTTTATTTATTTTATACCAAAGAAAGTTTTTTCTTTAAAATATTATGAACTATTAACATAAATATACTAAAAAATTGAAAAAAATTAAAAAAATCGACAAGTTCGAGATTCGAAAACTTTTTTTTTCGGTTTTTCTCAATTTTAAGCTGCTACATAACAATAAATCATTAAAACCGATATACTATTTGAGAGTAGACATCTTGACAAAAAAAATAAGCACTAGAACAACATCAAAATCCAAAAAAACATCAATAAAGTTGTTCGCCGGAGATAGGGGTGTTTTTTCGGAAAAATGGTAAAATCTCGAAAAATATTTATTTTCCATAATTGAAAAAATTCATGCTTATTATGCGCAAATAATTACGTACTTTCACAAAGTTTCATTAAAATTAAATAATTTTCACGCGAAAAAAAAATAAAAAACAGATCGGTTTTTCATCATTTTCTCGCAAACTTTGAGGTTATGTCGAAAAATGTGTTCATTAAAGTTTTAGATTTTTTTATTATCTACAACTTTTGTATGAAACACTTTTCTCTAGGAGCCCTCGTTTTGTTACAAATAACGAACAACTGTTTTCTCCCCTTACACATCACCCCATTTCACTACTTCCCTTCATCTCAAGTTCGAAAGTTTTTTTTTTCATTGTTTATGACCTCAACTATATATTCCAGCCGGCCGTTACCTGCTACTAATTTTTTCATCTCAAAAAGGTAACGGCCCCAGCCTAATAGGTTACAGTAATATAAATAGGGAAAGTTAAGAATGAGATTGGTAAAATCACTTGGTAAAATGTCAAATAAAAACCAGTCATTGTTTAGAATTTGTACAACACATCAACAAAGTGCAGTTAAATAGTGTTCAGTGTGCATATCACATTCATTCCCATAGAAAAACTGTTTCTTTGAATAAACTTTGAATAAATTCATACTTATTTGAAAATCCGACGAGGTTTAAAAGACAGGCAAATTCGATTTAATTTCTGCGGATACCCGTTCATCCATAATGTGCTTGTAAAAAATTGTCAGATCAACGATAATTCGTATATGTAGCAAGAAATTAGGTTCGTTTGTAAGATTTGAATTCACAAGCAACTTAATAGCACTCCGCTGTATAAAATCAAAACATTTCAGACTACTTATATATGCTCAACTCAAAATATGAGAACAATGCTCAATGGAGGGACGAATAAAAGACTTACATACTAAAAATTTACGACATTGACCAAAAAACCCAATTTTTGAACTGCATTTTTAGCTATAGATAAAAAATATGAGAATTCCACTTAAAATTATTTTCAATTTCAACTAATAGTTTATAGATTCCTTTTCTACAAGATTATTTGAATGAAACTGTAATGGAAATGGATTTGTTGTTGATAACCTAGTAAAATGACAAATTTATGCAACAGCCCAATCCAAAACTGTGTTTAGATCAATGTTTAAAGACCCTATCAAATTTGATCTAGTGCCATTAAGCGCAGTCGGTAAATCTAGAATTGGTCTTTCATGAGTGGTTATCAAGTGATAACATTATCAAGCAACAATCCAGACATGCGTAGCATAGGCCAGTAGATCTCCCGTTGCTCTTCTCTTACGAGAACCGAAAACTAAGAAGCTCACAATAATAAAATTAACATATTTTTCAAAAATTTTACCAACAATGAACAAAACTAATATGGGTCTGTAATTTGAAGGATCAGCTTTATTAACTTTCTTTGAATTGATACAGGCTGCACGCTAGCAATTTTCCATATTTCGGGAAAAATTCTTTTTTATATGACAAATAAAAGATTTTAGTAAGTATTGGCGCTAACTTCTTAGCATATGCTTTAAGAATGATTGGAAGTATACGATCAGGCTCGGATGCCTTATTAGTGTTAACTTTTAGAAGCATTTTCCGGATGTCATTTCTATGAATAATAATGTGAGCCACATACGATACTCTGGGAATTGGTCTAGGTTGAAAATTGAGTTTTTCTAGTGTTAAATTTTTAGAGAAATAATTACCCAAACAGATTCGTTTTTTCTTTTGGGTCAATGATACGTATTTCTGTTTCAGTAAAGGGAGAAAGAGAAGACTTACAAAAATTGCTCTGGATAGTCTCAGTGGCCTTAAAAAATTTACGTGAGCCAGCGGATGCTCAGCGAATTTTGTAGCTTTTTTCTTATTAAATATAATTTTTTACGCATACTTTCTTACGCATACTTACGTTTTTTCATAAATTTCTCTCTATACGATACTGTCTACGATTTTTATCAGTTTTATTATGCATAGGTTTAGGAAAAGCATTTCTTTTAAATTTTAATTGCGTTTTTGCATTTATTCGAAAACCAAAGATCAGCTTTTGGGATGGGATTAATCTGTTAGGAATATATTTACGCATGCCGTCGTGAATTATTTCGGAAAAATTAAAATCCGCTAGGCTGGAAGTATTACCGTTTCCAGTATGCCTATTCCGAAATTTCCCTGCATATTGGGAATATTCCGGGTACCCATTTTTATATCTCTATTTGAGCACAACTTTTAAGGTAATTGTTGTATTGACACGCTTATTTAAAACCAGTTCACAAAGTTTAATACAAAATATGTTTAACGAGAGGATGATGCTTTTTGCTCGTCGGATATTTATTTTTCTCAAGAAGGGGTTCATGTACTGACATCAAGAAATAACTTCTTACGGTTTTCAGAATAACGCTTGAGCTACATTAGTTTGTAGCACAAATGACTTACAGTGATGTGCAGTATCATTACATGCACATTGTAAACGCGTTATTTTAGTTGAAACAGCTTAAAGGTAAAATGTAAGAGTGTCAAAATAGATTTTTATATTTTATAGTACACTGATAGTGCTGAGAGGAGACTATCCTTATGCAATTGAGGACATATTAGTATCTGAAAACGAATTTTTGAAATTTACAAGATAAAGCACCAGAGTGAGTAGACTGACTTTGATTGGCTCAGTCTTAGAATCACATGTAGCATACTAGAAGGTCATTCGAGTCTTACAATTATTAAATTAGTTATTATACCAAACACTTAATCGATTTGATGAATCGATGCTCTTTCTCTCTAATTACTGAGTATCACTCAGAACCAAGTAGACAGTTCCAATCGTAGTTAATTTTAAATATATATGTGGAATTTAACGCCAACTAAGTGTGAAAAAAATGTTTTCAACTTTGTCCAGATTTTTTGATCTACACCACTGCCGTCAGTAGTGGTCAAAAAATTCGATTTTTCTACCACAAACTTGTGAAATTTGTCGGAAAATGGGTGCGATTAAACAAAGAACGGAATAATAGCATTCTGTTAAAACTTTTTTCCGTAGATTACGATAAAAATGTTTTTATAATTTTTCAGTTAGATTTTCCCTTACGTTAAGGGTTGAAAGTTTAAAATCGAGATTTCGAGAATAATGGCATCTTTTTTTAAAATTTCGTTTTAATTTTTTTTTTCTGCTTTCGATTAATTTTTTTCTAATGAGCGTCGACAAGGAACTAGTCCGAAAAAGTCCTAAAAGTGGAAAACGTGGTTTTTAGTGTATTTTCTCATTGAGTGAGATTTTTTAGGTCAGTTCCTAGTCGACGTCCATTTTTAGACAAAAATTAATCAAAAGCTTGTGATCGATGGCCATAATGTCGGTAAAAAAACACAAAAAAATGGAAAGCACTTAGTTGACGTGAAATGCACCATGGACATAAACAGAGCCTTGTGGTAATTATGTAGATTGGCACGTAATATTGCCTTCAAGATAGTCTTACTCAAGATAGTAATATTGCCTTCAAGATAGTCCTAGTTGTCAAAGCGGGTTTCCTTTGATTGAATCCTATGTTGATCTTTGTTGAAGGTATTTTGTGACAATCGCCGCTAATTCTACCATACCTTAAGCATTATTGAGAAACTGATATCAGATTGTTTTCGTTCTATGTGCTATTGGAACTAGGATTTGTTAATTTTTTTTTCCAAACATAAGAAAACTCTGTTCATTGATATGATCAACACCAGATGCCACCAAACTCTTTTATCTATGTGGCAGAAATGCCAACATATGAACTGATGTATCAAAAATATTAACCATCGCGCTGCTACTAAAAGTGCGTAGAAGAGCCTCGCAAGTGATCGGCATCGGACTAAAAACTTTCAAAGATTTAGAATAATTCTTTCGTAAGCGTCAAGACTTCCATTTTTTTGTTCCAAAAATCAAATGGTTCAGATTTCTCAGGTTTGGAAAACTTTAAGATCTAGACAATACCGATGGATGGCGTCAACCAGATCAATAGCATTTTCTATTTTGACACGATTTTTGCACAACCACATTTGCTGTATTTTTATTAACTAAGTTAACATAGCAGCTATAATGTTAATAAAATACAACTTATAATCATCCAGAAGCTTCGTAACAAGAAGACTAAATCCCGTTTTACCCTAAAATACTCACATGCTCACAGAGCTTAACTTTCAAATCTAAAATAGCTTAATCTGCATCGTCTGTGTTCAGATGTGAATCTCTTGCTCTTTAAACTACAAGGATGAATGAAGTACTAAGAAAAGTATAGGGCGATTGCAGAGTGAGTGAGTTGATGTTCACAGTCATTCAAACTAAGCAGTTACAATAATGCTGTGGTAATAAATTGAGCATACATGGTGAGCTATGTATCAGTTACTACCTGCAATAAAAACTGCTCTCCAGTCTTCAAAACTGAAGTACAGATCAATCTCATTAAGGATAAAAAATAGGTGCTAGCATTCGGCAATAACGTGATTGCATTTTAGATAGCCTCCAAGCAGACTCTAAATCAAAGAAATTCTGTTAACAAAATAATACGATTGTAGCAAACGTTGCAACTGTACTGTAGTTTTTATGGCAAACGTAAACGTGAATGAACAGGTTGTTTTTGATTTATTTAAAAGAAATACTAAGAAAACCAAACTTAAATATAAACAGCAGAGGACGACAAAGAAACAACATAATGTAATAAAAGCTTTATAACGGCTTACTCATGCCAAATTGTTAAGAAATTGTGTGCTTTAGATGTTGGACCGACGCGCTAACTATAAACTAAACAATAACATCGTAAGCTATTGTATTATTATACAAGTCTTAAGACAATTTTTGGTAATATTAATTCATTACTTACGTACCTAAAGTCAGACATGTTGTGTTTAAAACGGCAAAAATTTGTCGCAATAAAGTAAAGCAAAGAAGTACATACTACACAAGTTCGAATCATGGCACTGATGAGAAAGGTTCGAATCTCATACTACGAAACACGTATAAGAGAAAATCCTGAAATGGAGTTCTTCTCTGAAAAAAAACCCGAAAAATACTTTCGAATGAATTCCTTAGTTACTTGAGCTTAGCTGCCCACAAAAATGCTATAATAATTCGAAACTTTTTCAAATGTCAAATCAAGCGAATTTAAAATTCTAAGCCAGAATAAAATCTAGAAATATATTGAAGTTTAATTTTGAGATAGTTTCAATCTAATAAACTGTGAGATGCGTTGATTAGTGGCAAGTAGCTTTATATATGCTTTAAATATGGAGGATAACCAAATAAAGAAAACATCTACAAGGGTCCACGCTCCTATGCTTAAAACTGGCCATAAATCGACAAAACGTCATTTCTCCATACAAACCGAAAATATTTAAAAGCATGCCTTCGTATACCCGAAATTGGAATAAGATTAAAGTTCATCACGACACGTGTTTTGGTTTCCTCTTTTAGATTATATATCGTTCGTTAAGATTTGTGATAACTTTTATCTCGATTTTAAAAAAGCATAGGTTAACTGAAATATGCCTTTTTTACAAGTTTTTTCGATATTTTTTTTCCAAACAAAATTTGAAATAAGATGCTGGAGGGAAGCCATATAATCAAAACTGGCCAGAACAGGATGGTTGCTGCATTAAACTGGCCCTAAATCGACAAATCGTCATTTTTCCATGCAAACCGAAAATATCCACAAAACAGGCTGCTAATCCTATACCCGTTATTGGATTAAGCTTAAACTGTATCGCGATAAGTGTTTTGGTCTCTTCTTTCAGATTACATACCGTTCACCAAGATTGGTGACAACTTTTTTTTCTGATTTGTGCGGAGGGCCGTGGAGCGCTTTTATGTGAAGAATAAATAATCCATTCTGACCGTAAAACCAAGTTGATGATAGAAAAAAAAAGCTTAGGTCTATTTCCATTTATTAAAATCTGGCCACTAATAAAGTTGCTGAATGTCGCTGAATAACTTAAAGTATACCACAGTATGCTAGTTTACTACCCTAACCCATGCAACCCTATTTTCTTTAATTTTTACTTGTTGAAAACTTATACTACCTTTACGTTTATGATCTTTTCCACATATATGCAATATTGAGTATCTAATGTGCTAATAAAGAAAGCTATTTTGATTATCAAATAAGAGAAATTATCATAACCAAAATAGATTCAGCCTAACAGTAACCGCAGACAGATAGTCGGGGAACTATACAACGAACAGCTTATGGTCAAATGCAGACCAAGGCAGACAATAGTCAAACAACATATTTAGATAAGAGATAGGAGGAAAGTAAGACAATATTCCCTGGATTGCATTTGATCCATCTATTCCAAGTAAAAACAAAAGTAGTGGGTAGAACCAAAATGGTTGAAGAACAAAGAATCACTTAGTTTCTGAAAATGTTTACATTTCAAAGGATGTACACAGATGAGATGTTGAGAATATTAGGTTAGACATAAAGATTTAAACTGTTTCTGGGGTTTTTTGCTACAAATAATTCACAGGCGTGACCACAAAATATTTAAAAACTCATTGCAGTTTTTACAACCAGAACGAAGTTTCCTTTCATTAAAAGTAATTTTTCATAAATTGTATGTGAAATTTAAACGAAATACCAAACATGGCATAATAATTTGATACCATTCATACAAACGGAGATAAATAAGATGCGGGTGGAGAACTATTTACACGACGGTAGATGTTCTCACGAGGAACCCGGACGAACCTCGTTCTGAACAAATTTTATAAAGGTTTTAGATATTAGGAAAGCATAGGTAAAGGTCTTCAGAACTTCTTTAACCAAGTTCACTTGAGTGAATTTGATTTGTAAAAAAAGATTTGCCAAAAGGTTATGACAAAATCAAGATTTTAACAGTGAGAAATACTTCTGATGGTAAGACAAAATCATTAGATCAAATTAAATGAATCGACAAAAAAACACAGTATACATAGTTTAGTTTGTATAAGTTCCAAGTCAATCTTTTTAAAATACACAATTCATCAACATACCTTAACCAAAAAGTTCACAAACATTTAATTCTTCGAAGATTTACTTTAACTGAAAAATGAGAGTCGCGATCGCGATTTAATTGTAAAATTCAAACATTTTCTCAAAATAATTAATTATACAAAGAAAAATAAAGTAAAAAAAAATTTGTTTAAATATTTTTTATTTCTGATTACACAAAATCTACGTAATTTTTTTGATTATTTTTTTTATCAAAATTAAGAAAAAGAAAACAAACAAACAATTAAATTACAGAGTGGTCGGTAATGAACGGTGAAAATTTATGTAATTCTAACGCAAATATAGCACTCATTCACACACACTTCATATGGAATCGAAATAAAAAATTATATTAAATATTAAATTAATCAAACAGAAAATATTAGAATATTAATATTTAAAACACAGAACACAAAAAAAAACAACAAACAAAAGCAACAGTATTATATAGTAAAATTTATTTGTTTTTGTTAGTACTTTTAGTAACAGCTGTAGTTTAAATGTCATGTTGTCTGTCATAATAAAATTTGCAACATGTTTGGTTATGTGAATTTAATCTCGACCGCCATAACATTGAAAATAGATTTTTGTGACAATTGTAATTTTAAACATATTTGCTTTGTACTTTGACGTTAATTAACGACCAAAATTATTTTTGATTTCTGTTTAGTCACAGAAATACATATGTCACCGTAATTTTCCAGAGCTTTATAAATTGCTATTTTGGTGTATGCGGTTTTTTGTCCATAATTTGAATATCATTGTTTTTTTGAGTAGAGTATCAAAAGTTTGCTTGCAAGTTGAAAATTTTTTTTTCAAATGCAAGTTTATTAAGTATATGTATATTTGTGGTTACGCAATATTCAAAATTGTCGTATTAAGTAAAGTGAACACATCGAAGATTATTCGCATCAAGACAAATAGTGTTGTGTGAGAAAAGAAGAGACGGCAATCTGGTGATCACTCGGCAACTTATATTATCCTCTTCTTTTGAAGTTTGAGGTTTTATGTGACAGTAATTTTGTATTCTTAATTTTGTATTTATCTGATCAAAATTGTTTTTTGAAAACTAGGTGGCCAATGCAGAATGCAATTGATAAAATGGAGCGAAGATATGTCCAATCCAAAAGATATGTCCGAAGATATGTTACAATCCAAAAGAACTACAAAATCGCTACAGTTTAATGTGTGGTAAATATTGCTGCATTGCAAGTTTGGTCATGTTTTCAACCTGGACGTGTTTTTATTTGGTTCGTTCACCTTTTTTTCTTTGCCGTTTTGTTAAAGTACTTTTTATAGACAAAATTCTGATACGATCGATGTAGTCAGACATATCGGTTTCAAATCCGTTCAAAAAACCTACCTCCGGCATAGATTTAGTGGAATATCAATGAAACTTTTTTTCGTTTTCAACTCGTCCAGGTTGAAAACATGATCAAACTTGTTCAATTTAGGTCAAACCAAAAAAAATAAAATATAAAAAAAAATAAAAAAAAAACAAAAATACAAAAAAAAATTTAATAATTTGTTTAAGTATTGTGAAAAGATGATAATTTTCCCATTGAAAGTCTATGGGAACCGTTTTTCGGAGATTATTCCTCCGTGGTATGTCTACTTTTCAATATTTTTTTTTTGTAAACCATCTATGGCTAGATGTCGTCTTACATGCAAAATTTCATTTTGATATCTTTAATAGTTTGGGAGGAGTATGCGGACAATGGAAATGCCGAATCGGGGGAAAATGGAGCTTCGCTCCAATAAAATAAATATCCAATTTTTATTTAAACATTTAAGAAATGTTTTGTAAGGCGGTTTATGCCTTTTATCAATTTTTTATATATTCTAGTTTTTAGACATAGGAAGTTTGATTGAAAAATTTGATTTAAGATTATTTAAATCTAAACATTATTCAAATGATTTAAATCATAAATTTTGCTGTGCTATAGTACAACATCTCTCCCCCTTGTCAAAAAATGTTAGCAAAATTTTAAATTTTGTTGCAACCTTGGATTCTAGTTTCAAACATCTCTTCCTGATTATTTGATGAATATTAGTATGTTCTTTCAACACAACTGCTGGAGGTCATTAGTATTTAGTATTTGGACTGGAATAGTGTTTCGCAATGCACCAAATGCATGCTCAAGGCAACATTTACAGTACTTGAAAAATATTATAATTTTATCTTATATCTGTCTAAAATACCATTTCCATAAATAACTTTTATGTAAAGGGCTGTTCCAAAGTTAACGCAAGGCAACCCTAAAAAAAGGCAATTTGACAGCTGAGATTTTTTTTTTTTTTTTTTTTTTTTTTATTTTTTTTAAGGCGTTCATGCTCCATGTAGGAGCGTTGCCAGGCTAATCAGCTTTGAATATTCACCACGGTCATTCGCAACAGCGACATAATTACCATGGCAGCCGAGTTTTTTAAGGTCGTTTATTACGTCAGTCTCCCATTGTAGTCGTGGTCTTCCTCGCGGTCTACCACTCCCTGGGGGTCTTTAGTGGACCAAAAATGTAGCGTAGGATCTTACGCTCAAATACAGATAAATGCGATTCGTCATTTTGTGTAAGGGTCCACGTTTGTGACCCATACATCACCAACCGGTCTAATCAATGTCTTGTATAACTTGAGCTTGGTGTTAGTTGATACATACGGTGATCCAAGGAGAGGTTTAATTGAGTAGAAAGTTCGATTACCTGCAGCGATTCGAGCTTTAATATCTGTAAGTATGCTGTTGTTTGAGTTAAGCATTGATCCCAAATATTTAAAAGATTCAACTCCCTCAATTCGTTCATCGCCGCACATCAAATCTTTCTTCTCAGCCTCTCTTGAAACATTCATATGTTTGGTTTTATTGTAGTTAATTTGCAGGACAATTTTCCTAGCACCACTCTCAAGCGACTTAAAGGTCTCACTCATAACAGCTTCACTTCGGCCGAGGATGACAACATCATCAGCGTAAGCAATCATCTGTACTGAGTTTATTGACAAGATATTGTTATTAGTCGGTAGTTTCTTTTGACGGCACACATATTCCAAGGCTAGATTAAAAAGTATAGGAGAGATAGCATCACCTTGTCTTAAACCGGAGTCGACTTTAAAAAACTTTGATATTTCGTTCTCTACTCGTACACAGCATTGAGAGTTCTGTACTGTCATTTTGCATAGTGATACCAGTTTACCAGGAATTCCCATTGATACCAGAGCAGACCATAGAGTCTCTCGTTCGAGAGAGTCGTTGGCCTGCCTGAAATCAATGAAAAGTTGGTGCACAGGTATGTTGAACTCTCGACACTTTTCCAAAATCATCCTTATCGAGAAAAGTGCATCGGTGGTACCTCGGCCCCGCCGGAAACCACACTGATATTCTCCAAAAAGTTGTTCAGCAAAAGGATTGATTTTGGATAGCAAAATGTAGGAAAAGATCTTATATGCTGTGCAGAGGAGAGCAATTCCTCTGTAGTTTGCACATTGTAGGCGATTACCCTTTTTGTGGATTGGTATCAGCATAGCTGTGCTCCAGTCCTGTGGCATGGTTTCAGTCCTCCAGATCATTTGAACAAGTTCAAACAATCTTAAGGATAGAGTTTCACCACCATGTACAATCATTTCGGATGTTATATCGTCGATACCAGGTGCTTTATTGCATTAATTTTGACAGCGCCGCATCGAATTCCTCTTTGGTGGGTTCGTCTACATGTACCTTTGACGCACGAATAAGCTTTGCTCGTCGCCCGACTTGTTGCTGGTCACTTAAGTTGAGAAGATTCTCAAAAGAAGCGGCCCAAGTATCTAAAATATTTTTAAGGTCTATTTGTAGCTCCCCATCTTCGTTTTGAATAGCAGTCGATCTAGTTTGAGGGCCTTTCTTTAAGGTTTTAACCTGTTGAAAGAAGTTACGCGATGGATGTTCCTTATTGAAGCTTTCAATCTCCTCACACTGTCTTTTCCACCATTCTCTCTTCGTTCGTCTACATAGCTTTGTAACGGCTTGTCTTGCCAGTTTATAGTTCTCCTTCGTGGACCTGGTGTTGCGTCCTTGTAGACACTTCAGATAGCAATCTCTTTTGTATTGAATAGCGTCAAGGCATGCTTGATCCATCCATGGCTTCTGGGAGTGGTTCTGTGGTCGTCCAAGTATTCCCTCAGCAGCGCTTAAAACAGCATCTTTGAGCAAATACCATGACTTATCGACGTCTCCATTAATGGTTTCTGATTTATCCAATGTTTCGGCAATATGGATTTGATATCTCTCTTCTGTTTCAGCATTCTTTAATGATGAGATGTTAAAACGTTTCCGTTGATTGAATTTTGGAATGCCAGGATTTGGGAAGTGGAACCTTCTCGTTGCACATACAAGGAAGTGATCACTTCCAATGTATGCACCTCTAAAGGATCGCACATCCCGAACGCTCGAAAAGAAACGTGCTGTTACTAGAACGTGATCAATTTGATTTCGAGTGTTTCCATTCGGTGAGACCCAAGTCTGTTTATGAATCGATCGATGCGGAAAGAACGTACTGGCAATTCTCAAATTATTTGATGATGCAAACTCAGTCATTCTCTCACCATTATCATTCGAATTCAAATGCAGGCTGTTGGGACCCACCACATTTCCATAAGAGATATCTCTTCCAACCTGTCCATTAAAGTCACCAAGAACCATAATGAAGTCGCGTGTGGGTGTTTGTTTCATAACCTCTTCCAGTGCTATGTAGAAATTATCCTTCTCTTCGACGGTCTTAGCTTCAGTAGGTGCATACACGGCAATAAGAGAAATATTGTTATATGTACCACGTACATGTGGGTAGCAGATCCTCTCACTGACCGGGGTGAATTTCATCACGGCTTCTTGTATGCGTGCACCAACAAGAAAGCCAGTTCCAAATTCTCTTCGAGAAGGATAACCACTATAGTATAGAGAGTGACTATCCAAATCTTGTTTTCCGATTATCGGCTGTCTAATTTCTTGTAGAGCAATAATATCCATCCTATACCTCTCAGCCTCTGTTTCCAGACTTATAAGAGCATCAGGAGCGCTCAGGCTGCGCACGTTCCACGTTCCGATTCGGTAGTCTGGTCCTTTTTCACGTCCAGGTAAAATTCTGTTGTTTTGTCCGGGTCTGTTATTCTTTTTCTGATAACCAAATTTAACAAATTAGTTTTTTTCCGGGGTTAGGGTGTTAACCTTAGGCCCAACCCGAATTGACGTGAATGGGTCCGTTCTGCATATTAAGGTCACCAGAAACAACCTTTTTACACGTTTATATAGCGAGCCGCTTGATTCAAGACAGACGCCCGCTCCAAGCCGCCCCTGACATGGAGAACAGACGCTTGAGTCGCATTGGTTGTAAGGCGCCAATTCGCCGTGATGTAGCGTCATTGACAAGCAGTTTTTACTCTGCTTGTCTCCAATACACCAACCTAATTCTGTCAGCATTACCCAGGCAGCACGGCGTCGACGTCGAATTTCGGATTTTCGCTACCTTGGCAGTTTGGCAGTGTGAAAATTAATACAAAATATGGTCGGAATAGTGTTACAACTTCGTCAATAGTAAACAGATTAATTGAAAAATTCAGGGAGACTGCATCAGTTGGACATGCTAAACACACTAATTATCCAAAAAGAAGCCATTCAAATGTCAATATCGAAGCAGTGAGTGTTGGTGTAAATCACGAAACATCAGTTCGGCGTCGTGGACAAGAATTGCAAATTTCAAAAAGCCGTAATTGGATAATTTTGATGTTTCCATTATGTGGTTTCAACAACACGGTACCACATGTAATTTCAGCCAGTGAAACAATCCAGTTACTGCATGAGACATTTCCTGGTCGTGTAATCTTTCATTTCGGTGCTCAGAATTGGACCTCTAGATAAGTGTTTCTCAACTATAGAAAAAATTGCATTTTCAATGCCAGGGGGAAACATTTTACGTTTACGTGAACACATTTTCACTCACGAAAAAACAGTAAATTGTGATATTAGCATCGTTCTTACTCGTAAGAGTAACAGTTTGTTTTATTTCACTTGTCTCGAGTCGATTTTATTAGTAAGTTTTCGTCATTCCTTTTATTTATTTTAATAATAATATACTTGCAGAGTTGAACAAACGATTCAGAAAAATAATCTATTTTTATTTTTAATACGAAGGAAAGCATTAATTTGAAGCAAAAATTAAATGTGTGAACAAATATTGGTTTATTTTTGATTTTTTACAACCTTAGTTGTGTGTTTAATAGAATTAAATAAACCACTGTTAATTTTGTTGTTGCGCGATTGCTGTGGAATAGTATACAATATTAGTATTTTATTGGGTCAGTGTTTAATGTTATATTTTATTTTTCGAGTATAAGTTTACAAATTTGCGAGAGAATAAAATTTATTAAACTCTTACCTAATACAACCTTTTATCCTCCCAACAGAGTAACAGGTATTAATTTAAATTCACTTATTTTAAAATTCATTTGTAAAACAATTAAAACGAATAAAAAAATAATGAATTTTAATTTTTTTTGTACCATCAATTCCGAACAATTAAATAAATTTTATTAAATAAGTTTTAATCGTAGTCGCCCTTACCTTATCATTATTCGAGAGAGGGACATGCGCATTAGTTTCAATTGATGGTTTTATACAATCAAAGCGAAAATGTTTTTGTTAATTTTTTTAGTAAATACAATCAAATTATATATAAACAAAAAAATTTAAATTTTATTAAGTTTTTTATCTATACGATAGCAATGGATCTAACCATTATGTAGTTTAGAATTAACAGATCGTAGATTCATAATGTTCTTCATTCAATGTCAACTTGGTTGAAGTATAAAGAACGGTAAAACGTAGAATAATTCAAAAATAAGACACAAAAAGTGACACTAAAATTGAATTAAAATAATTGTGATGTTAAGTCGATCGTCCAAAAACAAATTTTTTATCTCGTCGAGTTGGTTAAATGGTTAACCACAAAACTCTGATCAGAAGGACGCCGGTTCGATTCCCGAACCGGCATTGAGATAAAACATTTGTTACGGATCGTTCGCTTTTCAAGGCAGTTTTTCTTGTATACATTCTTTTCTAGTGACTTATAATTCTAAAAAAAATTATTTCAGTATTCAATCTAATCAAATAAATGGTTTTATTGTGTTCTGCAGCAATCTGCACACAACAGAATAAAATTAACAGCTATTTATTTTATATATTATTCAGACTAATAACGTGCACAATTATCGTTCTAAAAAAACAAAAGTTAACCTAATATTTATAGTTACCAGAAGAATAAAATAATTTATTTGATTGTATTCAGCTCTGAAATAAATTATTTTGATTATATTTTATAAATAATTTGATTGTTTTTACAAAAAAATCAACAACAACATTTTCGCTCTGATTATCAAAAAAATAATAAATGCAAACTAATGCGCATTTCCCTCTCTTGAATATTGAAAAAGGCAAAGGCAACTATATTTAAATTGAATTCAGTTTCATGTGCAATATTCACTAGTGTTTTTCTTCGCATTGTAAACTATTGCTCGAAAAATAAAATCTAACATTAAACACTCAAGAGTACGAACGATGTTTTTTCATTTGGAATGATATATTTCTTTATCTTATTCGCTCTGAAAGAACTGAGTAAATAAGTTAGAAGCCTTTTAAACTGTTTGTTACACATCAAAATTCGTTCTTGTCCTTTTTTGTTTCTCTAAATTTTATTTCGTTTATCGCTGTTGGTTTAGATTACATAGTGTAAGTTGAGCCAGAAATACCCTGCACCTTCAGTCATCTAACATAAAATATTTCACAAGGTCAGCAATAGAATCTTAAAATATTTATTGGTTTGTAGCATTAAATCAGTTGAAAAACATTGCTATAGATCGTGTAATTTAACACCATTAGATTTCGTTTTATTAGATTATTTTAAGGCAAAGGTCAATGTCAAGAAACCCACAACCAACAGTTTATTAAAGGTGGAATATCAACGCTTCATCAACGAAATTGAGCTACTTTGCAAAGTGGTCATTTAAATTTCGAACAGATGTGCCGTGGAGGCCATTTGTCCGATGTAAACTGTGTTTTTATTTAATTCAAGTCCTGCGTTAATTTTGGGACACCCTTTAATTTTGATAATTATTAAAATATTCTAAAGAAGCAAATCTAAGAGCTATATTTGTTAAGCAAAGTAACAAGCAAATCTAAGAGCTATAGCGTCTCAATCAATCTAATTAACCGTGTTTGATTAGACAAGGCACGACAATAACGTAAAAACGCTGAAAAAAAATAGTTTATCCACGTAACGAAAACCCTAGATATCACAAATCGCAATTCAGCGCAGCAAAATTCAGTGATCTTTTAAGTACATTTTAATCGATACAAATGGGACACTATCCGGTAATAAAAATTAATAAATTAATGAGCTTAAAAACTAAGTTCAAAGTTTTATTTGGTAAACAATTACGGAGACACAAATAGTTGATCTAGGTAATTAGAACAAAAATAATGAGAACATCAGTGCTGAAGATTTTGTAAGTCTTAAATTTAAACAATTAATGTCGTTGCCCAATTCTTTAATGAATCTGAAATTCGAATTTGTTTTCTATTGATTTGTTTTTTATAATTTTATGCTGATGGAGAACGCAGAAGAATTAGAAAAATGCTCCATGTGCTCGTAAATAGCAGATCCTCTCAATGCAATGACCGGAATAAATTTCATCACGTCTTGTTAAATGCGTTCATCTACAAGGAAACCAGTACCGAATTCTCTATGAGAACCGATTCGGTAGTCTGGTCGGTTTTAACTTTCGGGTTTTTTTTTAATTTTTTCCGGGTATATTCCTTTTCTGCTAGGTTCCCTCCGGTATATTCCATAATAAGACTAAACATGTTTAGTTCTATTATTAACAGTTATTTTTTCCAAGGTGTTAACTTCATGTTCATTCAGGATTTCATCCTCACCAGCCTGAAAATGATTTCAGTTACCGGAGGTCACCAACGAAGAGAAGTATGAAATACTTGCTAGCAAGCACCAGATTTGACAGTAGACTGCCGAGCGAACGTAGGAACAAGCAAACAACCTATGCTTTAGCTAAACGCCTAACACTTTGGCCCCTTTTACAGATTCTGACGTAACAAAAATGTGTTTTTGAGTTTTATCGTTGTGTTAAATTGATGGTATGTACAGAAACCATTAATTAAGCAGTTATTGACGAAAATTTCCATATGTTTTTGTATTCAAGGTCACATTTACCAAAAAGACTCACAAAGTGTAAATAATGATGAAATTTTAACTTAGCGTCGCCTTATGCGTGTCTGTGAAGCGTGTCTGCCAAAGTATTCGATTTCCAACCGAAACACATATAGGAGAAATAAAATTCATACAAAATTCACGTATAGTTAATTAAAAGTGTAAAAAAGGTTGTAACATTACAAATGTATCAAATTTTTACAACCCTTTACGACTGTTTCACCGGCTGGTTTGGAAATCTCTTTATAGTAAAATATAAAATAAAAAAACATAATAATAAAAATAAACATATAATATATGTATATAGTAAAAAAAATGCTATTTACCGAATTTCGGCCACTTGTATCGCCATACAAGTAAAAATAAATATTAATGTTCAAGTTTTGTCAAACAGTTTTATGGAAATAGACTTTGGCAGTGAGCACTTAGGTTTAATTCATCATTCGGACAAATAGTTTTTCTATAACACTTTTATTTTATGTTCCCATTCAATATTACAGACAGCTTTAGGGAAAAATAATAATCATTTTATACAAAAAAATCCCAAAGATAATCATTTTATGTTTCTTTTCAAAAACGTTAGTCTATCTCACCTTACAAAAACAGCTTATGCAACAAATAAAAATGTATGTTTGATCCAAGCCAATTTGCAAAAGTAAAACATGTGTTTTTATTGATCATAACATTAATAATGTTTTGTCATGTGCCGTTAGCTATCACAATATAATATCATGGTAGAAATTTAAACTGCATCATAAAAAAAAAAACAATAAAATCTGTTCAATCAACTTTATCGCAACTATTATGAAATTGGTCGAAATTATGTCAAACTAATTCCACCTTCTTTTTTTTTAAATTTTAAATTAAAACCAATTTTTTATTTCTTTTATATATTCTAATTTGTTTTTTATATTCTAACTATGTGACTTCCTTTTTAATTATTGAAAATAAAATAACTTTGCATTATATCTCTTTGTCCAGTTAAACTAAAAAAATTGAAACAATAGAACTTTAAGTGTAAAGAAAAGAGGAAGTTAACTTAAAGCTGTTTAAGTATAGCTATGAAAAAACTCAGAACAGTGCGAATAGCGTGGTTGGAAAAAGTTAATGCAGTTTTATAGGGTTTCACGTAAATTTTAAAAAATTTATTCCAAGGTGCGTCATTTAAAAAATTGAGGCGTTTCAGGTCAATCCATAAGATGAACCCTAGTCTATCATTCAATAACCGGGACACAGAATGCCAGAGTGATGAAAGAATTTTTAAAAGTCAGATAAACGCGATTACCAGATGTCACTCTGACTACAAAATGATCATAAGAATGAATGAGGCAGCTAAATGGTGAGACACATCTCTTGTGGTGGTTCAAAGAGATCAAAATCCAAAAACTCGAACGAAAATCTAAGCATAGCTCTTGATTTCAGAATTTGTGTAAGTAGACGAGGAGTAGATTCAGAGACTCGTTTTGGCTGGCTAAGATAATGGATAGGCGATTGATTACAGAGCACTTTCACGTCACCGCCACATCGATATTCCTGACCCCCTCTGACTTTGATAAAATTTCATACACAGATAGCCAATGGCAAAATAAAAATACTATTTTTTCGAAAAATGAAATTCCGCTCTGGGGATGACACAGGGTGGTTACGAGTTGGCGAAACATTAGTATCTTTGGCTACGGATTGCTAATGATTGACTAAACCGATTTAAGTCATTTATAGCTCATTGGGAAGGTAATTGATAAGACTTAAAAATTATTTTAAATTTTTTGTAATTTTATAAAACTATGTTAAACTTAAAAAATATTTTCACAGATAGCGCTGTTGAAACTACCGTCATTTTTACTACATTTTTTTTCCAGAATAAAAATATCGCGACGCTTATGCATAGGCTGACTTCACCACAGACTTCTGCAAACATAGTGTTCTGGATATATAATGAGCTAATATCCATCAAATACTTTAATTAAAAGCTAACCAATGTTATAGATTTCGCGTAGTTCTAATTATAAAAATATTAAAGAAAGCAGTAGTATCCCAACAAACATAAATTCTGTTGTACGAGAAAAAGCAAAAAAAATTTTAACCGGAAGTGGCAAACAGGAAGTTGGGATGCAGAACTGTTGTGAACCGTACTAAATGGTTATGTATCAAGTTTCATCTAATTCGATTATCAGGTACAGATGTTATTGAGCTTTCAAAAAACAGGTATATGGGACACCCCCCACTACTTTGTTCACTATCGCTCAAAAACTAATCAGTTCCTTGCCATACATAGTTGCATCTTTTTCCTAAAGTGTCATCAAAATTCATTAACCATCGAATGCTATGTGCTCCCAACAAACATTGAAAAAATTGTGACACAATAAACAGGTGTTCAGGAGGCCTACCACCATTTAGTCTAATATTGTACAAAAACTAATCAGTTCTTTGATATTTAAGTCTCCATCTTTTTTCTGATTGTCATTAAAAAAAATTAATGAATGAAGTCTGTATGCTCCCAACAAACTTTAAAAACAAAATGTGAAAATATTATTTTAAATATTTTATTTTAATTGTTATAAGTTTCGCTGTGAAAAGTCAGCATTTGTATGGTAGATCCCCAGCCACGTTGATCAATGTGTCCCAAAAGATGATAATTAGTTTCTCACACTAATTGAAACCTTTTCCATAAGTTTCATCATAATCACTTCATTATTGTAGGCTGTAGTGTGCATAAAGACACTGAAAAAACTTCAAAAAAGTACAAAAAATGTTTTTTACCGGAAGTGAAAAACCGGAAGTTGCTATGCAGAACTGTTGTGAACCATACTAAATGCTGATGTACCAAGTTTCATTTAATTCGATTATCAGGTACAGATGTTATTGAGCTTTCGAAAAAACCAGTGGTCCGGGGACCCCACACCACTTTGGTCACTATCGGTCAAAAACTAATCAGTTCTTTGTCATACATATTTGCATCTTTTTCCAAAGTGTCATCAAAATTCATTCACGAACGAATGTTTTATACTCCCAACAAACATAAAAAACATTGGGTAAAAACCACATGTTGTATGGTGAGCTCCCCAACCCTTTATCCAATGTACTCCAAAAGCTGAAAAAATCTTTCTCATGATACTTAAAGCTTTAACCAACGTTTCATGAAAATCGATCGGTAATCGTAGGCTACAGTAGGGATAAACACTTGAAAAAAAAAACTTTTTAGAAATATTGGAAACTGTACTTAAACCTTATATACTAAGTTTCAATAAGATCATAAGCCGGGATGAGAAGTTATTCAAGATTTAAACTTAGAGGTGTTCGGGAGACCCCCCGCCATTTTGTCCAAACTTGAAATGAATCCAGATCTTCCATTTTCAAGTGAACCTGTATCATTTGCCAAATTTTCATCAAGATCCTATGCACACCCACACACCCACCCACGCACATGCAGACGTACACCAAAATTTTTATTGGCTATTTAGATAGAGGATGGTCCAAAACAAAAGAAAAAACAAAATTTGGGGTATGTAAGATTTTTTTTCACGCTAGATTGCATTACTTCACACAATTTAAAATTGTGGTGAAGCAAAAATGTTCAATTCATTCTTACTCCCAAATGTGAATTTCTTAATGGCAAAAAAAAATTTGCAAAAAAAAACGAAAACACATATTTTGTAAGAATTTTTGTTTTATTTGTTTACAACATGTTTTTTTTACAATGCAGTGCATAGTTTTGATGGATTGTGCAGACACACACATTATCTATTCCTTTCGCTAATTTTACGCATTCATCAGGCCAAAGTCTTGCCAGTAACAACATGATTATACAGAAAGTGCGGCTTGAAGCAAGATACAGAGAGGCTGTAACTATAAAAGATACACAATCATTTTATGCGTTTAATACCTAATGATGAAAAAACATTGCTCACTAAAATATATTATAATTCAGTCAAAACTATGTTTTTTAAGATAAGTCGTCCATATGCAATGTAAATTTATTTTGTATTATTAATGAATGTATATTGTTTTTTATAACATAACTTAGAATAAAAATTAAAAGTTAATTATTATATGAATTGAATTTTATACAACATGACTTTAACTTCACATCATTTTTCTCAAAAATTTGAATGAAAGAATTTTATTTCTAAAATGATAGATAAATGATGTCATTGAGAAATTTTCATTTGGGATTAACAATTAATTAAATATTTTTTTCTGGAAAAAAAAATGTGGAAAAAATGAAGGTAGCGTCATCTTTGAAAATCTTTTTTAAGTTTAATACAGTTTTAAAAAATTATTATAAAATTTAAAATAATTTTTTGTATAAGTCCTATCCATTTCTTATAATTACATTTTTAATGAGCTGTTAATGATTTAAATCGGTTCAGTCAATCGTTAGCAAGCTATAGCCAAAGATACTTCAGCCAAAGATCCCGTAAAACTTTGCCGCCACCCTTTGTCATCCTCAGAACGAAATTAATTTTTCGAAAGAAATGGTATTTTAACTTTTTGTCATTGGCTATCTGTGTAAGAGATTTTATCAAAATCAGAGGTGGTCAGTCCGCATGCTAGGGCAAATGCTGTTGCGGTGACGCGGAATTGCTCTATATGTACTGATCTTACCGATCATCATTTCATCTGGGGCAGATCAGATACCAATGAAAGGCCTATTAGTTAATTTTTAATTATTTACTAACCACTAACTTTACTGTGTGTAACAAGGGGTGCAAATCAATCTTGGCTCCATGAATCAGAATTGAAGGTATTTATGTGTAACGAGTGGGAAAATTTGATCGAACAATTTTCAAACTTCAGTTATCCAAAAATAAATTTGTGGGGTCCTGATCATGTTTGCCCTAGTTCAAGGTGGCTCTGATTATGAGTGTAACGCCTAAGCCATATAGGCCTTGATTGGGATAGTTGGATTAGAGTCTGATCTACTTCGCGCGTATACAATTAAATCGAATAATGCCTAGTAAGGTATTTCGTATCAGGCATTATTCAGATTGCCTAGCTATGCGGCGAATACGAAAAACCCAATCACACTTTCAATTCTTATCCTACAGCTATCTAGCTCGACAAACAAACCATATTTTAAGAACGGGAAAAAGTTGGATAAAAGCTTTAACAGATTGTAGAACAATTCAACAGAATAGTAGCGAATTTAGTGACAATGTCTAACAAGTCTTTAAGAATTAGAAGAGGAACTTTCAGATCTTCGATGAACTATCAGTTTAAACTGCATACGCAGCATCGAAAATTTTTTGGTGCAAAATCTATATACTCTGACCGCGTTCATTGATATAGAAATCAAGAAATCAAATTCAACAATATAAAACCTCAAACTATCACAAAAACATTGACATACTTTTACGTAGATGGAGCATAAGTAGTATAAATCTAAGCTTATTCTTGTTCAGGAACACAAACATTATACTCGAAGGGTTTACAGGCAAAAACACAGTCGGTTGCAGCACTTTTCAAATGGAGGTTATGTTTTTATTTCTGTAAAGCCAAACCCAATAGCTTAATTAGAAAGACGAAGATTACAGACTTGAAAGGAACAGTGCATACATATGATGATGTCATTTTCGAATCGAGCAAATTAATGTCAAATTAGTGCTTAAATAGAAATTGTTCTTGTCATCTTAAAATGGAACACAGGCTCTCCGATATTGGTCCAATCACTCTTAAAGCAAGCCGTCTGGTTCTTGCAAGCAATATTCCAAATTACTGTTCTAGATTAGGTTGGTTTGCAGTGGCTGTCATCAAAAAAAAACTTTAGGGCAAAACATTTGGACCAAAATAGGCGTATTGTGATACC